>CM035775.1:42956699-43274861 GCA_020466155.1 Pachypeltis micranthus
CATTCTTGTGAGAGGACGCAATTAACGTCAACTTAAGTGAAGTGCCTAGCAATGAATCAAAAATATTACCTCAGCTCTGGTGACTGCAAAAGACATTCAAACGCAGCGAATGGACTAGTGCAGTGGTAAATATGATGGCTATGCAATAGGGTTCTCGAAATGCGAACCCAGAGGAGCGTGAGTGTGACAAATAAAACAAGCCGTGGACAGTCGCTTTACTCGTAATGAGTTGAGGAGCTTACCAATAACGCTGGTCTTACCTGGAGGGGCCTAACCGCCGTATCTCTAGTCGAAGATCTAAAGTCTTGCTATACATACACGAGTTCCATCACGTAAGAACAGAATGAACTCTTATTGAATACGTGAAACGGCGACAAAGGAAGCTTCACCAAATAAAAATAATTGCGGAGGTCGAGACAGTTCGAACACCGTAGTTCTTGGGGTACAGCTTCCCTAAACAGCTCTAAAAACCTCAGTTGGCTGTTCAGTGAGCTTCCCTGTACATCTTAGCGCAACAATGTTTATTTCCTGTTTTTATAAACAACCTAAAGCCCAGTTACCAGTTTCGTGCTAATTGAGTGAAAAACAGATTGCATCAGTTGAAAGCATGTGGGGCTGAGAAGTTACTTTATTTGATTTCCGATTTAACGCCCTTTAGTGTCGAAGTAATGCATTTCAAGTTTCGTTCAGTTATTTGTGTCATTAACTTCACACCCTCATTTCTTAGATGATGCTACTTTCGTTTTCTAGGTTCACTCTGTGACACGCTTACAAGCGTTCGAAGAATTATACTCATGGCTCCTTATCAGAACGTTCTCGCGACCAGGCCCTGATTTGTCGGAGATTGTTGTTCTAGAAGATCCTCATAAATACTGATGAAAGGAAACCACGGATTTCTTCGCTTTGGTGAACGCTTTCTCGCTTCACGGGAGATTAGCCAGAACGATTGCAACGTCGATCGCTTCCTTCTTGCTCCTCTCGTCTTGACATTAATCTAGTTCATGAATATGATGTCGTTCGCTTTCATTCATCCAATTATTAAGGTCCCAATCTCCCTGCACGATTTTCAGTAATTTCGGAGACAACAGTTGAAGTATTGGGCGAAGTCCTTCCTTAACAGTTACAGTTTCGTTTCAAAAAGAGAAATCACTTTAGTCCAATTTTGGTTCAAAAATAGTTCTAGTAATTTTCTAGGCTTAGATAGAGCTAGTGAGTGGGAAGGAGGATTTTTTGTTTAATAACCAATTGACTGAGATTACCCTCGTTTTGCAAGTTTGAACTTTCAACAACTCAGAGAATACTGTGCACTCAATGTACCTGTTGTGTCCATTACGTCTTTCGTAAGTTCTAAGGCTTAGGTTCTTATCGGTGGAAATTCGCTTATCCGAGTAGCTGCATGCGTTGAATTTTTGAAATTACAATACGTATGTCATTTCTTCGGCACGCACTCCACTGTGGTTGCTGATATTTCTCATTATTTTCACGCCATTTTGAGCTATATTGACACTTATTGTGCCCTTCAGATTGTCGTTCGAGACTTTTAGGTCTTTTGACAGCCAAATATTAATGTAAGAGTATTTAGGTATAGTCTTGTCTACATTACCACCCATTCTTTTCTGAAGCCATCCTGCGCCGCGTCCACTTGCTTGAATTCGTATCGTTTTGGTACAGGAATCATCAGGCTGATTATACTGCACTCTTTGCTGGACTTCAGATTGGTCATTTGGAGTTTCAACAGCCATTTCAACCAATCTCGCTTCTACTTTTGAGAAAGACAAACCGCACTCCTCAAGGATTAGTAACTTTCGTCTGTTTTCATCAGTAACTCCGTCTCATTGTGCATCATATTTATGCGTCTTATTTGCAAAGCCTACGATTGGCTATGATCATTAGTCTCCTCCCTGTGCGAGTATGCTCATTTAGTCTATTATTCATATCCCTTTGTTTTTGGCAAGGACAAATTGTTTAACCACCCCCCTCCCTCAAAGTTGATACTTCAACTTCGGCATCGGGCTGGCAAACCTGCAATGTACGTCCGTTGGGCCGTTTTAAGTCCTTCCCGTGAACAAAAAATCCGTTCTTTCACACAAAAATTCCATTTGGTATCTAGTTGTGCCCGCTGCTCGGCAATTCGATCGATGGTTATTATGGGCAAAAATGGTTTAAAAATTAACAAAAACGAAATTTTCGCAGTTTACGCCGTGTTTGGTATCGTATTCAAAGTATTTTAAGATGCTGGGTCGAATGGAATGAGTCTCAAAGGTGTACGACTGCATCTAGATCGAAAACAGTGAAATTACCGTAATTATAGTGAGCCACATTCTACTAATTGAAAGAACTCCTGGGACAATACAGCGGAAGTAATCGTTTCATCGGCTCAGTCCAACCACCCATCAGCACGAATCGAGACGTCGTGCTAATTGCCGATTGTAATTTCCGTCGTTCCGTTGTAGTCAGATACAAGTCGTCCTCACTGCAAACGGAACCGTTGGTTTAGTCGTTATCCAAGCTGTGACAGCATGACAGTCATATGTTGGTAAGCGTCTCATGACAGTCACGCGTAGAACTTAACAAATTGCGACGTTCGTTTGAATGTTCTTAGCACGGTTACGTGGAAGCACTACTCAAACAGAAGAGGGACATCCAATTTATTCGAACACTGTGGGAAGCTAGCAAGTCCATTTCCTTCTTCCTTCTTCGCATTTTTTTTTTTTTTTTGTCTGTTTTGCTCTGCTCGAGGGACTGAACTAAAACGAGCCCACGCGTTAGCGGCTTTAATTGAATGCGGGTTGAAATATTTGTCGGAAGCCTTAACCTTTGGAATAACCTGTTTCGGTGGAGATGCGAAGTAGCGGGGAAAAGGGTGGAGCGGCTATTTCAAGAATTTGGGAGTTCTTCTCTGCTTCGTGAGGGAACAGAGTGCGTGCAAGTTGAGCGAACCAGAAGGGGTTGATCCCTCTCAAGACGCATTATTTGGTTCAGGATTGTGGGCACACCGGATTTTTTACTGTAATGAACATAGATCTTTTGAACTCCGAGGTTGTAAATAATCTATTTACTCATTATTTGTCTATCGTATTCAGCACGACGCTAAGGAATTGGATTGAAAATAACCATCGCTAAAACCCAGTAGCATCGTAGCATCCGTGCTTCACTAAAAATCAGTTTTCGACTCCTAAGTTCAAGACAGGTGACTTCACCGACAAAACGACTTTTTAGAAAACTGATGCGATATCCAAACACACAGTAAATGTGGGTGGTGGAAAAAAGCGGGGTGCTTCCTGTGCCTTCTATCCCGTTGTTTGTATCTGCGAGTTGATGTGACTTCTTCATCCTCTTCGGGGAACGGTTCTAGAAAATTGTTGACATTGACGACAAAATTGAGCGCACCAGTAGCGACTGCAGTAATCCACAGAAACCAGTGTCGTCAGTATAGTTTCAAAGTACTGTCGTTTCATTTACTAACTTTCCTCATTGATCATGATTCAGCTAATACACCTGGTTTGACGCACCAGTCTCTTCGGGGGCGTGGGTTCGAATTCCACCGCAGCCACCAATGTTACGAGGGGGGGGGGGTAGAGACGTTTGGGAATCCGCTAACTCAGGCAAACATTATCAGCAATCGTGCAGAGCTCCGATCCACAATTGCCCGACTTTCGTCGGGAATTATGAACCATTGTCTTAACCATTAGACCACAATCGCCCAGTGCCTTTAATGGGAGTCAGGCGGTGCACACCAGCACACTACAGCTATAGACACACGACTCCATGCGTACTGGTTTCAGTTACACGGCAGAGGTACAACATGAATTGCCAGTAACTCATTCATGTACCCCCTTCGACTTCTACTTAAAAAAGTTGAGTGAAAAGTGCTTGCGATCAAGTTTGAGAAAGCTGAGCAGTCAGGCTTTGCAGATTTGTATATATTAGGGAAGATCTGCAATTGCTTAAGGTCTATGGTAAAAATTGAATCAATCCCTTGAAGACGGTGGAAGTGAAACCAAGGCGCTGCGCAATGCGCTGTTCAATTGATGCTTCTTACCATAAAATAAATAAACTGTAACTGATCGTAAAAATCATGAAGCATTTACCATATAACAATCAGAAGAATTGTTGTATTCCTCAGTCGTGGAGTTCTGAACAAATCAATGACGGAGTAGCTGTTCTGGGCGTCCTCGGATGCTGCGGCGTTCTCACAAGAAACCTGTAGTGGGTAGAAAAGGAATAAGTAGCCTGTTGCTCTCGGCTCAAGGTTGAATAAATCACATACCTCGAGGTACATAATATACATTAAAAATATAGCATTTTAAATTTCTCTTACTTCGTGAAACACAACAGTTATTGCTAATATTTACCGTAAATTCTTTGTATACTGCAGGTTCAACGTGTTTTCCGTTCAGTTTTTCGAATTTTTTGATGATCTTAACAGCTTTTTCCGTTTTTCCTTGAGATACCAACCACCTGGAATCAGGAAAGTTGAGGTAGCAGTATAGGTAAATAATTTGTACATTATTTGCACAGCCTTACAACAATTGAACTATTTGACTATAAATGAGACCAGGGTAGTCAAAGCACGAAAACGAAGTACCATGGGTGAATACTGTTATAATTAATTAACCGGTTTTGACAATATTTAATTCCCTCCCAGAGAGACGCTTTATGGGTAAAATTAGTTCAAGCAAGTGTGATAATGCAAAGCCAACTATCGGTAAAGAGAGACTCACGAATAGTCCTTGGGCCTTGGGCCTTATAATGTGTGTCTTAAGGTCAGCGAAACATCAATCTACAACATTTACGATTAGCTTCTTAATATTTCCTTCGCGTTCTTACATGCAACTAATTTTTACTTTCCATGGCTCTGCGAAGTAGAAAGGAAAGTTACGTAATCGGCTGAAAAAAGAATTTTGAGTTTTCTTCAGATCTTTACGTTTCAGACCCTCCTGAGTCCGAAAAACACTATTTGGAAAAATGGTCTGTGTGTATGTGTGTCTGTGAACGATTTTTAGAGAAAACCACCGTACGAAATCAGCTCAAACTTGATATCTCGCCCGCAGGTTACCATGAGACGCCAAAATCAGGGTATGAACAAAATCCACCGAACGTTTACTATAGCTATCATAGTGATCAAAACACCAAATATTTTTTTCTCAAAAACGGCTCTAACGATTTTGATTACATTTTTAATGTTGGTAGCTCTTAACGTGATAATTATACCATAAAATTCCCATCAGTGGGAAAATGACGAGAGCAACACAATAAATTATCAAAATTTTCAACGAAATTGTTTTTAGGCTTCTAGAGAAAACAACCGTACCAAATCAGTTGAAACTTGATGTCTAGCCTACAGATTACCATGCGACGCAAAAAATAGGGTATGGGTAAAATCCACCGAAAGTTAACTATAGTTATCATAGTGATCAAAACACCAAATTTTTTTTTCTCAAAAACGGCTCTAACGATTTTGATTAAATTTTTTATATTGATAGGTCTCAATATGGCAATTATACCATAAAATTCCCATTTGTGGGACAATCACGAGAGCAGCACAATAAATTATCAAAATTTTCGACGAAAAGCGTTTTTGCCGTGGTTTTTTCCTTTTAAACTCCGCTGGAATGTTACTAGAATGTTAAAAACAGAGTCATGTTGTATTCCAATCCAATACCTATAGGGTGATTGTTTAAATACGCTCATGAGAGACATGGGGGTCACTTCAGAAATTCCTGATTTTCAACTACTGCCGTTTCGCTTACTACCAGTTTTAAACGTTTTACCCAATAACTCTACAAAAGTGATTACTATCCTCCTTCAAAACATTTGTGTTTACAGCCTCCTTAATTTTCTGTATACCAATTGCTCAATAATGGTCCTGCAATGAGTACGAGCAGCACAATAAATTCCGGAACTGTAAGCGCTTCCGCTTTCTGCTGCTGTGAAGTGTTGTTTGACCGAGTTCAAATGAACTGCTTGGTAAATGAATATATTAAATAGAATTAGCCATGTACAAAGTGAATTGACGTAGAGCTAAGGAAAGTTGTGTGTTGCAACGCACCAGATATTTTACTATGAACTTAACACTATGTTTGAGCCAATGTTGAATCTAAATATAGACCACTTTCTAGGTGTGTGATGCACAGCTACATGAATATTTCTAATTGTCTGCTGAATTTACGTTATGTACTTTTTGTAGTTTCTGGAGTCTCCGCCGAATTCAAACCCCCCTTCGTTATCCCCTTTTTTTGCCAACTAATTTTCTTTTTATCCGAAATAAAGATGAATGAGCCAACGAGTGGAAGGCGAGTGTCACGACTAACCTTCAATACGTGACGTCCAATTGCAAAAAACTGAGTAGAACTCTTCATTCTCTTACTGAAGTGCAGTTTATACATCCTGTCTCATATTTATCAGTGCAAGAATAGAAACCGTTCGTAGGTTCGGACGCTCACGGAGCACGAGTGGAGAATTTGTGGGTTTAGGCTGGTTTTAATTGTTGATTTGTAATGAATAATAGTTGATTTACTATTATCATTTTATTTATTTGTTGTGAAACCTGACTTGGCTGCTGAAGCGCTAAACTCTTCGGTCTAATGGACCATTGATCACTGTAAACATTAGAGAAATGGATATAAGACCGTTCAACGAATGACCTACTTTACATTTACTTGTCTCGACAACAAGCTCGAAGATGACGATAAGTCTCCATCAAATCGGCAACAATGCCGTCTATTGTCATTTCAAATGGGAGAAACGACGCAAGGCTAACCATTTCAATTCTGGTTCCACCTCCATCATTTTGATCAAAGCGGAATTAAGAACCTAAATCTGAACCTAAATCAGCAATCGCCTCGTCAGGTCTGTCGACCGTGAAACCTTCGTTGCGTAACTTCTCATTTTCAGCCTCCTCGCGGTTTTTGCCCACGGGATAACAGTAATGAAGCGTTCGAAGAAGCAAATAGTATAACCGTTATTTTTCTATAAATAAGCGAGAAATGGGGAAGACGTCATTATCGATCAAATCGTCGCTAATACCGCAATATTGAATTATTTGTCTCTCTTCAATCTAGTAATCGTAAGTAGCTTTCAAGTAAATGCGCTAACAGATAAGTTCTCAACGAGTCCTCAACTCAAATAGCAGTCAAAGTATTGTAATGGATTTGAGCTCGTCAGGGCTGGTTAAACTGCTCTGAAGATTTTGATCAGTTTCGCAGCTAATCAAAATTTGAGTTGAAACCCGGGATGTGCTGATATTACTTACTGTGAACTGAGGACACTTAATTGTGGGTAAACATTAGCAGAAGTTGCTCGTTAAAAATATATCCAAACATGATGATAGGGACGTTTACGCATTGATCTCGAGGCAACTATACGCACGTTCCTACTGCTTAAATATGCCCCTGAAGCATTTTGCTCCGCACTGTCTCAAATCCGTTTAGTGTTCTCAGGCTATTTAGTTTTAAAATTCATCATTTGATGTTTGTTTCTATGACATATATATAATATAACATAATCGTATAACCCCGAGATGCATATGACGTTTCTCCCTTCACGGGCGTTACCCAACACCTGAACAACAGAGAGCACACCAAAAAGTGGTCACATGACAAGTGTGCACTAACTGGGCAACACGGGAATAGACAGATTTTGACATTATTAAGTGCTTTATAGAACTACCATACCCAAAGTTTCCCATCCGAGCACGTAAAAAGGGGAAAATGCATTGAAAAGAACGCGCCCCGGTCTACCCTACTGGCTGGACTAATGGAGACAACCGGTCATTGTTGTAGAGATGCAAAACGCCTAAACTGCGAACTAATGCAACGAACGTGCAATGAGAACAAACGTATATCTCGGAATGTGAAGTGGTCCTGTCACATTAAATATACGTTCGGCTAGGAAACAATGGTAAGTAATGGATGAACGTGATTAATCTTAGCAGGAATAACTAATCGACGACTGGGAGAGGTTTCGCATATCATTAGCTCCTATATCTATTGGATTAAGTTCCCAGCAAAGACAAGTTTCGTAACTCGTTCAATTACATCAAACACCCCCCCCCCCTTTCCATCTATCTGAATTAACATGGCACTCTATACCCCCCTCTCTTTATGATTCTTCAAAGTTCTATAAAGCACGAATGGTGGGTATTGGTGAGATAAGCGTACCACAAAACATAAATATCAAAATACGTATTGTATTGGTGAGAGATTGTCAGTTTGATCAAAATTAGTGGGCGTTTACTCCAAAAAGTTTGGTAAACGCTAAACAACGCGTTTTCCGTATGACAAAATGTGAGAGAACTAGTTATGAAGAAGTTATATGTTTACATCTTTTTTTTTATTCAGCAAAGTATGTTAACTCGGGGAAATGCTGAACAGAAATATGAGGAAATGGAAGACCAAACAAACTCGAGACGACAGCTCCCAACATAATATAATATTATCATATAAGTATATTCTTCTCTATGGGTTTTCGATTATATTTTTATTTTCTCATCTTCCTATCCCCATGTATAAAGCATATAAGATTTGGATGTAGATCCGAAAGATCCAGTAAATTAAACTAAAAATGTCAAACGAACCCTTTCGAATAAATAACGCTGCAAATTATTACACAGTGGTTTATTATTATCTTGCACAGCATGATCGTGGCCTACCCTATTTTATCTCCGACACCCATCCCATTCGATTCAGCATAGAAAAATACTAGTAGATGATACGAAACATGACCACTACTACGGAATAACAACAAAAATGTTTTTCCACGCGAAGCTAGGCAATTTCCCGACACAACGAGTCGAACTTTGAGAGGGTGAGGAGGCAGTGTGAACAAAGGGGTGCAAGCTGGGGAGAAACGAGAAATCATTCGCTACATTGTACCCCAAGTTCCTTCGAATAGTAGAATTTGACGCACTATATTCACAGCGATTTCACATTTTTCTTCTAGACGCAGTCCTATACCTCTGAGACCCGTTCTGTCTGACGTAATTGCAATGAAACTGCCAAAATTTCGTTTTTGTCTAATTTTTTCAGCAGCTCTTGCTCATAACAACCGTGGGTCTTGTTCGAGCGGATCGCAGAGTAGACGGACAAAACTAGATACGAAATAGAATGTTCGTGCCCAAGACAAACAAGGCAAATAAAGCCTGAACGACGTACGACATTGCGGGGGGGGGGTGTAAAAACTCTTCCTGACCGAAAACATGTTACGGGACGAACCAAACCCTTCGATATTAATCCCCCCCGTAACATTGGCGCCCAACTAGCGGTCGAACTTCCCCTGCATTAGTTCGAGATGCCGGCCACGCGGTAAAACTTGAAGGTTCTTCTAATGCGATGGGAATTTTTGATCCCTCACCTTCAATTTTTCTGCCCTACTCCTGTGACCTACTCTCTCGCCAGTCATTATGTTCGAACGTTGTCCGTTCTTGACGAACAGTTGAACACAGCTTTGTGTTCAATCGACGACTGCTGCTTGGAGGAAGGCAGGACAGCTATAAAGGAGCTTCTGGTGTACCAGCATCTCGGGCACATAAGGTCAATGCTTATCTAGCAGCGAAGAAGGACGAATCCCATCATGCATCAATGGCGACATCTTCCCGCGTGTCTGTCCCCGAACGACCTCGCAAACAACGAGTCCGGGGAAAACCACGCGCCTCCAGAATGGACTGGTCAACACGAGCCCACGTCGCCAGAGCCACATCCCTGCCCTATCTGCGGCAAGCATCATGGGGTAAAGAAGTGCCCACGTTTCCTCAACTCCAGCCAGGAGGCTCGAAGAATCTATGTGGAAGAGCACAATCTGTGTACGAATTGTCTGGCAGCCTCACACACGCTGAGGAGCTGCCACTCCACGTACACGTGTGAATGCTGTCAACAGAGGCATCACACCCTACCACACCCCATGAGCCAGGACGCCGCACTTGTTCCCAAAAGTGCAACCAACCACTGCACGGTAGACGCAGCATCTGCACTCTGTGCTACCCCTTCTGGAACACCTGAGGGCAGGTGTGCTCTGAGGAGGAGGGAAACTACGACTCCCCTCACCCAGAGAGTCGTCTTTTGCCAAGAGATGGACCGATTCTCTGAACCACGGATGTCGCAGCTGCGTGGGACGAAGATGTACGATCCACATATTCGACTCACACATCTGATCCACACATCCCAAGATGTTTACGTCAGAGACATTGTGAGGTGACTGTTTATTTGCATCTATTCAATACTCCCACCACAAACAGGGACACCCTTTTGGAACTTTAATCAAAATTATCTCTCGCTCGCTATGCTCAAGATTAGGTTCCCTTTTGTTGGGTGGACAGCAACGCCCTGAAATGCAGTGTTCATAAGTACCTGAGGACAGGCACTTCATCAAGGGCGGAGTGGTGTTACGGGACGAACCTAACCCTTCGATTTAGCGGAGGCTCGTCCGGGGCATTTATGCTGATTTATGCATTTTCACCTCAAATGCCCCGATTCGCTCGAGGCCTCGCATGAGTCAGTTGAATCCGAGCCGGTTCCCTCGTCGCCGTGTTGCCCGCGCACGCGTTCGCTCCCCCGTCTGTGGTGGTAAAACTCCGAATGTAATTGGCGAATAAAACTCTCTGTTCCAATTGCATTCGGCTTGATATCGTACTAACTTCCCGACTCTCTTAGTGCGATATCGCTTCGATATTAATCCCCCCCCGTAACAAGTGTACTATTCAGGATGAGTTAAAACCTCGAGTAACTTCCAATCCGAACTGCTCATATAATAATTTTTGCTTCTTGTAAAAAAGTTATTGAAACGAAAAAAGAATTGGCAGACAGTTTAGCCAATCCCTGGGCAAATTTGATTACAGAGAGACACCATGCGTGGCAGGCAAATCAGGTTTTCTGACATAGGAGACACCAACAAGTAAATACAAGATGTAAACTGTTTTTGTTATTACTAAACGTCCCTTCCGTTCAAATTTAGTGAAATGATACGTGACTCCATAAAATAAATAGATGAACGCACGAAAATGCGTTGCATGAAATCTTACCTTGCGCTCTCTGGAACAGTGAAAGGAGCAAACAGAGCAGACATGAGGGGTAGTGTCGTGACCACCATATACCATCTCCAATCCGAAATCCATAGAGCCAACCACGGCAAGAGACAGGCTGCCAGCGTGAAGAACAAGGCGATGGACATGTTGGCTACAAACGTTCTCCACCTCGGACCCACGTACTCGAGAACTGAAATTTTACAGTGATGCAGATTAGTTCAAACACTTCAAAGCTACAAGACGGTTTATGTGATTTTGTCTTGGCTACCGGCAACTAGCAGGCTCCCTGTACTCAAAATTAAAGGAGCATTAATTACTGCGTGTCTATTTCCACTTTTCCTTTTATTAAAGCACGCATAACGGTTGCCTTAAGTTAGCGTAAGACCAGAAATAGAGGAATGATACGATATTTCATTCTCGCAAAAGACAGTATTAAATTGACTGTTAATGACGTTCCATTAGTAGTTGGTAGAATGCTAACTGTGCTGGAAACATTTCGCCTTACGAGTTATGCTAATGTTGCTAAGGAATTTTCTTCAGTTTAATTATCGTTGGCTGATCGATTCGTCTAACTACTGTTGCAGGTAATAACAAGTTATCCTTCTTACGAACTCAACGGGGAAATTATGGAACTCTAGTCAATCGACTTGAGCTTAATTGACTGTATTAATCAACTAGCGCCATGTCCAGCTGCCGATTAATAATTCAATGAAGACCTGACAAACTCTATAATAAATTTACCTAAGATGTACATCATAGTGAAGCAGTTGTCAAATGCCAATCCCACGAGGAACCTGCACACAGTAAATTGCCAGAAGCTGGTGGCCGTTGCTGTCAAAATGCCTCCTATCAAGCCTGACATATTGGCGCCGATAAGAGCTGGAATTCTTCCCCAACGATCAGCCATCCAACCGAATACCAACCCTCCGACGATAGCACCGACGAAGAAGACGGCTGTGGAGAAATGTGGTAGAGCAGCGTCCTCGCAGACCCAGTTGAGCTGCAACAGGAAATTTAATGGATTCCATTCAGTTTTAATTTTGGAGTAGGATTTCTAGCTGTCGAATGAACAAATTTTAATAGAGAATCTTAATAACCGAGTTTGCCGTAACTAAGTTCTTCTCTCAAGTCTCCCTTGTGTGTCAGTTGAAAAACATTTAGTTCCAAGGCATACAAGACTTACGTCTGAAAACGGGATTTTGACATTACGCTCTTGTCAGTCCTACATTTCTTGTAGGTCTTCTATCGAATCCCACACGAAGGATTTGAAACCACAGCTGGGTCACAACCTATTGCCCGGGCTCCCCTTCTTTTATTGTGGAGGGTACTACACACCAAAGACGTAGAAATCCACTTCTTTTCATGACAGAGACACGGGAAGTGTAATAGAATTACAATTAAGAAGAATATTCGCGTTTTCTGTTCTGGGTGCTATTAATTTCGGAATACTATTGACAATCTAGGCTCCGAACATTGCTATCGATATTATTACCTAAATTTCCGTTTCGTATCGTTGATTACTTACTGAATTGAATGGAATGGGTGTCGGAAGTGATCTAGATACATCGTCGTCGTTCGCATTTGGATTGCTTCCAGTGTTGTTTGTACGTAACTATCGCTTATTGCTGATTAACCAACTATTGGTTTATCATTAATTCCAAATACACCTATTTTTTCAGTCAGGACATTTTTTTTACTACCCCCCCCCCCCACTCACTTACAACATTTGACACTTCATTCGTCTATTAATTGAAAGAACTCGTGGGGCAACACAGCAAGAGCAATAGTTTCATTATTTTCACTCCCGTTCCACTCCAACTACTCGTCAGCTCGACTCGTCACGTCATACGAATTGCCTACAGGAACCTAGAATATGTGATTATCTTCATTCCGTTGTAGTGGTCATATTTCGTATCGTCTATTGGCATTTTTTGACGCTGAATAGAATGGGATGGGTCTCAAGGTGTGACTGCGTCAAACTGTACGAAAGAATGATAAACCGTTGTGTAATAATATGCAGGCGTTTTCGTTGTCGTGACGGTATTGGAGTCGATTCAAGAAGTCACAAAACGACCTTGGATAATCGCGGTTTCAAACACCTTCACCAGCTTCAGTGTCTTCAAAAAGTCGTCAAGAATCCTGCTACGCGGAAGCTAATTGAAAGCACGAGATGGCTGAAAGAGCTTAGCAGTACTCTTTATTCGATAATCAAACGACAACGCACATAGTAATTACCCCATCTCGAATAAACCTCACTTTGGATTTGCATTTTTGGACTTGGACCAAACGTCTGCGTGGTCAGTGAGGTCTGTCCATTATCATGAGTGTGTTTTCATTTCGTCATACTTCTTGTACGATTTAACGAAAAATGAAATCTCGGGACTATAGCGATTATCCTCATGTCCTCATCGCTTTACCTGGTACCTTATGGAGCTGGTAGTTTCTAACGCGACGCCCCCAACTGAAGCCTATCTAGACTATACAGCGTGCCACAGCCAGCTATTTTTCACTTATGTCTGTAGGTTCTCTGCCTACTGCATCGCCGCCTGTCAGAATTTACTACTCTGTTGTACAACCAACTTGCCAATCATGATCGCGCAGGATGTTTCCCCGTAAATAGGTGTATATTCTCCCCAGACTGAGGTCCCTCGATTGCTACTTTGACTGTATCTTTGGGGAGTGTGGTTCTATCGCTATTTGACAGTTCTCACGACAGAGCCCAACCACCACCAGACACTGTGCCCAACGTCGCAGATAGAAACCACAGACATGAGCAAGCAGGCCTTTCTATCGACGAAAAGGAGTGCCTCTGAGAGACGGATCACTCAGTCCTCCAAATCTGTTTGGCACGCGGGCTTTACACACGACGTGCTACGTGGGAGACTTGTAAAGAGCGAATAGGACAGTGAACCAAGCAGCAGGAGGAGCGAGCACGTTCAGAAAGTGCACTCTATTTCAGCTGAGCCTGGAGACTTCAACAGATATCCCGCTAGGTCAAGAGACGGCTCCGATCATCTCACAAACACATGAATTTCGACTGAGAAACCTCAAAACGTAAAGATCCGATGAAATTCAGGTGACATGCAGGTCTGTACCACTTTGTACACTCAGGAATTGCGTGAGCGCGAAAATGACTGAAAAAGGCCGATAAGGGGACATTGAATGTAAACCCTCGCTCTCCGGGTTTCTGTAAAGAGGAACGAAAGCCTTTCGGCGTATTTTGCCAAATAGAAGCAGTTAGATTTCTGGCTCAAACTTCAACCACAATTTCTGCTCTTTCGAACTGGGTCTCGTGTTGATAGAAAAGTCTCCCTTCCCGAAAACAATGAAGAGGATGTCCGCGTCGTCCGATGGGCTTCAATTCTCATTCACCGGACTCTTCGTTTAAACTTTTGTCCGGCTACTGAACGTTGGAACAATCGCACCCCGCGCTTACTGGACAACGATTGGGCGAACGTTCAATTTGTTTTTAAATTTGTTCATCACATAACGTAAGGTATTCACGGGCTTCAGCTCGGGTGTTTTTTTTTTGTCTTTTTTCTGACCCGAGGGCGTGTGGGACAAGTCCCTTTGTATAGGATATGCTCTGCCGTCTCATCCTCCTCGCCACACAGTCTGCACTCCACTGCCTCTGAGATGCCCATTTTGCTGAGGTGGTATCTGAGTGGGCACTGCCCGGTGAGGAAGCTTATCAGTACTCTCAGATCTTGTCTAGAGAGTGTCAGCATCGCCTTCGCCCTTTGACAGGAAGGCGTGACAAGCCTTTTCGCCTGTCTTAGTCGTGGCTGGCGATGCCAATGGGCGCCATTTTCCTGTATCTCCCATCGAGCAACCAGACGGTTCAGGTGACTTTTCGTCAGACCCACGTGTGGTTCAGGCCCGATGGGTAGGGATTCTGTACCCCTTTTCGCGAGGCGGTCAGCCTTTTCATTGGCCTCATGCCCCCTGTGAGCCGGCACCCAAATGAGGGAGAGCCTGTTACGGGCGCCGAGCTGCTTGAGCGCATGGAGGCATTCCCATGCCAGCTTAGACCTAAAACTATAGGCTGCGATGGCCTTTAAGGTGGCCTGGCTGTCTGAGAAAATGTAGATCCGCTTGCCCTTGAGTCCTTTGTTCAGGATCTCTTCTGCGATCTCTTGGGTTTTGCCCATTGTTCACGGCTGCTTATTCAGTCAGCATGCTGACCTTATTCACAGCTGGCCGCAGACATGCCCCTGGGGACAATGCCGTGGCCGTTCCACTATCCACAACCCGTGGTCGCGCCTGGTAGCATGGGCATGCTCCTGGGAAGATAACCCAGAACCAGGAGCTCGGGTGTTAGTTGCAAGTGCCCCCGGTGTCTACAGGATAATTTAGTTGTTAATCGCACACGTTTCCAGAAAAACTAATAGTTGCGAAACGTAGGTAGTGAACAACTCGCTTCAAGCTCGATAAAAATTGTTGTGGCATGTTACAGTCAAATGAAATATAAACATCATTTTCGTAGTGAGTTCAAAACTCTGCACAGACCAGCATCAAAGAAAGTTTTTGACTAACACTCGCTCTCGATCTGTATCTTGAACTATACACCACGATCAACATTGCCATCAACCAATAGCGTTTCAACAAAAACCCCTTAATCAAAATGGTACATTTATTTATGGAAACAATGACAATGGTCAAGTGATCGACAATCGAACAGGCATTACGACCGACATAAAATGTCATAGCTGCGCTTATTAAGCATATCCTACCTACAACAGTATTCTACTATTTCGAAGCTAGTTTTCAGGCAACTCATAGCAACCTGGCGTCTGTAAGTTACTACTTCCCCCGAAAACGTCGGATCATCAGAATTCCACTCCTGTTCATGAACTGTCACCAGTTAATTAAACGTACTGAATTTCTGCCAATTGTTTAGTAACGAAATTCACATTCACCCGAGGAATTCTCATGTCAATCCTTTCGGCAGGGAATATTCCCCTCTATTCTCGCTGATCCTTCCCTACCTCTTCGTCTTCAAATGTTTTCATCAACCATGCGTCAGAGACTTGCCTACAGAAAATAGCTGGTGAATTGTGATAGAGAGCACAGAATTGGAGAACTACACACCAAACGGTCTGAAAATAAGTCTTCCTTTTCTCTAAACCATCAGAGTTGGAAGATTTTATTTTATGTGCGTGAGTTAACCTGATTTTTGCTAGTTCGACTCACTGAGTACCGTCTGCATTTTCTTCTCTTTCGCGCATAAGGAATTTCTTAGGCTGGGTTAATTGATGCACCAGTTGCTAGTCACCCAGATTCAATCTAACAGCCGGTGGTTAGCTTAACATAAAACTGGGGCGTATTGGATATTAGAGTAGAAAGGGGAGCAACTCGTGCGTACAAATTCACCTGTTGTTAACCTTAAAATGTACCACATGTTCAAACGTAAAGCAAGTCCTCCAGGACTTGCTGTCAACACAAAACCTGAATCTGTAATTTACTTCAAGAGCAGTCCACCACTGGATGGCGTCTCATAAGGGCGGTAACGAGGGGTCAGGCCAGGAACCCTCAAGGTGACCCACATATAAGTGTAACACATTCGAACTCCCATACTCGCGTAACGCATTCAAACTTTGCTGAGTTCAATATTAAGTTTTGCCTCAGCGTCATTTATTCTCTTCTTTTTGTCGTTCGGCTCAATTTTGTGTCCCGACGAATCTATCGCTTTGATGAGCATGTGATCGCGTTAGTAGGTCTCACCTTGGCCCAATGACATCAGGACGTTCACCCGATTAAGACTGACCTGCTCCTGAGAGCGTCCGACAAACCTAGTCTGAAGGCCGCTGGCCATTTCAACGTAGCTCTATATCGTTACTGCACAACACCGATTCGATTTTCCGACGAATTCAGTTTCCTCATAACGCTGTTTGAGTTTTGTGTGGCGTGGGTGTCTGATATGTGGGTATCTCTTTCACGTGCAAATGGCTTTCAACGCCCAATTCGTGATCAAGTTCCAATCCTTGTTCAGTGGGTCTGGTCCCCAGACATATAAGGCTCAGCAGTGGCGTTCATTTAGCTATTGTGTTTCTCCATGTAGTGGGAGAATATCCTCTTGATGAGTGCTTAACAACTTGCTTCTCAAAACTAAACTGTAGCAGAACGTGGTTTCTTTATTCCTCTAGCTTAGTATTACGTGACACAGTCAGGATTTCTACTTACGAGAAAAGAGAGAGCTATCCGTTGAACGCTCTTGCTAGAACCTGACATTTAATAATTACTGTATTGGTTATAACCTAACACTCAGGAAGGGATTTCCTCATTCTTGAAGATGAATCGAACACTCATTTGCTCATGCAAGTGTGAAGCAGTTTTCCTAATGTAGGGACACGTCCTCTAACACACGTTGAAACATTCCCACCTTTGACTTTTACTGACCGTTACAAACACTTGGTTTGCCGTAAGACGTATTGAACGATCTTATTCCTTTCCCGAGAGAGTAGAATACACTTGGCACTTAGACGGTGTTCGCCATTCACCCGAGGAACACGTCATAACAAATAGGAAGATACTGGTTCAAAGATGTAACCAAAAGCTTTTCTCATCACCAAACGTCTAGCGCGTCCCACTTAACTGAACGACAGTTACGTACAGTGTACGGCGATGAGTTCTACTTCTGCAGCTGGTGACTTATCTTTCAAGACAGTCATTACTAGTAGGATATTCTCCTTCATTTCTTAGTGAGCAAGCTATGTGATTACCTCGGTGGCAATTGTTTCGTAGGGGATATCCGTGAAGTTGTATTCCCAGCCCTTGTTGCACGGTATCGTCGGCCAGTTCGGATCTGCTTCTTCGAGACCACTCTCAAGAACTTCGGTCCAATTAGCGACGTACACGCGGCATTTGTCGTAAGTGTCCCCTTTGCGCGGGATACTCAACGCCAATCTGAAATAATTAAACAGAACACAATTTGAACAAACGTTCTTTCTGTAAATTTCCAAGTGCTCCCATCGCCAAAATTAGCATTCACAATGAGGCATAAAGAAATTTAAAAATGTAAAGATCTGAGGAAAGTTCAATTTTTTACATCCGACTGCAACACATTCCTTTGGGTAGTGAAAAGTAAAAATATAACAGATTCAACTGCATTGTCGGCAACCAGTTGAAAGTTAGTAATATCAGTATAATTTTGTAGTTTCTTCCACCCACATTGTACCAGTGACATTTATCCCCCCCCCCCTTATACACGTATTGTAATACTTCTCAAGTCGTGCGTCCTGATTTCCACAAGACTGGAGTCATGAATAATGGCTATTATAATTCAAATAATTAGAAAAATATTCGATATATTTCTTCAGTGAATTATTCCGTCTTTAAAAATAAAAATAAATAGCTGAAGTCTGCAACAACTTTTGTGTGAAATATAGTTTACCATAGTTCTGATCTTTTTTGATAACGACTTTCCACAATTTTTCTGCCAATGATGTAAATCATATTTCCATCCTTTCATTTATGCATTGCCTGAGTTCATTACTACGTTTAGTCTTTTAAAAAATATTTGTTAGACCACAACAAAGTAGATGTAGTACTAGTTGTCAACAGCCAGTGAATCAACCAAACGCAGATTTTTCCATGAAAATCGCGGTGCAAGAAGAAGCCACACGTTAATTACCAGTCGTAACCCATTAATTTTATGTCCAGCCCTTCGGATGAACTGAGTGAGTAATTTAAACAATTTGAAAGAGCGTTTATGTACGTAGAACTGAAGAAAGTTGTGAGATGCGCCACACCTGATGTTTCTGTATAGAATTCTACCGAGCGTCCTGGCGGGAAAGAGTCAAGATAATGTGTCTCCATTTCTATTCCAAGGGCAACATACTGACATTTCATATCGATTGGTAACAACAGTCACATCTGTGTGAATTTGTCCACCACAGAAAGGAGGAAGGACTGGAGGATTTATCAATAACTAAAAATATGTTCCGAAACATAAAACACGTTTTTTCTTTAATTTGGCCCTGTAGCTCCTACCAGTTAGGACACAGTGGGGGTCAGTCCAGTGTCCAGGCGGCCTGTTCAGAGCAGAATATTACGAACCACGGAAACGGAAAAGCGGCTGTTTCGAGAAATCGAATTTGAAAAACTGATCGGATGACACGTTAGCCGTTGAGCTCCAGGAAGTCGCTCTCAAGGGAATAAGCGAACCGTGTCCTGGGGTCGAAGACGAGATGACTAACTCATTTCAGCAACTACCACTTCCCATTTTCGTTTGACTCCTTTTATAACTTCAGTTAAGGAAACGGTCACCAAGCCATGAAATTTACTACGAAATTGCAACATGTACCCTACTTATTGAAGTGACGTGCCAAGCAGACCAATTTTCGAACCATTCGGTACTGTAGACCCATCACAACTTTTTTTTACTTCCCTTAGTATTAAATAACTAGACATCAAGTTTCAGCTGATTTGGTACGGTGGTTTTTTCTAAAAACCGCGCTAAAATCGATTTCGTCGAAGATTTTGATAATTTATTGTGCTGCTCTTGTCATTTTCCCACAAATGGGAAATTTATGGTATAATTATCATATTAAGAGCTGCCAATATTGAAAATTTAATCAAAATCGTTTGAGCCGTTTGTGAGAAAAAAAATATTTGGTGTTTTGATCACTATGATAACTATAGTTAACTTTCGGTGAATTTGGTTCAATCCCTCATTTTGGCGTTCCATAGTGGCCTGTGAGCGAGATATCAAGTTTGAGTTGATTTGGTACGGTGGTTTTCTCTAAAAATCGTTCATACACACACACACAGACCATTTTCCCAAATAGTGTTTTTCGGACTCAGGAGGGTCTGAAACGTAAAGATCTGAAGAGAACTCAAAATTTTTTTTTCAGCCGATTACATAACTTTCCTTTCTACTTCGTAGACCCAAGGATAGTAAAAAATGGAAAGGAAATGATCAGATGGGAAAAATTGAGTTTTCTTCGGATCTTCACGTTTTAAGGGCTTCTGAGTTCCGAACACAAACGGTTTGTATATGCGTGTATGAAAATGCGATTGAGAGAAATCGGTTGAACCAAATCGGCACAAATCAGATCATTTTTAAAGTACAAATCAACACGGTACGCCAAAACGTGGGTATGAGAAAATCGATCCAAAAGTAACTATAGTTATCATGGTAATCAAATCACCGAATTCTAGGATTGCCCTCTCAGAAAAGTCTAAGATGTGAATGTATATTCAGGTTCAAACGAACTGAGTGAAAAAATATTGTACGTGTTAGTTGCACGGAGAGCTTACAAAAGCTGTGTGAATCCCCGCATCAGATATATTCCCACTTTGCTTCGTCCTAATGAGTTGAAAAAGTATGTTACGCTTTATGGGTTTCTGAGTTCAAAAAACACCGTTTGAGAAAAAGTTTTGTTTGTGTGTGTGTCTGTTAACGCGATTGAGTAAGAACGTCAAAACAAACCCAGCTCGAATTTGATATTTAGCGTGCAGATCAACATATGTGCGCAAAATCGGTTCAACACTTTAGTTATCACGGAGAGCAAAACATTTTTTCTCCGTGTTCGTGCGGAGAGCGACAAATAGCGTATTAGTAACATGAAATTTTCATTAGATGAGCAACAAAATAAATTAAGAAAACTTTCAACGGACGTTCCGTAGCAAGGAATTGAGTGAAACCTATTCGACCCTTAGTTGGGGCCCCATTCGTTAGAGTCGAATGAAACTTAGTCGTAATCGAGCTAATCTGACAAGGCCATCTCTATCTTTCTTCTCGTTTGGCACTTTCTTTTGTAGCCTGTAGCGTTACCGTCGCAAATAACGTGAGTAAGAGAGAGTTTTGTCACAGTCTGCTTCACTCACTCACACACATGAAAATGTTTAGATGCTGAAGCCGTTGGACAGCTTGAGTGAATGTGAATATGAACTCATCTTTCTTCTGTAAATTAAATATCTATACATTTTTAATACCCCGAAAAGTTCAAGACATATGTAAATCCCTCTTTTTGGATAGTGATTCACTTTTGCAAGTATTTTTTCCTATTGGTAAGGTTTTTGAATAATTTGTTTTTATGATTAATTACTCAAGAACTTATTATTTTATTATTTTCCCTCTATATTGTTCATCAGCAGCCATAATCTACATCTTGGCTAAGGAACACACGGGTATATTGGCTGAATAGAGGCAGCATAAATGATCCAGGATGGCCCTTTCCCAGGTCAGCCTGCAGTGCCAGCATCTATCATGACTCGATAGTAATCAGCCGCAGTAAGGACCACCTGATATCAACAAACCACTGAGTAAGCTGCGGTTTCAAATATTAATACGAATGGCAACGGTTAAACGCCCACTGCGACCACAGATACGTCCAATGAGCGGCTCTACATAGGATAGGGTTATTTACGGAATAACACATCGGGCAAATGGGCTCCGCGGCTTTGCATACACATACGCACTCGTTTGTCGAAATTTTCCATGACCGTTCCGCATAAATGTGGCTGAATTTCGTTGATGCAACGTTGAATCTCCTCCTTTAATGCACGCGTAGTTGTGGGCTTGTTAACGTAGACCTGTGATTTTAGATAACCCCATAAAAAGAAATCTAATGGTGTTAAATCACACGATCTAGGGGGCCAACTCTGATCACCGAAACGAGAGAGTACACGACCTGGAAATGTCTCATGCAATAATTGAAGTGTTTCACGGACTGTATGGCATGTGGCACCGTCTTGTTGAAACCGCATATTGGCCACATCAATATCATCCAATTTCGGCAAAAAGAGCCGTGTTATCATGTCGCGATATCGAGCAGAAGTAACAGTCACTGTTTGACCAGCCTCATTTTCAAAAAAGTGCCTCCAGCCCAAAATGCACACCAAACTGTGACACGTTGTGGATGTATTTGTTTTTCTACAATCACATGTGGGGTTTCAGAACCCCAAAAGCGGCAATTTTGGCGGTTAACAAAACCATCAAGGTGAAAATGTGCTTCGTCGCTTAGGATGAGTTTGCTCGAAAAATCAGCATTCATTTGTTTTTGCTCAATAATCCATTTGAAATATTGCTCAACAATGAAGACACGTTGTTCTATTGCGTAACGCTCCATTTTTACTAACCCTAAACTGTCAACTGTCGATTTATTTTGTTTTTAGGGTTGGCAACACTGTACTGCATAAATTGCGGCAAATTCAAATCTTGCGTTAATTTTGGGACACCCTATATAATCGGCTGGAAAAAATCCGTCGGCAAAAATAACTATAACCTATGTAAACAACAACAAAATAATTATTTTTTCAACCGATTTCGATGAAATCATTTCTGCAGTTTGCCCAAACTTTGAGAACAGCACAACGAATTTTCGAACACTTGAGCAAAAAGTTTTGTGCAGCGTTCACATCATAAACCCGTCATTATATAAACCACACAAACAAAATTCGATTTGGCAGCCCAGCGAGCTACTTGTCTTAGCGATGAATTTGTATTACCGTTGTAATATAATTGAAAACGACGTACGATATCCCGGCATTCCAATTACTGTCGTGCGTTGGACTATTTAGACTCCACTGTTCTCTTGTTATTCCAGAACTATCACGTAACACGTCAATAACAGCAACCCAATAAATTCAAGGGCGTTGAGCAGAACTGATTTCTATTTAAAACGATACGGTCATTTAGATGAAGTGTAAAGCAGACTAGACTAGTCGGTCGAGCGCTAGTAAATGACTGATGAAAGGTATGCGGTACGTCGCATCAGATATTTGTTTCGTGTTGAATTATTTCAAACCCGCGTGGAACAGGCATGGACATTTGCTATTTGAGAGTGAATTTGTGCAGCTCTCAAAAATGTGCTTCAACTGTTGACAAGAGCAACCTTCGTTTGTCGAGGTGAGCAGTTCAATGGCCTGAATTGAAGTCGTGAGTATTGAAATGAGTTTCGGCCGAATTTGCAAGAACATTACTGCGGTTACACCGCTAAATCTGTTCTTCACGCAGGTTCTTTGTCATTTCATCAAATCATTGGTGAGTTTTTGTTCTTCCTGGTGCACCTCTAAACACAATGAACGAGAGTAATTTTCTGCCTGCGAGTCAAATACTAGGTTCGTTCCTGAAGGTCTGGTTCACGATTCTCTCTGTGATTGTCCAGATCAGTGGTTTTCGTGATTACGTCGCCGCGTTAGAAAGAACGCTGCACTGGCTGAATCAAGTATCCAAGACGTCTCATTAAAGTGAATTATCGGAGCTCATCTCGCCAACTTCCCAGAGTCAATGGAGCTTCAAAGGGACCCTACTCCATTCGAACGACCTTAATACCACCCAGCTCACTAACTCCTGGTCGACAACATAACGATCGTTGTAGATGATGGACGTAATGGTTTCCGGAATCCTTGGTGGTCGACTGGAGAGGTGTGTTGAACTCAGAAAAAAAACGCTAGCGCAAGGGGGAAATACCGAAAAAAGCAGATTAGTCTCAAATTTGACCTCGAATGAGCCTCCCCAGGCGCCTTTTTTTCGTTCCGCTTCCACTTCGTCAGTCCAGCAGTCCGACAGGGAAGTAATTAAATCCTCGTGGACTGTGATACACGACAGCATCGTTTTAGAAACGTGTACGTGCCCGCAAAAAAGTTCTCTGTCTGAGTCTTTAATTGGCGTTTTCGAGATTTTCAAGACATCCATCCGGACCGGTTCACTTACCCGAAACCAAGTTAACGCATATTTGAATTGGGAGGCCTTGGCGACCGGAAAGAACCCAGAACTGCTCCCCAGACCGAGCAAAATGTCCTTCCGAACGTTATCGCATTCAGTTGGCCCTCAAACTAATACAATTTTGTTGTTCTGCGAGAAAAATTAACTTGAGGTTTCTGACATGTTAGGAGGTACCCCGTTTCCCGCGTAGAAAAACTGGTGCCACTAACTTCTGCACCGCTCTCCGCCAGCGGGCTAAGTCTCTCTGTGCATACTGCTACGTCTACCATCTTCACGTGTCTAGCGTTGTAGGAATCATTAAACACTCTGATTGGCCTTGGATCAAGGACTCCACTGTTGTCACACCCTTGTTATTTGTTGGAGCAGTTGCGTTGTTTATATTTACTTACGAGTCTGCTTGAATGAATTTTGCTCGAGCGTCGACTTTACCGAGTTACTCCTGGCGTTGAAATCTGACTGGTTATCAATAAACGTCATACGGGTTGAAGCAATCATTTTGTTAGTTTCGTAATAAATGTATTAGCATGGCAATGAGTCAGTTCCGTTTTTAGCGCCATGAGAAGTTATTTGTTGAAGTAGATAATAATGGCAGTCATTGGGCCACAGGTCGTCAATAACGCCCAATCAACACCAAATATTTTGAATACTTACGCAATTTTATAAAAATATCTGACAACTTTCCCCCGTACATGCAGCAATTTGCCCCACGTGCACTCATCGATGTTTATCTCGCTAGCACCTAATTAAACTGTTTTTCATTCAGTTTATATCAACTTAGCTCAACGGTCCATAGAAAACAGACCTCATGGTGACGTTTAATGCTGTATTGAAACCGTTCGAGTTTAATTAATCGAAATTTATCGGAGAAACAACAATACCCCGCATTGATGCACTGTTAATCGCTTATAAACCTCTGGTTTTATAAAAGGCTACCAATACAATGTTTTGGAGAACATTGGGATTTTGGAAACAGATTCTAAAATATTTGACTCATTTGTTGTATTGCTCGTAATTTTCCCACGCATGCAAATTTTAGCTTCACGTGACATTGAGTTGCAATCAAGATTCAAGTAGATAAATTAAAATATCTGGTGCGTAGCAACACACAACTTTCCGCCACCCCCGTAAGTTCGAGCTGCATTTGCGGGTGCTGTATCTTCATTCAAAGCATTTCTACAGGAACATTTATGTAGAGCAAAATGTAGGGACTAGTGAGCTGAGAGTACTCCGTAAGTTTGATCGAAATCGTTAAAGCCGTTTTTGAGAAAATTGGAATACCGATAGATTAATATTCGACAAATCTCCTTTTCTGAGTTAACTTGGCTTATATCTCCGTTCAACATATATATACAGAAATAATTATAAAGAACGAAATGTTGGTATGGGTGACTAAAAGACACTCCATTAGGATTTATCACATCTGGTGAAAAATTTACCCTGGAATTTACGGAAATGTTCGAAAAAACGTTATTTTCGACACATTTTGATTATTATCTCTGTTGAATGGACCGTCACAGGAACATTTATTCAAAACAATGTGTAGGTATTAACTATTTGAAAACATCCTGTGATTTTGGTGAAAATCGCTGAAGCCGTTTAGCCAAAAAGCGTAAAAAACCTATTTTTGCTTCAGGGGCCCATATCTCCGTTCACCGTATTTTCATGGAGATATGTATGGAGAAGAAAAGTTAGGTATTGATTGGGAGAAGATAATTTGAAAGTTTAATCAAAATCTTTGGAGTCGTTTTCGAAAAAAATGCGAAAAACCCTAGTTTTTGGTACATTTTCGTCCCCCACCCCCTTTCCTATCGCTCGAAATCGTCCATAACCTTATTTTGGTATCTACAAAAAATAACGAACAAAACAAAAAAAAGAACCAGCTCAATCGGATCAGTCGTTCTCCCACAAATCGAACTACAGACACTCACACACACAAGGACCACGCGCCGAAATTAGGTTTTTTAGACTCAGTAGGCCTCAAAACGTAAAGATCTGAAGGAAACCCAAATTTTTTTGTTGACCCGATTACTATACTTTCCTTCCCTTTGGGTAGCGGAAAGTAAAAAGAGAATTTCACGTTTAGATTGCGGTGGTAACTGCCGTTAGTTTTGGTCCGATTTAACACCCTCCCTCTTTTTTTGGCGTCTCATGTTGATATCTGAGGTGTTTTGGTTCAATAATTTTCTCGTGATACTGCGTTTTAACTCTTTTCTTGTCAGGTATTTTACCAACTTCAAAATTGAACATTTTGACTGCTGTGAGTCTGAAAAGTGAGTTGAGTGCCACTGAGGTTTACGCGAAATATCATGTCCAAATGTCACTGAATTTTAGCGGTTGGAGCCGGCAGTTGGTCTCATTAATTTTGAAATAAAGAACTCGCTGAATGGTACTGCACTCAAGTTTCAAGGTACGCGTGGTGGAACAGAAGTGGTGGTTTCACTTGGTGGCTGCACGAATATAAAAATTGTAACCCTTAAGGGTGGTGCCACCACTCACTACAAGGCGTGATTTAGGCGCAATGATGTCGTTGGTGCAGGGGAGATGTTAATCCTGTGAGTGGTGAACTGTACTTTAATACACTTTATGATTAGTATAGCTAACCTAAATCCTACGTTCTCCTTTATAAGTTACTTTGTTCATTCTTTCTTAGTTACCCTATCATCACTGCTTCGAAATTGAATTAAGTTGGACAAATAGAATGTAGCGAACTCTGTATATCTCATCCCACACACTCAGCACACTGTACATCAAATCTGAATCTACCAAGTGTCTGGGGAGTAATCCCGAGGCCGAGTGCTGCCCACGCGACCATTTGACTAGTTGAACCATTTCGTACGTTTTAGTCAAATGAAAGTTATAAATTCCATCCAGAAGTCGACAGTAAACTGAAACAGATACGAGGAAATGAAACCTCATTTTCCTCACTAATTATAGTTGACTCAATTTAATGCGTTTGGTGCCCACGAGAATTGACTTACCAGAGACCATTGGCTTTTATTTACTTCAGTGAAGGGAAGTAGCAAACCTGCAGCATCGAACATAAGGAATCGACAGTAATAAGATCGCTTAAACGCGATAAACGGTCTTTAGCTATTAACAGCGAGTCCTTGAATAAAGTGCTCCGACTGGGCAATAAAACAAAATGTAGGCCTACGGGGCGATGCTAAGCGGTCACGATTGAGGTCGACTGAGGGACAGCAGGTACACCTGACAAACTGTTCGGCCAAGGTTTTCCATGTAACTGCTGTTAATCATACATAAGGCGTCATTGATGTTCGATCGAACGAGTTTCCGTTTTAAATAACTAACATCTTCGTGAACGTTTTAAATAACAAATCAGACGGTCAATTTAATCAGGCTTTATTGACCAGTTTCTCTAGACGATAACTGAGTGCGAACTGACTCAATGAGGTTTCGCAAGGCAGTTCGTGCTTTCTGAAGTGCAGCATTATATAAGCTAGTTCGTGTGACGACCTTAGTTTGCGACCTTATATTCAAAATAAATAGTCAATTCATAAAAATGTATTCGACGGTTCACAAAGACCGTTTGAATGTTAACATTTCTTGTAGAATACCCGTGCTAGAGAGGTTTGACTGTTTGATACGTGAATACTACTTTTTCTAATCCACACGATAGGAAACATATTGCAATAGAAACGTTTATCATGATAAGAAAACAGACACTTTGTAGGAGAACCGCAGAATAAGTTTGTTCTTTATTTTATGATTGTTTTTAAAAAAACGAAAATAACGTTGACTTTCCACGTTATTTCCTCTTAATTAATACCTAAACACCTTTTCACAACACGACGACTCAGGATTTATGCGTAGGAAACGAAACGAGTATTTTGTTTAGTTTTCAAGAAAACGGCTGTAACCACTCGAATTCAACATTTTCTTCTATATACGTGGGTAACCGCTGCACTCTTCCTGCTGGCGTCTCCGCATGAAACCTTTGCATTCTATCATCTAGATCGGTACATTGGCTTCGGGTAACATGTGCCCCGTCAGATTGCGTTCCGAGTTCTTGGGCTGGAACTCCATCAGGAATATGTTCTTGTCGATATAACTTGGTTATCATTTTTTTGAATTCGTCTCATTGAGAGAATGTTCGATCGCTCATTCTTCTCGAGTCCTGCGTGATCTGTTCCAATCAGAGCAGACATGGACACATCAGGGTGAACTGCGCTGTATTTCCAAGGCTCGTGAGTCCAACAAGCACCACTTAAAGAAACGGTACGTGTGTCTGTAGTAGCAATTGAGAGAAATCAGCTGAACCAAGTCAGTTCAAATTGGGTATCTAACTTGAAGATTGCCACGGTATGAGTATGAGCGAAATCGGAACAAAACTAACTTTAGGTATCATTGTGATCAAAACAGAAAAATTATGTTTTCTGAAGAAAGGCTGTTACGATTTTGATTACAATGTTTGTGAGGGCATTTCCAAATGTCGAGTCAATCAGTAGGAAAATAACAGTCGCACCACAGTAAGTGAATAGTTTTTGACAGTTCAATTTCAGCTCCCTACGCATCAGAAAGGAAAGCTATGTACTCAAATGAAAAAAAAAAAAAACACTGTTTTTTCAGCTCTTTACATTTCGAAGGCTTCTGGGTCCAAAAAACACGGTTTGAGAATATGGCCTGTGCGTCTGCGTGACTAACGTAACTCTCATACTCAGTTTACGTGGTTCCATATTTTAGTGAAACTCAAACGGAGGTTCATTTTCATTGGAGGGGGGTTTTCATTCTTTCAAGCAGTTATATTTGTAAATGTTACTGCAGACATTGAGGAAAACATACTGTCTAGCATTTTAACGAAAACAGCTACAATAATTGAGATTGGACTCCCACCAAAACCTTTAATCTTTCATGGGAGTGAGATAAATCGTCACCTTAAAATACGTTGCAATTACATTTAAAATGTGCCAAAAACTAATTTCTCGGATATTTTCCACAGTGATTCGTTCAACGGAGATGTCGACACCCAACAATATCGTTCCCTCGATAGTTAAACAATTGCGAAATATACGTGGGAATGAAGAAGATTGTGTATTGCATCGCGCTTTATGTTTAATGGTTCACAAGCGTTGCTATTCACGTAGTTTTTCATACGTGGCCCTACAGGGTCTTTGTAGGTTTTATTGGCCACCTACACAACTGCGATATACTCCTAGATTTGGCTTATATTTTACCAGTTTTCGTGGTTAAATAATTAGATGTGAATTTAACTGGACACGATTTTCATCGAAATTTATTGTTCTACTCTCGTAATTTTCCCACCGATGAGAATTACGCGGTATTTTCGGGTTATTTGGAGCTGCCAATAAAATTAATTTAATCAAAATCATTGGAGCCGTTTTTGAGAAAAAACTGATTTTAATCACTATGACAGCTATAGTTATTTTTTAAGCGGATTTTGCTCATATTCTTATTTTGGCGTCGTATGGTGACCTGCAGGCTAGATATCAAGTTTGAGCTGATTTCAAAAGTTGGGCATTAGTGTTTTCCCTAATGTCTATTAAATGGATGGATTGGATGAAAGTGACCCTTCGTTTGTGTGGCGCTAAAAATAAGGATGTTAGTCACGGGGACAGACAACCCCTTTTCCCCAATAGTGCTTTTCCTGGACTAAGTAGCCCTTAAAACGTGAAGATCTGAAGGGAATTCAAAACGTTTTTGTCAACCGATTACATAACTTTATACTTTGTAAAGCCCAGGAGAATAAAAAGGAAGCGGAAAGGATGCAGAAAGGGTTCTATGGGATAACTAAGGAAACGTCGGATTTCATTTTCTACATTGTTGCAGCTTAGCGCCAGCTTAACGGAACAAATTTGACTGTAACCCCCAGGTAGCAGTCAGGACGATTGCCCATTGTTGCATATCCTTATCTCTTCATACCTTCCTGGCCCTACTTCCACCACTTGCCCCACTACCTCCATAACACCCACATTTTGGCCGCTTAGTGTTTTTCCTACGAGTTCTATGCTTCGTTAGGCTCCTTCCAAAGTACAACTTGCGTTCAAGTTGTAATTTATAATTCTGTCCGTTCACCTTCTTCAGTTGAATACTATCACCTAGTCTAGCCTATTCCAGTGCCACAGTATAGAAACCCACTGTTTTGCTACTCAAGTGAAAGTTTAAACCCAGTGTTTCAATACAGCTCTGATTCTCTCATGCATGAATTAATATAAGTGTATATTTCTGTTTCAGTTGCGATTGTCAGTACAACATATGAGTTATTTTTGTCCGTTTTACGTCCCCATGAGTCTATACAGCGGGTTTGGTATGTCGTATTCTGGCCATACTTTCTATGATGTCCCATGGCATGACGTTTACATTTCACTCCAATCTTGTTGGAATGGTTTTGTTACTAATCGTGATGATTCATTAGCTGTGTCAAAATAACAGATCGCGTCGCGTGTCGTTGTCGCGTTAAAATATTCGAAAAGTAGGACATTATTTGAATTTAATACGCTATAAGGAAGCGCACACTGTGGGTGAGGGAAATCTGCCAGTCATGTGATCGCTCTCTTTCGTCAACGAGGATTTTTGAAATTTACAACGTCTTGGCCCGCAATGGGTATTCACAAAATTGTAAACCAATTCTATTTCCCTCTGTAATACAGTGCTAGATAAGCCTATATACTCACTTCTGGAAGGATAGTGAACGTCATTGGATTCCATCACACGACTCTCATGATTGCGATGTACGTGAATGAAATCGAACGTGTCAGGCAGCGAGAGTTTTGACGCAAACGGCACGATGCTTATTCCGTGTTGAAGGCGCGTTTAGCTATTTATAGACTGAATTCGAACGTTTTCCTCCTCCAACGTTTTCAATATCGTTGCATCATTCCGCATTGAGGGGAATATCCCGAGTTTGAATGAAAAGTAAAAGTTCCTGTTCGAGCATATGGGAAAGGTTAAGGCGAGTAATTCGGCCAATTCAGGCACTGGACGAGGAGAAGAGTCAGTGTTCGCGTAATAAGCCTTTTCAAGGAAATCTTTCAGAATCGGACCAACTAGATGATATCATAGAACTTTATGATGAGGTATTCGTTCAAAAGTATGAATAACTCCCACAAAACTTCGAGTAGCCGTATTTTTTATCAGAATCTTCCATCAGTCTTAATAAGTTTACTGGTACTCGGAACTCTATTTTCTACTGCCCCATTAAAACTATATGATTTTCGAACACAAACACACAGTTGTAAGTGTTGTTTATTTAGTGTGAACATGATTTTTTAGGAAGGATCGTGTCAGAGAGAAAATATCTGGTGCGTTGCAACACACAACTTTCCTTAGCTCTACTTCAATTCACTTTGTAAATGGCTAATTCTATCTAATCAATTCATTTGAAATTGGTCAAACAACATTTTACAGCAGCATGAAGCGGCAGCGCTTATGGTTCCAGAATTTATTGTGCTGCTCGTACTCATCCCAGGACCATTATTGAACAACTGGTACACAGATAGTTAATGAGGCTGTAAACATGAATTTTTTGAAGAAGGATAGTAATTACTTTTGCAGAGTTATTGGGTACAAACTTATAGAACTGGTAGTAAGCGAGCGGGCGGTAGTTGAAACTCAGGAATTTCTGGAGTGAGCCCCATGTACCTCATGAGCGTTTTTAAACATACACCCTTGAGGCATTGAATTGGACTTCAATACCAATTTTTTTTTTACATTCTACTCACATTCCAGCGGAGTTTATAAGGAAAAAACTGCGCTAAAAACGCTTTTGGTCGAAAATTTTGATAATTTATTCGGCTGCTCTCGTCATTTTCCCACGGAAGAGAATTCCATGCTATTAAGATCTATCAATATGAGAAATTTAATGAAAATCGTTAGAGCCGTTTTTGAGAAAAAAAATATTTAGTGTTTTGATCACTATGATAACTATAGTTAACTTTCGGTGGATTTCGTTCAAACCCTTATTTTGGCGTCCCATAGTAATCTGCAAGCGAAATATCAAGTTTAAAAGGATTTGGTACGGTGGTTCTCTCTAAAAATCGTTCACAGACACACATACACACACAGACCATCTTCCCAAATAGTGTTTTTCGGACTCAGGAGGGTCTGAAACGTTAAGATCTGAAGAAAACTCAAAATTTTTTTTTCAGCCGATTACATAACTTTCCTTTCTACTTTGTAGAGCCAAGGAAAGTAAAAATATGTGGTGATTTGATTACTTTGATTACTGCAGTTAGTTTTGAGCCAATTTTTTCATGCTCTTATTATGGCATCCCGAGGTAATCTGCTGGTTCTATATCAAATTTGATTCGACTTGGCTCAGCCATTTCATCTCGAACGCGTTCACAAACACAAACAGACCATTGTCCAAGTTCATTTTATATAACTCTCCCTCCTACCTCATAGGGCTGAGGAAAGTAAAGAACAGACGATTAAACAACAGTCGCAACGAGCAGAACATCTACGAGAGCTTGTGGAACCGAACTCCCGAAATCGGCGCCGGTTGCATTAACTTCACTCTCACACAACCATTAGCATATGCAACTCTTAAACTTTACTTTGTATTACAGATTTTATTAAAATACGTTAATTTTTAATGATTTTATTCAAGAAAGAATAATTATTTTTGAAGCGTCAAATTTACGTAATTGTTAAAAGCCTTCGCTCGTAATCGTGCACGCATGAATATATAAAGCTTCTGGGACACGAAACCAAGATCATTCAAAAGAACAAAAACGTAATTCATCCGAAAGTGAAAACGGTACTTCGTGTGTAGTATTAGTGAGAAGCAACTGAACCCAAATATTAGCCGACCATACATGAAAAATGTTTGAATGGTGTGGGTAGTCCGAGTGTTGTACCATACCCTACTGACCGCCATCCAATGCAATCACTCTGTGTTCTCCAACCCCTGCCATAAGAAACACGAATAGCTACAATTCGACAGAAAAAAGGTTATTATTTCCCGAAGATTTCGTGAAAGTTTTGGTCATGACTGCGGTACGCCGTCGATTGGTCTTTAGTTTTATTATTCATCGCTGCTCGATAGGGCTGAGGAGTCGAGGAAAAAATAGGATAATCAGTTGGCAGTGGGTTCTGAGGTCTAATTGATTTCAAGCTGAAATCGTACTATGTTAAAAGTCTTACACACTCAGGAACATCAGAAGATTAACCAAGCGTATGAACTAATCAGTTTCGTAATAAGAAAATCTCCTTATTGGGTTTCGATTTTATTCAACTTCAATAATTTTTACCCAACTTCCCAACGGTTTTCACACCAACATTTGTGAGCATTCTATACCAATTTTCGATGTTTTTTCGCTATGAAGATAGCACAATTTGCGTTTTTCCACTGAATTACGCATTTTTCAATGAAGCAGGTCGTATTCCCAACTATTAAAGTCCCTAAAAATGACATTGAAAGCTTTGAATCTCGTACAAGATGTGTTCTAAACTTAGGAGTTGAAACTAAATGTTCAGTAGTACAAATTATTATTTCTTGGACTGTTCGCTCTACTTTTATGACGGTAAGTCCAGAAAACCTTTATGGGTCCTTTACTCATGCAACGACCGCCTAACCAATGAGATTGGATGCCAAGATTCATACGGATTATGTATGGCAGAGCTATCTCCAGTCTTGTTGAACCGTTCCACATCTTTGAACTTAATCACTACCTGGCGTTCACTGCGAGTATTCTTAAGCTTCCTGGTACTCACCCAAGCACCTTCACGGGTGGTATCACGATTAGATACAATCTGCTTACACCACTTCGACGTTAAAAGTGGCCGTTAATGCAATCAGCAACTGGACCATGAAGCCTGGAATGGGTATTCCAACTATGTCCCGTCAACTGAAAAGATGCGTACAGAATGGGGCTCATAGCATCCTAATTACTCGAGACATTGGATTCAAAGGCGGATGCAGGGAAGATGTGATTATCATCTCAAGGCTGCAAAGTGTAGAGACAGCACTTCTTATTTTATTTTCTGAAAGGCAACTGTCAACAATTTATTAAATTAAGAAACGAATTCTGATTTTTGGAGCTGTTTGCTGTTTACTCGAATTATAATAGTGATTTAGATCAAACGAACAGGATGCACACATATTTTTCCTAGCGCAAATATCATCTTCCAATTTTTGCTGCTGGTCAGAGCACTCATTTCGACACAGTCAACTTTATCAAAAGTCATTTTGTAGTTTTTCAAACTGAATTACAATTTGTTCGAACACAAGAAGCAGAACAGAAACAGGTTTTTTCAGCTACTTTTATTTTGTTCAGAATCCATGAAAAATGGTTGAACGGACGTGCGGTCGTACAATTTATAAATCCGTGCCACCAGTGATATCCAAATCCATCATATCAAAATGTATTGCACACTGAGTGGCGCTCACAATTCTTAATTTGCTAGTACTAGGGCTCAGCTTACCTTTTGTAGGCTTCAAGTCCTTCAAGTTCAGGAACTTTGCACCAGTGTTCTTCCGGCACGAGAGTTACAAATATTTGTGCGAAATAAACAAAAGCGACGGAGAAAAGGAACGGAATCATCATCAAGAAGAGAAGCTTCTGGTACAACCCGAATTCCCCGATATGAGGCAACAAATCGTCAAAATCCATCGGCTCTCCGGCCAATTTTTGATTCGAGTTCGCGTCGAGCGAATCGCAAGTTAAATTTTTCTTTTTACCTTCGTCCAACATCGTGTCGAATTTTAGCAAAAACGCGATAATTCGAATACGTTACTATATTTTGTTTTGTTTTTTTTTGCTTGTGACAAATTAACGTATTTTCTCGTAAGGAAAGGGTGAACTCGGAGTCTGAGAGACCTGACTTCCACCCAGTGACAAGGAGCGCGTTGGACTGATACGGTGACTGGGTGGCCCGAAGGCTTAAGTACCGCCACCTCAACGCCGACTTGCCGGGGGCTACTGGATCGCGTTGGGGAAACATCCCGACGACGCACTGAGGGAAGACACGGCTTAAGCCGCTACAGTGTTTTAAGTGATTATAAGAAGATATAAAACCCTGTTCCACACCTTCTAGAGCATATGAGTTGGCACGATGAAAATAAATAACCTGTCAATTACTATACGAAAATCGCATTAGATTTCACGCATTTCCGGGCAGAACGCTGGCCCGTCCTTGCTGTGACTTTACCATTAAGAGAACACTTCGTTATCCACTTTTCTGAACTTTTGTTTATCATCACAGGACAACGGATTTAAATAAATTACAATCATACAAAGCGCAGGTTTTTCAAAACACATTAAGCTGTTTTACTAAAATGAAATAAATTTAATTTAGTGATTGATAGTGGTAAATATTGTTGATGTCAACCGTCTACCTGGTGAACTAACGAAGAACATACTCGTAATATGCGAGACGCTCACCAGACATCAACCGCGATCGCGAATACGCGATTATTGTTAGGTATGTTACGAAAGGATCGTGAACTTCGAATTTCCGCGAATTACATAAATTTGATTTCTGATTTTGTATGTCTACATCTGGCATTATGTAAATACTAGTAACCCACACTTATGCCGACAAGGCCACAAGAAAAGTCCTGCCGTATTGACAAACGCCAACGGAAGTTCTCTTGTTTTGTTCTTTACTGTGCTTTCCAACAATTTCGGTCAGTCTCCTTCCGCTTAATTCTGATACTACGCTATTACAATTTTAAATCTGCCAAAATTTCATTTTATCGTTACTTTTCTTTGCTTTCTCACAACTTTACAGTTTTCCAACGACTCTGTTCATGTCCCCAACTCCGATAGAACGGATATTGCTCCGAACAGCTAAACTGTGTTGATTTGACTAATTTCCCAACGGAGGTCGGGATTCGTTGGAAGGCCGGCGAAGCGACAACCCACAGATTGGATACGTAGTAACTAGTACAGGTGCACATAACGACAGGGCTGTACAAACAAGGTCCAACATGAAGTCCGCCTCGAGGAAAGCAAAACCCTTCCCTCACGTCCTGTCTCCCATTACTTCGTTCCTCGTTTACAGAAAACTACGCGTCCCAAGGTGGACGAATTAAATAATTACGGCAAATCCTTTTTCATCATTTTCAATCTCTCTGCTCCTCTTATTTGCTTTCGAATATCCTGAGGGGCGATCCCATCGCAAAATCCTTCGGTATGCTCCTGGGTTCCCATGAACTCATCAACCGGACCCCGATTTCCCTCACTATTTTCTTTCTTCGCTATATCGCACTAAGGTTCCTACCCCAATCTCGGATTTACGGAGTAATTGGTACCTCAATGGTTTATCTTATTCCCGTAAAGCATGGAAATCGGGAAATTACCAAGAAGCTTATTTAGCAATGTCTCTATGGCCACAGTTGCTCTATGTGTATGTGATTGTGCACCTAATTGAGTGAAAACCACGATGGAACACGTTATATAGCTTGGACTTCAACTTGGGACATCAAACGAGAGAAAAGGCGACATCTGGTCAGACCTAATTACAGTTAACCTATTTGTTAAAACGTCAAATATTTGTTCTCTCAAAAACGGCTCCACGATTTTGTTCGATTTTTTTTGAACAGCTCATAATATATTTACGTAATATTAAATTTTTATTTTTGGGGCAGGGACGAGGGCGGCACAATAAATTATTCAACTTCTTAGTGAAAATTGATTTAGAGTTGTCAAACACTTGGAGCGGTCAATCATTTTGAGCTCAGCGTCTCTGTCCACGGGCACAAAGGACGAATGAAATCGGCAACCGTTCTTCTCTTCCCAATTTCCTTTTCCTGGGGTTCTGCCTACGTTACACGTGTGTTTTCTCGTTTCTCCCATTTCCTGTAGAAGTATTAAAGCTATAGTTGTATAGCTCCAATTTTATCTAAAATTTAACTTTTATTGTTTATTAATAGTTATCAGCTGAAATGCAAATACTTTTTTACTTTCCTTGGCTCTACAAAGTAGAAAGGGAAGTTATGTAATCGGCTGAAAAAAAATTTCCTTCAGATCTTACGCTTCAGACCATACTGAATACGAAAAACACTATTTGTTGTTTTAAATAACTGTTTTGGCTAGTTCGATTTTATTTTAAATTTCCAATGCAAGGGGCTGTGGAAGAAATTGATGTGTTTTACCCTTTAATTCTAGACCTAAAATAGTAAAGGTTTCCCAAAAATCATCTCGACAATCTCATAAATTACTGAGCCCAAGCTTTATCTATTATGATCGTGGCATGAATAGGGGCTGCTCAATAAATTGCGGAACTTAAAGCAATACTAGTTTATATACAACGTTGATCTAAGTCTATCAAAGTCATCTACCAAGCTGAATGAAAAACACAATTTGACAATCGCTGAATGTACGGGTGGCAGAGGAAGGATCTGTGATGCGTCGTCACGCTCTATATTTTACGTGATCTCCGTCACGTTTGTAAGTTGTAGTGAATTATTGTAGGCTTATCACGACAGGAATAAAACCAGGATAAAATCATTCGAGTTTTGCGGAATGAGGAACCAAAGGCCCACATACGAAATTACTTTTGACAGGACGTGGTTCCCACATGGCAAATGGTTGATAATGTAGTTTGACACCTCCCGTTTTCTATCTTTTTGATTGATCAGGGTCATCGCGGGCGCTAATTGAGTATTTCGTGATTCAACTTTCATACTTCTGGACATTTTTAAATGAGGCCTTGAACGGAGTCCGTCAATGGCATCCGCATGATTTTTTTTATGGTAGGGATTTGTTGTCAGACATTATCTTGACGAAGCAATTAAAAACCTGAAAGAAGGGAGAAATGGAAATCGCAATTAGCATTCGAACCAGGCAGTCCAGAGAGCGGTGGGATTGCTCATATCTCGCTGTCTCGATCTGGTTTATACTCCGGTTGTCCTAAGAGACTGAAAGACTGCTATGAATTATTCACGCATTTTTATAGTTCGTACGAAAAACATTTTTTCAAACGGCTCATTTAATGATGATTTAGAATTATCCACTTATTTAAAAACTTAAAATTTCCTTCTGGTCTTCAATTAACCAAAATATACGGCGCTGAGCTTCACATAACTCTACTCAACCCCCGTGACCTAGACAAAACTCAAAGTACACACGCCTCGTACCCTCATTCAACGTTCAACATTATTGTTGATGCTTAGATTCTTCGTGTTTACTAAACTCCCTCCTTCTCTCGTCTCATTAGCTCAAACCGCAAGAACAAAATTTGTTCAAGTAGCGAGCATTGATCAGTTCAATCGTACTGTTACAAATCTGACTACGGCCGCAACCTCGCGCTCCGAAATGAGGGTTTTTTGAAAACGTGAAAATTTTACTCGTTTTTACAGATTGTGGAAGTTAAAAATTATTGGTTAATACTTTCCGCGTAATCAGTCGTCATAAGATTTTTTAAAAATCGAAACGAGATGAAATATTTTCAGAAGTGACAAATTATTTGTTAACCAATTTTTTTCGTATACCTTTATTTTGGAGTCTTCTGTTGACCTGCAAGCAAAATATCAAAGTTCATCTGATTTTTCTTGGCCATTCAATGACAATTCCATATTCAGACACACGCAGATAGACCCACGTGAGTATGTGAAACCTGATTTCACCTTCGCAATCAATTGACGCCTAAGCGGAAGTGTAATTCTCTGGATTCCTGCCATAGTTCTGAATTTCAATGAGAAGCTCCTGTCTCCTAGGCACTTTATTAGTTACCATCGAATGGTGTGCTTTGTGCATGCACCTCCAGCCCACAAGGGAGACTCTGCCGACAACCTATTAGGATTTCTCTTTTAGTTTCCCACTTGATTTAATAAGTAGATTAAATTAACCCAATACGAGTCTCAGACTGTGAATTATTATACACCATCAGTACTACTGGGGCCGCGGGAACATGCAAAGCACTAAAACGAACTATAAATAGAAACATGAACTGCTGAGGGCACTCATTGAGCTTTTGGGTGTTTCCATGAGGCCCGACCATCAGAAGGGTTATTATTATAGAGCCATTTAGTTAGGCGTAATTGGCTGATGCCCCGTTGAATGGGGATGCAAACCATGTCAATCAGAAGAAATTACCGTCAAAATCCCAAACGGCTGCACTCTTGTGATCATAAAACAGTACGCGCTGAAGCCCTACAAATTACTTGGTGGGTGAATGCATGTTAGTATGGGGAATATGAGACTTCAGCAGCGCAAGGGCTAGTGAGAAGCTTAACCCCCCAGTGATGAATAAGATTTTCCCGTTCGCATTGGATAAGTGACAAATGGCAAGCGAGGTGGGAATCCTCATCAAAGGGACACGGCACGTACGAGTTTATAACCAACATCTCTGGACGTATTAGTAGAAAATGGGTTGAGTCAGACGACTGGACGAACCAGTTCCTAACGGGACGAAGATTTCCGTGCGCTGCTTCACTTCTTTTCCATCGAAGATTTTACATCCCTCGCCTTGTGCCTCCAACCCCTGCAGATCTGACTGCTTCTAAGCAATCGTATAACCGTCTCGCCCAGGTTTCGAAGAAGACCACCTAAGTAAAAGGTTAAATCAGGTGGTGAACTATATCAAGCTCCACTGTTGCGGGATTCTCCAAATCAGAACCCCCACGTGGTTAGAGGTGGGGCAACAGTTTACTACCAGGAAACTGGCTAAATGGCGTTATCGCGAACTTCCACAGGATGCTGATACGAGGGGCAGCTGAGCGAGTGCGAGTGCTAGCAAAGCCGCATTCTGCGATGTTGATAAATGACTGTTGTAATCCTCTTAAATGATCGCAAGATTCCAGTCTAATGTTCAGGAACAGTCAATATGCGAATAAACTAGATCTGAATAAGATAGAAACATTACGTTCACGTAAATGAGTGTGGAATAATAAGCAAACTAAGGTAGATTGCATACAATGCTGTATATAGTGCAGATTTAGATTTCGTCCACTTTTCGGACTCATTTGTGCATTGTGTACAACATCATGCTAAAAGGCGACGGATTACCAGCCTTATCTCATTATTCTTAAACAATACATAATTTACTGATAAACGTAAATCCCGCTCGTCTAACTGATTTGTCGGGATCAATCATAGCACGACGCGAGGGCCGGTGAATGGCGGAAGCTGAGCGCGAACGAGGGACACTAGAACGAGTTATCTACGATTGATACTTCCAAGGGGATGGTTACGTGACTTCCTCTGAAAATAGGACGATTTACTGGACACAAGTCCGAGCCCCCTGTCTCCGCCTTCAAGTCAATCATGCGAGCCCGTGATTAAGTGAACCCAAACGAGCTACACCTTGAAACTCAGCTTCCGATCCCCAGCTCCACTGGCCTTCAGACCTTGAAAATGAACTCCTCCCAAATATGTGAAGTTTCTTATTATAGACTGTTCCTCGATGTTTCCAGGTTGTTATGAGTTCGGTCCATTGATTTACTGAAGCGATGTCAATGTATTTTCGTGTGATGGGCGGCCAACGCCTATTGAACTCAGCAAAGCGGACACAAAGCGCTCTGCGTCCGCTAAGTGTTTCGTAAACCAATAAAATGTATATTTCCGGGGAGATAACTTAGTCAACTGGACGAATAACAATGGTTACGTAATACAACTTTGCTGACTCTCGTACGTGTATTTCGACATCACGGACAGAGTATGCGTTTTCAGTTGATAAAGGGAGTCCCAAAATTAACGCAAGATTTGAATTAAATAGAAAACACAGTTTTTAGTCTTTTGATTGTAATTTTTTTATTGATTCATAAAGTACATAGGATAGGGTTATTTATGGAATAAGACATCGGGCAATGACCATGACCGTTCTGCATAAATGTGGCTGAATTTCGTTGATGCAACGTTCAATCTCCTCCTTTAATGCACGCGTAGTTGTGGGCTTGTTAACGTAGACCTGTGATTTTAGATAACCACATAAAAAGAAATCTAATGGTGTTAAATCACACGATCTAGGGGGCCAATTATGATCACCGAAACGAGAGAGTACACGACCTGGAAAAATCAGCATTCATTTGTTGTTGCTCAATAATCCATTCAACAAACTCTCTTCGCTGTGCATGGTCATTGGGCTTCAGAAGTTGTGTTATTTGAATTTTGTAAGCATGGAGACACAGATCTTTAGTGAGTATACGCTGTAGAGAGCTTCTTGAAATTTGCAATTCTTGTCCACGACGCCGAATTGAGGTTCCTGGATTGTCACCGACATTCGCACGCACTGCCTCTAATTGATATTTGAACGGCTTGTTTTTGGACGACCAGTGTGTTTAGCGACTCCCACGGATCCTGTCTCTCGGAATTTTTCAATTAATCGCTTCACAGTTGACGAAGTTAAAACACTATTCCGACCATATTTTGTATGAAATTTTCGAACTACGGCCGCCAAGCATTCATTATTTTTGAAATATTGCTCAACAATGAAGACACGTTGTTCTATTGCATAACTCTCCATTTTTACTAACCCTAAACTGTCAACTGTCGATTTATTTTGTTTTTAGGGTTGGCAACACTGTACTGCGTGAATGGCGGCAAATTCAAATCTTGCGTTAATTTTGGGACACCCTTTACTTTCGTTTCACCTGCACTGTCTCGTGTTAAGTACAATTATCATCAGCCTTCCTAGTGCCTTCACCCTCAGGAAATAGAAGCTCTCCCTAAAACTCAGCTCAGTGTCCACCAAGCCCTGGAAAGTTAGAAGGTCTGAGTAATTTCCGCTTTCCTGGTTCTGGGTTATCTTCCCAGGAGCATGCCCATGCTACCAGGCGCGACCACGGGTTGTGGATAGTGGAACGGCAGGCATTGTCCCCAGGGGCATGTCTGCGGCCGGCTGTGAATAAGGACAGCATGCTGACTGAATAAGCAGCCGCGGACAATGGGCCAAACCCAAGAGATTGCAGAAGAGATCCTGAACAAAGGACTCAAGGGCAAGCGGATCTACATTTTCTCAGACAGCCAGGCCGCCTTAAAGGCCATCGCAGCCTATAGTTTTAGGTCTAAGCTGGCATGGGAATGCCTCCATGCGCTCAAGCAGCTCGGCGCCCGTAATAGGCTCTCCCCCATTTGGGTGCTGGCTCACAGGGGGCATGAGGACAATGAAAAGGCTGACCGCCTTGCAAAAAGGGGTACAGAATCCCTACCCATCGGGCCTGAACCACACGTAGGTATGACGAAAAGTCACCTGAACCGTCTGGTTGCTCGATGGGAGCTACAGAAAAATGGCGCCCATTGGCATCGCCAGCCACAACTAAGACAGGCGAAAAGGCTTGTCACGCCTTCCTGTCAAAGGGCGAAGGCGATGCTGACACTCTCTAGACAAGATCTGAGAGTACTGATAAGCTTCCTCACTGGGCACTGCCCACTCAGATATCACCTCAACAAGATGGGCATCTTAGAGGCGGTGGAATGCAGACTCTGCGGTGAGGAGGATGAGACAGCAGAGCATATCCAGTGTGAGTGCCCCGCCTTGGCAGCAAAACGCTTTGAATACTTCGGTCAGGCGACCACTGAACCCCAAATCATGGCGGAATCTGCGGTGAAGGACGTACTCGGCTTCCTAAGGGGGGCGGGTATTTACGACGCCTTCTACTAAGAAAGGGCCGTCACAATAGGACCATATGCGGCCGCAGTGACAAAGGGACTTGTCCCACACGCCCTCGGGTCAAAAAAAACAAAAAACAAAAATTCCGCTTTGGCCGTTTGTAATCTGTGTTGATGACATCCTGGTTTTTAATGGATGTTCAATACACTTCATTTTTGCTGGTTTATAGTTTTCTCGTTTTCTTTCCAGAATACTACTAAGACTACACGTAATGGGATATCAGTCAATATAATAATATTAATAGAAGCCTGCGAGCACATAGGACACATCCACTGAGCATTGAAAAAGGATAACAGCAGTGCACCCGCGTTGCCCATTTATTGCGCGAGGTTTCCCAAAGGGCGTTATCCTGATCCACCCCCTGGCAACTAGAGGACAGCCTGAGAACACCTACCAGAAGAATAGGAAGGGAAATTTGACCCAGGAGAGCTGTGCAAGAGCAATGGAATGGAGTTCAGGAGAGGCATTGGACCAAACAGCGGATTCCAGTGCGCAGTCCATGGGCCTTGGGCGACGCCACAGCAAGGTAGATGTTTACATCATTCAGTCCTCCACAGGTCATACAGCGTTTATCCATCGTATCTTATTTTAACTTGAAGCGCAAAGTGGAAGACAGGGTTGGCCAGCTCACTGGAGAGAGACACTCGTCCCCATTGGGTTGAAATCTGAAGAAAACTGAATTGCCCAATGTGCCCAGGCAGTGCAGGGCCTGAAGAGGATGGAGATTACTGATCCGAACCCCCCACAGAGCTAAAGAATGAAGACTGCTCGTGAACCTCCTATACTGGTGGGACGAACAGGGGGGTGTACACGGCAGGATGAAGATATCACAATGCACGACGATGTATGGATGCAGAAGACACACTATGAGGGCGAAACTAACAAGAAAGAACGACTACACCTCAAACAAGCGTGAGGGCTACCTACTGCAATAAACGCACGTGAATAAGTTAAATTATTCAGATAACCAGGCTTCCGACCTCTCCACTGAGGTTCCTCACGGGTACGTCACGATGTGCCTGCCCACTCCGAGCACGGCTCAACCTAGAGCTTCGTTTATGCCAAATCAAGGCAATTCGCCACGACTGTTGAAGAACACACAACACTTTCACAGCATGAGCGTTTTACTGACACCTTCCTCCTCAAAGCAAACTCCAAGGCTTTGTCTCAGAATATTTCGATGAACACCACGACTAATTGAATGCACTTCAGGGTCATGTGATGAATAGCCGGCTTATCTCCGGTATCGTCCTAGTGATCGAGCGATAATAACATATAAAGCGTTGCCGCCGTCGGGAGCCGTGAAGAGGAAGAGAAGCCATGCAGTGCTCTCTCACCCTCTTCGTTCACACAGAAATTGTTACACGAATAATAGTAAAGCCTGGAGATTTTGTAGGGCTGCAGTTGAGTCTTCTCCCGTTTCACTCTTAACTTTTTTTAAGATTAATTATTCCTTAATTTATCTGGCCCGCGAGTTATCAAGAGGCACTAAAATAAGGGTGTGAACAAAATCCACCAAAACTAACTATAGTTACCATACTGATCAAAACTCTAACGGTTCCGATTAAATTTCCTGTGCCAGTTTCACAAAACGCGACAACACAATAAAATTCCGATACGTGGGGAAATGACGAGAGCAGCACTATAAATTACCAAACATTCCGACGAAAATAGTTTCGGCTTATTATTCTTTCTGAATAATTCTGTTGTCGGTCAGGAACATTTTTTTACAATTCTTTCTCTAAATTTAATACTTTCCTTTCCAAGGCATCGGGATTCCAAATCAGCAATGTCCGACCATCGTATGCCGTACGGGCTTTTAAGGTGTTCTAAACAAAACCGTTTTTTCGCACAAATATCCCATTAGGTATCTAGTTGTGCCTCCCTGCTCGGCAATCCGATCGTACGAAGCCCACGGTTGTTATGAACAATAAATTGGCTAACAAAACTCTAACTTCCGTACAATACCCAAGTATCAATGAGTTACGCTCCAATATAAATATCGAAAACAAATTTTCCTTAGTTTCCCAAAACATCCGCAGCTATAATAAAAACATAGATATGTTCCTTTCATGGCTCCACTCTGAAAACCTCTTTCCCGACATGATGGTGTTGACTGAAACGTTTGGTCAGTTAGCCAATGATTCCGTGCAAATCGTCCCAGATTACGACGTCTTTTACACCGATCTCTGCCGAAACAGGAACGATGGAGTAATCGTGTACCTCAAAACGAATACCCATGGGTCTGCCCGGCAAATTACAGTGAGCAGTGCTTTAGTGTTGCGGATCGAATTCGAGCTTAGCGGTTCGCTATTTATCGATCACCCAGTGGTTCCCAGTCGGATTTTTTGACAGATCTAGAGATTTTCGTGTCCATGGAGATCGGCCCAGCGAGTAACTGTATTGTCGTGGGAGACATAAACATTGATCTCCTGGCCACGCATGATGGGTATGACGGAGTTTACAACGATATCTTAATGTCTCGACCATATTGCTATTCGCTCTCGCTACAGTGGATTGATCCCGGCAGTTGTTTGTTCCACCGTTACTGATCACTATACCTCCATGCTCTTTATGGATGTGTCTTCCAGGAAGAGGACAATCTCTTCGAATAAACTGAGGAAAGAAATAGATTACAAAAAACTGGGAAAACCCCTGGTGTGTGTTGACTGGAAATTGCTTTTCGAGACGGAAGACGTTAACTCGGCAGCCACTATCTTGACAGATGCGATCCGAAAATCCATAGAAATGTCCACCGCTATCTCCCCGATGACTCGTCGAAATGTCAGGAAACTCACCCCCTGGATTACCACAGGTTTGATTACAGCCATGCAAACGAGAGATAAGATGGGACAACAAAGCTGAAAGCAACCGTTCAATTCATAATTAAAACGCAAGTTTAAGCAACATAGGAACTGCATAGTCGAACTAACAAGAAAAGTCAAAAGGAATTACTATGCAAAGGAGCTCCAGAAAACAGAAAATCACTCCAAAAAGCTGTGGGAACTCATCAACTCAGTAGCCTCACGTAGCTCGACAAAAAAACCTGCCCCTTTGTGGATGAGCTCACCAAACAGAAAAACCTTTCCCCAGAAGCAGCCGTAAAAGAAGCCTCCCAAATCCTGAGCGCGTATTTCTGTGATGTAGGCAGAGGTCTCGCTGAGAACTGCAGGGCTAATTCTGTTAGAAATTGTTCTTCGTCATATTCGTCCGACTCATCAAAACTATGGCCAGGGAATAAGCCCAACTTCACGCATCCACTCATGAATGAGAAAGATCTTCACTCCGTTGTAATTAGCATACGAGGTAATTCCGCCCCTGGTATAGATGATATCCCAACAAAAATCGTGAAGGAGTTTTTTCCTTTAATCTCCGCTCCACTCCTCCACGTCTGTAACCTGAGTTTGAAGAGTGGAGTCTATCCTGACGCTTACAAGACCGCAAAAGTCATACCCCTCTATAAAGGAGGAGACAAGACGGACCCGGGCAACTTCAGACCCATCTCAATGCTGTGTGCTTTCTCCAAAATATTGGAGAAGTGGGTGAAAAAATGGCTATCACGGCACCTAGAAAACTACGGTCTCCTGGATGGCAACCAGTTTGGATTCAGGCCGGGTAGAGGAGTGGAGGATGCTCTTTATCACTTGACAACTGAGCTACATGGGGTAAGAGCAAACGGTAAAAATTTCGGATTCGCGGTGTGATGGACATTCGGACTCTTAAAATTATTTACCTGACTCTCGTTCAGTCGATTCTCCAGTATGGTATCATTGTATTGTGCGGCGCACTGGAGCCATACCTGGAGAAACTGAATGTTCTACAGCGATCGATCCTCAAATTTATTCACCACAAACCCCGCCATTTCCTCACCCAACAGCTTTTCGACTCAGCGCAAGTATTGAGCATTAAGCAACTCCTTGCAAAAAACATTCTTCTTCTCTACCACAAACATCCGCATCTAATCGTCCCGCAGCCCCATGGATATGAAACCAGATTTCAAGTACTTGGCAACGTAGTCAACCCCAAACTCCGTATTTCATTGACAACGCGGAGTACGCTCTACATGATGAATTAACTCCACAAACAATCACCACCAGAAATGAGAGATCCATCGAAATATAAACGTTGCTTGTATAAAAAGATAATTTTGTCTTGGCTGATCGTGAGTGGTCCACGTAGAAGAGTAGGGGGAGTAAGGGCCCTGAGTTCTCGTTCGTCAACTGAACCATGCGGAGAAGCTGCAAACTCCGAAGGCTTACCGAGCTTTAGAGTAGATGGAGTCACCATTTCACACCACTGCAGCTGATCCTGAATGAATACAAGACAAGACACAGCGTGTGAGACATCCCTAACAGTTGCCTCTATAGCAAGCAGGGGCTTTCGGCGTAAGAACAGAATGATGGTAGAGAGAGATGGAACACCGAGTCCACCAGATCGAGCTGGAGCGTGACTTTGGAAAGGCCTTGCTAAGCATGCACATCAGGGTGCACCATTCTATCGAAACTTATTAGTCATCAAATGGCCAAGATCGAAAGAGGTGCAGCTTCTGCGGAGCCTCGGCAACTTTCTGAAGATAATCACCAAGGTCCAAAACGGCTTTCAACCTAGGGATACCAATAAACTCGATCCCAATGTACCTCTAACTGGTACCCAGGGTTCACCTATGATGAAACTCGCATCCAAGACCTTCACCCTGTCACCTCGAAAGCACGGCACCAATAAGACTTCTCACGGGTCACACCAATCTGCACATGTGTCTTACAAACTTGGCTAGGACAATCTCCAAACTGGGCAGCATCACCTGTGAAGGGTGAACCTGGGGCGAGATCAAACCTTACTTCCTGAGGCAGTAACAAGTAATCAGTCACAAGACAGTGGGTCCCCCTGCTGAACATCACACCATATTACCATGACTCCTGACATCTCTGATCCAACCTGCAAGGCCCTCAGCCATACAGTGAGTCAGTCAGGAGCCCCTGCATCATGGATGCAATCGGCCAAGGCTTTGTGGCTTACCATGTCAAAGGCTTTGGCAACGCCCAGGGCAACCATGTGTAATTGATTTACTTGCCAGAATGCCTTCCAGACGTTGCCAATGACACCAGCCACCTGGAGACGAGATGGACTTTTTGGAAGTGCCAGAAGACCACATGCGATACTGAAATTGGTCTTAGCCCCCCCCCTCCCCATCACCTCTTTCCTTGGGGGCAAAGACAGCTCAGGTACGGGACAATCCAGTGGAAGGTTTTCCGATGAAGAGAAGTAAGTTGAGAACCTGCAGCTTAACAGCCTTCAGGACTTTATTACATTTGCGGGGTGGATTATCTTTCTGTTTGACATGTCGTGCTTAGTCAGAGGGTTTGGAGAATGGGGGGTACTCGCGTTTCTCAGGCTCAGCTGTAGTGTCTATCGGTTGGTTGTGTGCGTGCGTGGGCTGCTTGGGGTTTTTCCATATATTATATCCAGCTGGTACGACACGTGCGTGTCTGGTTATTTAGTATCTTTTTGTGTGTAATTGTGAGTAATATGTGTTTAATGGTTTAGCTCTCCTTTTTCACTCCCTCCTTCTCTCCTCCTCTCCATCTCTTTAATTTCTTCTATTCGAGTGACCGACGAGTGAATCGGATGAGCTCAATTCTTCGGCAGTGGATTTCAATTAACTGGGAGCTTCCAAGCGAAGGGGTTTAGGTGATTGTGAGGCCGTTTGTGAAATGGGGAAACTGGTATCGGCCGCTGGACACTCATCTTTCTCAAAACGAACTGAACGTATTGTTCCCGCATTTCTTTGTTTCGCATTAAACTCGCGAAAACTGTACGATCCGGACCAGTAAAACGATGGTCTTGGCGTACAATTGTCACATTAAACATCCTCTTTTATCGCGAGTCTACTAAGTGAGGCTGTTACATTAAAGTTGATATGTGCACCATTCAGAAATCCACTTCATTCTATTCCCTCGCGAATGTGAACGTTTACAAGTCAAAACGTGAATTCAATTCGAATAAACTTGGTCGAAAGTACCTCAACTTTCTACGTAGAAATCCAACTGAAGGTTCGGGAATTTATTGAGTTCCTCCTACTCATGCCACGACCGTTAATGAGTAGTCACTGCGTAAGTAAATAGTTTGGGAATTATCCGGTGGAAACTGAGAGAAGTTCCAGCAAGCGGTTTGATTTATGAATTCCTGGGGTTGCTACTAGTTATCTTTTATGACATTTGCAAACGCTGACTGACTGCCGCATCATAGTAGCCATAGTGTTTCTCCACAGGTTGTTCTCGAAATGGATTGATGCTTCTCGTCTCCTTGCCCAGGTTGCCCTGCTCGTACCCCGAATTTGTTTCCGTTCCCATTTCCCCTACGAATTATACGACCCACATCGACCATTCATCCGTTTACCTCGAACTGCTAACTTGCTGCTCCCTTCCATGACCTGCTGTCTGCATCCTAATCTTCTCTGCTTTGTCATCATGTTTTCTTCCGCGCTCTGAACTCCCTCATGCTCCACTGTTCTCTGAGTGCCCCATACCTCCCCTCACTTTACGCCCTTCTCAGTGCAACGTCACGTTTGAGTACCTAGTGTTTTGTGGGTGACTTTTATTACTATTAATTGGACTTCTCTCGTTCTGTTTATAAATGTGTTCTGCCACGTAAGCCGTTGCAGTGTTGTTTGTATCTGGAATATGTTGGGTATGTCGGTGTCATGAGCTTTAAGCCCCTTTAAGGGCGGCTTTTACGGCCACGCAGAGGATACGGCAGGAGAATTCTGTACCCCTTCCTGCGAGGGGTGTGTTCTGCGATCCCAGCTCAAGGTAGGGGGTTCCCAGTGTGTCATGTATGTGAATGAAGTGTAAGTTGTGTCCCTTTTAGTCCGGCTCATACGAACACACAGGGATTACGGCAGTGGAATTCTGGACCCCCAACTGCAGGGTGAGCACAGTGTGGCGACAAGTACACTGTGACGCCCAGCCACAGTGAAGCCTCGTTGGATGTAATCCTGCAGGGACCTCGTAGAGGTGAGGTTGTCATTCCGGCTGTCCCATAAGACACGCAGGGAATACAGCAGCGGTGTTCTGGACCCCTGACTGCAGGGTGATCCGTTATCAACACAGGTCTATTTCCTTATTTGATGACTATACCTAAACCCTCGACCCTCGTTATATCCGTCATAGAAGTTGCGGTTTCGCTAATATGCGAGAGGCCAGCCTCTGCAGAATCCACCGAACTCAGACCTGCGGAGATACGGCAGGTATTTGGTCGTTAACCAGTCTCCCGGTAGAGAGCTGTTGCCCGTGTGTGACCGTGCAGAGGTGACCACCTGAGGAATCCCGTACCATCTGGGAGGAGTTCTTAATCTGGTTTCCTACCTGATCTAACTATTTACTTGGGTGGCAAGTTTCAAAAGGACAGATCAACTACGACCACGTTTCTTAGCCATCACCTTCTTCGCCAACTCTGCAAAATGGTTATAGCTAGCTTTGTAGCTTTGTTTGCCCTTCCAACAACCGTCGCTCACTGTTGTAGAAACTACCACACTGGAGGCACAAGACGTGCATACTGGAGAGTCTTTCAGAGAAAAGAAGTGGAGCCGCGCATTGATGTCACCATGTCCCGTGAGGAACTGGCTCGTCCAGTGGTCTGGCTCAACCCATTTTCTCGTTCACGGATGTTGGGTACTCATACGTATGACGTCCCTTTGACGAGGATTCCCATCTCGCTTGCTATTTCCCTAGCGCCCACTCATCGATGGCGGCAAGTTTCTGTTCTGTGGTCAGTTCTGCACAGAGTTCAGCCCAAAGCGGGGGAAGCTCCCATTTCACTCTCCACTTGTCATCCATGCACTCAACGGCCATATCAACTGATAACTGACCAGTGATCACCTGGAGTGCTTCTGTTGATACGGTCTTGTAGGTCTTGGTGATCTACAGGAGCGCAGCTCTCTGGGATTGGGCCAATACTCTCTTTTGATTGACTGCTAGTTTGCTACCCCAGACAACGGAGCAGTAGCCAATCACACCTAGATAGATGGCCTTATACATGAGGATAGTGTCGTGGTAACACACACCCCAAAAGGCCTTAGTAATGGCACGCAGTGAGGCAAACCTTGCAAAAGTAGTGCCTTTAAGGGACTGGAGGTGTTGGTTGAAGCCCCACCTCTCACCTATATTCACTCCTAAATACTTGACGTGCTTTTCAAGAAGGAGCCTGTGGCCGCCAAAGCGTATTGTGGGTGGATTATTCACTTTCCCTTTCAAGAGGATTAGCTGGGTTGTTTCCTCAGCCACCTGCATCCTTACACGGTTCGCTTGACAACATAGGGTTGGGCACGCATGCAGAAAAACAAAGATGCGTCAGCAGCAAGGGGGTGCGCCATCCCTCACGTCCCCGCATGCCCGTCTAACGACTTATCAGGGTCTACCAGCGTGAAGGTCTGAGGTCAGAGTTTCTGCCAAGAGGCTATGAGCCCAGTAGGGGCTTTTTACCGCATCCGCTGCCTCTGGAGGCTTCTGGTCAGGCCCTTAAATACTTAATAAATGAAGATTAATGAATTGGGGAGGGCGCGCACACTACCCTAAGCCAGCTCTGGGTCCGCCATAAAACCACCAGCATTTAAGATCCAACTCAACCCGCGGTTGGGGTGTGTTTGACTTATTTCAAGCCGAGTAGCTCAGAAGTTTATTGTGCACACACCATTTGGACTTCTCAAGCTCTGGAGCCTCTCTGATCTGAGGCCTTTGTTCTGAAGCTGCTGGAAACTTCCAACCACCCCTGTCAATTGTTGTCTTCCTTCCAATTTCCTTGCGTTAGCTGAAAATGAAGTTGCCCATTTACGGTTTTCCCAGTGGGGTTTTCCTCGACCTCTTCCCTCACTTACCATTGTCCTCAGGCATTCTAACTCCTGAACAATCATTCGGCCCTCTGCACTCAATCAGTTACAATCACTGGCTCATAGCGCGGATTACACCAGTTCACCTTTCCACACATTACCTGTCACGCGTTAACTGCGCATTATTCACACTTAACTGTTATTTCAATCTTTATTCTGTCTCCAGTGATTAACCAGTCGGTACCACTGTGTAATAATGAAGTCCTCTCACCCTCATCGACGTATTCGTGAACTTCACCTCTCACCTTGGTGCCCAGCAGTGATTTCTCACAGAAAGGCAGTAGTAGTAGTAGTGCAAGCCTGAACTGTTAGGGTCTTAATACAACTCAAAATAAAATAGTCCACCGATTTGACTGTACTTCGAAGGCAAAGGAACATAAAAACATTTGACAGACTGATGTAGGCGTGCCTGAGGAAAGTCGCTCGCGTTCGAAACGTAATGGGACGTCACCGAATTGGTCGAGGGTTAGGAAAGTTGTGTGAGCACTTGCTATTAACGTTTTATTTCGATTTAATCGAAATGACGAAACCAAAATCGAATTCAGTCTTAGACAGTTTCTCTCTGAATATTTGAGCGAATTGCCAAGCGACGTCAGGTTTGCCGGGCGGGGAACTGAAGATGACACGGACTGTCAGCCGCTGACACGGTTCCGCCCAAGTCACTGCCAACGACTCGACGTTCTTGGCGACTGTCTTGACACGATCGTCCCCGGAGATCCGCCACGTGACGTCACAGTCGTCTTTCACCAAACAGCCGGCGATGACGCGGACGTCCGTCACAAAGTTATTTCCCGCGTCGAACCGCCACTCGATGAGTCCGTCCCTCGAGGCCGCTCGCCGCGCCAAATACGTCATTTGCCAATCGTTCTCTTTGTTGCGGAACACGTTTTCCGCTTTGTAAACGATCGACTGCCATTTTTTGACGTCTTCCGTGACGAGCCCTTGGATTTTGTACTGATCCCGAGCTGACGAGTACCAAATGTGGATCGGCGACGGGTTGACGTCGGTTTTGTACTGGGACAACTCGACGACGAACTCGTTGTCTCTTTTGGCCCCGTCTTCCGATCGGCTTTGGATCCACAGCTTGTCGCCGGACGTTCGACCGGAGTACTCGCCGTTGACTGAGGGTTGAACGAGGAGCTCCACCAGTTCGAGGACGACGGTGTTCAATATTTCGCGACGGCGGGCGGACGAGAAGTGGCGGAGGAGATGATTTCGAGTGTCGATGAGAGTTCGATTCAAAGTTGAGTCGTACTCCGGAGTTCTTCTGGTTCTCATTGAGTTGTGGTCCGCGGAGTAGCGCCAAGCGACGTCTTGAACGTCGTCAATTCCGACGCCGATGATGTAACTGAGCCGTTTCCCCCAACCGTTTTCGTAGAGCAGCGGACGATCGACGGCGGCCTCGCAGGAATCGAGGTGAAGCCACCGAGAACTGGCGTTGGAGTAGATTTCCGTCCAGACGTGGTCAGTGACATCCAGGACGAGACGACTCCTGTAGCCGAGTGCACGGCAGATGAGAGTGAACGCCTGGGCCCACTCCGAGCAACGACCTGATCTCGTTTCCAGCAGAATCGACACGTCCGTGTGTCGAGGGAACTGGGTCGTCGAGCCGCAAGAGGAGCAGAGGTGGTTTTCGATTTCTATCTCGTAGCGCCCTGAGATTTGCGAGAGACGAGGACGAGGTAAACTCCACACACTCCAAGTCTTGGACTTGTACTCCGTGTCCCCTCCGCACTTCTGACATTTGGGCGAGTTGACCCAGGAGAAAAAGTCGTTTTTGAACCAACAACTGAGCGCTTGAAGGAAGCACAATTCGCAATTGACGGCGTCGACGACGTCGCATTTCTTCGGCTCGTGCTCGTCGCATTCGGAGCCTTCTTTTTTCAAAGCCTCGAGCGGCAGCAAAGACAGCGCGTGCTGCTGCAGACTTGGATTTTCGTATTGGACGACTTGCTTGAGGGCGTGGCTTATCAAATTTTCCGGGTTTCCGGGCCTGCGCGGTGGTTGAAGGCTCATTTCGACGACGGAGCTCCCGAACTCACTTGTTCCTCTTCCGCTCAACTGCGACGGGCGGCGAGGAGTTTCCGGTAACTCGACGGACAACGAAACCGACGTCGGAGGTCGTGCGATGACTGAACGGGCTGTTAACGTGGCCCGAATTATCGCGTTATCACGAACTGACAGAAATGTTGTTCCAGCGGCGCCCTAACGGGCAGCAGCGGAACTACAAGTTGTCATTGCTTCTCGGCAGGTGGCAGCAGCAACTCGTTTCCCGCTCTCTCACAACCGGCCATCGCTCGTGAACACCAAACCTAATGGAACCTGTCGCCTTCGCCTTAACTCGGAAATTTCATTTAATAGGAGTATCGATGGCGTTTATCAAACACAGCAAAATAGTCAGTTTTTGTTGTTTTTTCTGACCCTGCAGGGAGGGTCTGCTTCTAGTGGCACCTTGAGAAACAACCCAGAACTGTTAAGCACCTTAAATAAGATTGGCCCTCACACATCTCCACGAAGACAGGCCTTATTTCTAGTCCTCTACGCCTTCACAAGGATCTTGCAGCATGTTGCCCTTTCCCATACACATTTTCCTTCGTGTTTTCATTCTCATCAGTGAGCTCCATCGCCTTTTGACTTAACCCTTACCGCCACAGGTGCCAGTTTTCCCGTCAAGGCCACATGTGTGCCTCTCAGGCACAGTACGTGTTTTCATTTTTTGTAACGAGTAAAATCAATCATATTCTTACTACTGTTTTATTTTTTACTTTTTATAATATTATATTGTTCAGATATATGCAATTTTATTTATTTTACAGCTGCGCACTCGACACAAATTAGGCAATCTACGGGGTAAAAAACAAAATGAAACAAATATCAACGAAGAATACCTCAAATTTATTAAACTTTTAAGAAAAACAAAATTTTTAAAGAAACTAAAAATATATTTAAAATTATAATATTATCTTCACTACCGAAGTAGGGACTAGTCGGATCACAACTGATTCCTTAGTAAAATCACAAGTTTAGTTTAGGTTTTAGTTTTTCAATATTTCACTTCGTCTACAACACAAGAGATTCATACCTTGCGCGAGTATTCCAAGCAAATCGGTTTCTTACACTTTATACTCATGTATGCAGTTTTCCGATTTTTAGTGTAAGGGCACAGTGAACACGTTTTTCTCTTTCCCAATCTGTCATCTGGGATGGTGTGTCTACCAAGTTAGAGATAGTTATTGATATGATGAAAAGTGTATGGGGTTCGCAATAATAATAATAACAATAAGCCAGAAGAATCCTAGTAAAACTCGTGCCGGTACAATAGTGGCTGGCATTTCGACTTCTTACCAATGTAAAAAGCCACAGGTATGCCTGACAGACACATACTTAGAATGTAGTGCTAGCCACATGTGTGCCTGACAGACCACTTAAGTTTTGTAAACATATGATTATTACGTTAATAATGAAAGATGGAGACACATCGTACCTGTACACTTGTTAATGATTGACTGAAGGACGTTTACAAAGGTCACGTCTGAAGGGGGAAGGAGAAGGGTTGCCAACATTCGTAAAACAAATATCCCTACGTGCCTCACAGACCCACCTGTGGCGGTAAGGGTTAACACTACAAGGGCAAAGTGAGCAGTCCACCTCCAGTTTTCAACATGGTGTGGACAAATGCCTCTGGAGTGAGTTGGCTGACTGTGTCCTCCACTGAGCGCCACCGACTTTCCCCCTCTGGAACTAGAAGATGGCATAGGAAAACATCAACTGCCCTGCACTGCAACCTTATCATTTAGTGAGAAATTGTTGAGTTTTACCATGCAATGTCGAAGGAGGTACCTCCTCTACATAACTGTCTTCCACTTCCTACGATAAGCTTCAGTGCTAGCCTGGTTCAACCTCCTTTAACTCCTACTTTATGCTTGCCCACGGCCCTGTCACATTGACCTGTAGACGAGAAAGAGCCGTTGTTGCTGTGTCAGCTTTACAGCAGCACGTACTTCAGCTTGCTGCTTGTTGGATCAGGAAACCGAACGACAACTTGGCTTCCACCATCACCCCCATACATCGAGCCGCTTTTCTTGCGTATCTCATGGTTTCCATCCCAATGTGGAGGAGAGTCCCCGTTCTCCGCATCGTCACCAGGACTAACTGTCTTCTCCAGGCCGTTAGGAGGTTTGAAGGGGGGAAATGCGCTACCATTTCAGTTATATGAGAATTTCATTTAGCAAAAGGTGAACATTTCTATCAGTCTATTACTTTTTGTTTTCAATCAGGGAAATGTTATGAGAAAGGAGGGTAGAAAAAAAAAACATAACTTTCCTTTCTACTTTGTAGAGCCAAGGAAAGTAAAAAGTTTTCGCATTGTTCTCGAATTGGCTGTAGCAATATCAGTAACACATTCAAATCATCTTATGCTAATCACTACCTAACATTTATTCTCTATACATATCTTTGTGAAATTCAATGAATAGTTTTTCTATTTTACTTTTTGGCTGGACGGATTTAGCAATACCCGCCAAACTTGCAGGATATCGTTCACTGATCAAACTATAGATAGTTTTCCATAAATATTCCTCGGGCAGTCCTTTGAAATGAGATAACAACAAAACTGTGTCGAAAATCGTTCTTTTTGCCATTTCCACAAATTTCCACGGCAAACGCGCAGTTGACATTAATCAACCTGACGGGGCGCTTACAACAACCTATCACTTTCCATTTAGCCTTATTTTGTGTAGTTATCAAATTCGTGTGTAGGTAATGTTTTTACTTTCCTTGCTCTACGAAGTAGAAAGGAAAGTTATGTAATCGGGTGAGAAAAAAATTTTGAGTTTTCTTCAGAACTTTACGTTTCAGACCCTCCTGAGTCCGTAAAACACTATTTGGGAAAATGGTCTGCGGGTCTGTGTGTCTGTGTGTATGTGTGTCTGTGAACGATTTTTAGAGAAAACCACCGTACCAAATCACCTCAAACTTGATACCTCGCCCGCAAGTTACCATGGGACGTCAAAATAAGGGTATGAACAAAATCCACCGAAATTTAACTATAGTTATCATAGTGATCAAAACACCAAATCTTTTTTTTCTCTAAAACGGTGCTAACGATTTTTATTAAATTTTTTATATTGGTAGCTATTGATGAGATTATTATACGATAAAATTCCCATTTGTGGGAAAATGACGAGAGCAGCACAATAAATTATCAAAATTTTCGACGAAATCGATTTTAGCGCGGTTTTTAGAGAAAACCACCGTACCAAATCAGCGGAAACTTGATGTCTAGCCTACAAGTTACCATGGGACGCAAAAATAGGGGTATGGGCAAAATCCACCGAAAGTTAACTATAGTAATCATAGTGATCAAAACACCACCAGAAATTCCTGATTTTCAACTACTGCCGTTTCGCTTACTACCAGTTTTAAACGTTTTACCCAATAACTCTGCAAAAGTGATTACTATCCTCCTTCAAAACATTTGTGTTTACAGCCTCCTTAATTTTCTGTATACCAATTGCTCAATAATGGTCCTGAAATGAGTACGAGCATCACAAAAATTCCATAACTGTAGGCACTACAGCTTCCTGCTGCTGTGACGTGTTGTTTGACAAAGTTCAAATTAACTGATCGATAAATGAATTGATTAAATACAATTAGCCATGTACAAAGTGAATTGTTGTAGAGCTAAGGAAAGTTGTGTGTTGCAACGCACCAGATATTTGTTAATTCCATTGTCCCTCGAGTTCCTCCTAATTATCGCGCGTGTTATTAATGTTTAGTGGCATCTTCCCAACGTTCACCACAATGACTCTGTACACTAGGATTTAGTTTGTGTGTTACCCTGCGTTACGTAGTAAGAACACACACATAACATGTGTTTATCAGCCTCCGGTCACAACCCATTCCATGTATACATGGTTCAAACTTGAATGGCCCGTCTATCTCGGACAAAACAATCCCGTACACAGTTACAGCATAAGATCTTGTGGCGCATTAAATCAAGTTGCACAAATGATGGCCCTTTGGATAATGGGGGGTGGGGTGCACGCATTATTAATGTCTTCACTGTCTTTTGTAACACAACTGTACCCCAATCAGCCGTTAGTTACATAGTCTTCGAAAAGTTATATATCTATATATGTCGCTATAACGTTTGTTTTAGTACTCATCTAACTAGACATAAATGCACTACACTACATGTTTTTTGTAACTTGCTCTTTGTAATCAGAATGTTACCTGCTTCATTCAGAAAGTAGGAGTGGGCACAAGACAGTAAAAAAACACACGGCTACTAGATAAAGGAAATTCGTTCTTACATGTCTACGCAGTACGATGTCGAAATGTATAAAGAATACAAAAATGGTGATAGCGGAATACAAATTATAACGTTTTATGACAAATAGTTTCTTCTATTTTAAACCTCGTATTTTTTTCTGTAGTTTTCATTCGCTAAAAAAGCTGATTTGTCAATTCCTCGGCCCAGGACGGCACTGTGTGTCTTGTGGCGGGAGCGTTTACGTGATATTTGTTGTATGTAGCTTTGCACGTTTAGAAGAAATAAACTTTCATTTCGTTTTACTACAAAAGTTATTAAATGAGTAGCGAGAAAGAGATCTTGAAATGCCTTTCTAGAACCAGGAACACGCACAGAAATGTACTTCATGCGACTGTGGTCGAAATGAGCGTATCAACCTGCCGGTCACGTTAGACCTTGTTAATGTCGATGCTTTTTTGAATAGAAAACTAAATAAATAACACGCTATTTAAGCTCTTTTTTCGTTTTTCCAAAACAATCTCATAGCCCAGAGTTAGCAAAACGAACTTCCTCTCAATCCTGGTAAACGCGTCATCGTTTCTTTCCATTTCATGCACTCACTAGCCTTGCTTAAACAGTTCATGATGCCACTCTTCCACACACCTCGAGTATAAATGGAGTTGGCCACAGCTCTCCTTTTCCGAACACGTAGCCCAGGTGTTTCTTACAGTATCCCAGTTCATGGGCATTCCAAGCAGTTCACTTTTAGGTTCCCTCAACCCTCCCACGAGTGCTCCCACTCCGAGTGTCCTATTGTCCAGGTCGAGAGTGTCTCCAGAAAGCACCCGAGTTACTTGGAATTTAAACTCTCCATCTACAGAGCCGATGTAAATCACGAGGAGCTCTGACGTCGCTTATCCCTGCTCTTTCTTGGTGATCGGAGTCAATGCGCAGACAACCACGTTCTGCACTTCTGGACTTGTACGCACCTCGTCATGTGTCGCATTCGCCTGGCCCCTTCAATGTCCCCTTCTCCGTCTCAACCTATACCACTGTCTTTTCTGCTGTATCCGGAGAGAAGCCAACATCCTCTCCTTGTCCCATCAGTGTCTTGACCTTCTTATTTCGTCACTGCTCTATCAAGCCCCACTTTGCTCTTCTTACAGCACTTTTTTACTTTCCGCTACCCCAAGGGGAAAGGAAAGTATAGTAATCGAGTAAAAAAAAAAAAGAAAAAGGATTTTTTTCAGATCTTTAAGTTTTGAGGCCTACTGAGTCTAAAAAACCTAATTTCGGCGCGTGGTCCTTGTGTGTGTCTGTAGTTCGATTTGCAGGAGAACGGCTAATCCGATCGAGCTGGTTCTTGTTTTGTTTTGTTTGTTATTTTTTGTAGACACCAAAATAAGGTTGTGGGTGATTTCGGCCGATGTGAAGAGGGGGTGGGGGACGAAAATTTACCAAAAACTAGGGTTTTTCGCATTTTTCTCAAAAACGGCTATAACTATTTTGATTAAACTTTCAAATAATCTTCTTCCAATTAATACCTAGCTTTTTTTCTCTATACATATCTCCATGAAAGAACGGTGAACTGAGATATAGGCCCATGAAGCAAAAATACGTTTTTTACGATTATCACCAAACGTTCAAGTTGTTTTCGAATAGTTAATACCTACATATTGTTCTCTATAAATGTTCCTCTGACAGTCCATTGAACAGAGATAAAAATCAAAATGTGTCGAAAATAACGTTTTTTCGAACATTTCCGTAAATTCCAGGGTAACTGCTTCACCAGATGTGATAGATCTTATGGAGTGTCATTGAGTCACCCATACCCACATTTCGTTTTCCGTAATTATTTTTGTATATACATGTTGAACGGAGATATGAGCCAAGTTAACTCAGAAAAGGAGATTTGTCGAATATTAATTTATCGGTATTCCAATTTTCTCAAAAACGGCTCTAACGATTTCGATCAAACTTACGGCATACTCTCAGCTAAGTAGTCCCTACATTTAGTTATCCATGAATGTTTCTGTAGAAATGCGTTGAGTGAAGATACAGCACCCGCATATGCAGCTCGAACTTACGGGGGTGGCGGAAAGTTGTGTGTTGCTACGCACCGCTCGTATTTTGGGCTCGTCCTGTACCGACACTAAATAAATAGACAAATCTCTAACAATTACACCGCCAACACAACGTAGTGGACGTTTTTCCTGAGAGACTGTCGGGCGTAAGAATGTCATTTTAGGGGTGGATCCTCGTAAATTATCGAGAACGGGTGATTATGAGGTAAATTGTCGGTAATAAATTGAGAAGATGAAATAAGGCGTCATATTTCAGGAGGAAGAGACGGGGAGGTGTATTGAATTGAAGGCGGGAGGGCATGGCGTTGGGCACGGTTCAGGGGACTGGGGGTTTGCCGGAGGCGGCGACAGAGGGCTCTGGGGAGGCGGCAAACCCGGGGGCGGCAGCCGCTAAGTTTAGTGAGGCGGCCAACTCCGGGCAGGCCGGTCCGTCTCTTCGCCGGGATGTCTTCCATTGGAGTTGAGGCGGAGGGGGCTGAGCCCCTCGACTGCAAAGTCGTCCTCGTTGGCGACGCCCGCTGCGGCAAAACCTCCTTGGTCCAGCGATTTGTCTCCGACGACTTCACTGAGGTAACCACTCACTTTCTTTCATCAAATTACTTGTCCACATCCAGTACGAACCAACCAAATTCGTTCACAACAATTCGGTTCGCGGTGACATTTGCACTTCTCAGTTTATTCAACGTGCCACTAAATAGATTGCCAGTATAAAAAATATTGCACCAATTTCTGCAACAGTTCGTTCATGCACCACGTGCGGACTTGTTGATCAATACGAAAAACTCTCAGACTAATGTCAACGCGCCCACACTTTGAAACCACCACGACTTACACATTTACTTATTTTAGTATTTACAATCTCAAACATTACAACCTGTGTTACCAAGAAGTTAGACAACCAAAAAACCCTTGGCCATAAACCTTAATTTCACTATTATTATTTGTCAGCTAATTGGGTGGTAACAGCAGATCTTGCGATTGTGTAAAAAATAATGAAGTTTTCTTCAGATATTTGTGTTTTCAATCAAATATCTGCTGCAACTTTCCTCAGCCCCACGCACCTTAATGGCATTTTCATGCCTTTAGCTTCAAATCCAATCTATTTTCCATTCTGCTCATCTGAACTTGATAAAACATTTTACACTCAACGTTCCGACATTTATTGAGGAGCTCCTAGTTATGCCAGTACTTTTATTGAACTATTAGAGGACGGCTGATTTATGTGTTGCTTCGAAATTGGCGGATAAAAACTGAGAGGCTTGCATTCTGAAATTTTTATAGATGATCCTAATTAGCTTATGAACGTTGATATGCTCACATATCACAATTAGTTTGTTGGACGACCCACCCGATTTTCTTGAGAACACTTTTATCATTGGAGCGGGATTTATGAGGAAAAAACTGCGCTCAAACTGAATTTGAACGTAGGTTTGATAATTTATTGTGCTGCTGTAGTCATTTTCCCACGACGTCATTTAGAACTGTTCATACAACAAGCGTAATCAAAGTCGTTCTGGCGTAAAAAAAAAACAATCACTAACACAAACTCGACTCTTTTTCATCCGACTACACAACTTTCGTTCCTACACCGTAGAGCTGAAGAAAGTTTAAGAAAATTGTTTTCTTCAGATCTTTACATTGTGCTTATTTATTGTATGCACGTAAGAGTGGGTTTTTTTCGTACTCAATAAACATATCCTTTTTCTTCCTCCATGAAAATGAATAAGTTCCAAACATAGGATAGGCAAGAAATGAATCGTCCTCGCGCACTCCAAATATTCCACAAGCACCTTTAGAGCGGTGCTGTTTGTCGACTGTTAATCGCACAGCAGAGGAAGGCAAGTTGATCGAGAAAAATATTGGCAGTTGAAGGAGAGGGGGGAAGTTTTACTTCGTAAATAACTGCAATTTCGGGCGATTAAGCCGTCCACTGGAGAAAGTTATCAACCTGTTCGAGGCTATAGTCGTTCATGGAGAAAATTTTAATTAAAAAAACGGAGGTCGGACGCCGGATTATCGGCGAAAAATATCGGAAAGTCATTTAACACTAGATCACTTCCTTCACGTGTCAACCTTCCGCTTTTCTCTGTTTACGGCCTCTGGGAGGGTTTATTATTTTACTTCAGAAGGAAAACACCACATGAGCTCTTCTTCGCCATTCTCCACGTTCTGTCTTCCTTGAGCTACCCCAAGTACAGCACATACGAAATGGTATTGAGTTATGTTTAATAATGTATCAAACCATACGCCACTAAAATACGGCGAAGGGGAAAACCGTGTTACAATTACGTAGAAAATTCTGGAGTTTACTAAGTTAAGCCTTCATTGAATAACCAACTGTGACGGCAGAGCTTTGGTATGTGCTCACGAAACTGTTGAAATTATTGGGAAAATGCTGCGGAATAAAAATCGCGTACGACTCACGTTTCGTGTTCTCCGGTCCAACGGGAAAACAACCGAGGGCATTCTGGCACTTTTTGGGTTGCAAAATAATTATTGTATAACCTTCGTTAAGCGCTAACGCGAGCTTTGCGAAAACGTCTACGTTGCCATAAGTTGGTTTTTGTCGATATAGTTGATGATATATTGCGATTCTCAACTAATTTTCCAACGGATGAACATTGTTCGGCGTGGATCTAACGTAAGGACCTACCTACATGAAGAATTGAATCGCGACGCATCGCACAAATATTCTCAGCCCAACGCACTTTCGGCCATAGGAAGGAAAGTTACGTGTCGGCTGAGAAGCGCCTTTCAATGTCCTCATATCTTAACGTTTCAAGAGCTACAGAGTCCGAAAATACCATTTGGGAAAATGGTCTATGCGCGTGTGTCTGTGCACTCAGCAGGAACCAAATCAATTAGAATTTCGTATTTAGCCTTCAGATCACTATGGAACGAAAAGATAAGGGTACTAGCAAAATCGGTTCGAAACTAAATATAGTTTTCATAGTGACTGAAACACCAAATGCTTTACTCGAAAACGGCTGTAACGATTCTCATCAAATTGTTGGTGTCAACAGTCTCGGACAGCACTTCGGTACCATATTATCATTAGCGAGAAGACGGCAAAAACAACACAACAAATTATCGAATATTTTGAGGAAAAACGACTTCACCGCAATTTGTTTAATAATTCCCGTTCACTTGATAATAATATTCTTAGAAAAAATCCAATTAAAATTAGAGGCGTAGGCCAATAAACTAAACGATGATGGTTTAATAACGTTCACAAGATAATTAGGAGCAACCTCAGATATTTTAGAGCTCAAACCAGTTTGTATCCGATAATTCCATAACTGCCAACTCGATCCTTCGCAGCAAAACAGGATCGACAGTTCCATAATATAATACTCCATGAATAATACACTGATTATTCAACAACAATCGCTGCATCATAGTAAGCAATTAAACAAATTCTTGAACCTTCAGCGCCACTAGTTTCTGAGTAGAACGTTGTGCCACACTTTGCCAAATTTACATAAACTAGCTGAGAATTTACATAAACTCAGTTATTTGCTGAGTCTCTCCAGATATTTATATCATTTTAATGAGGTTCGTGTTTATTGTTCTGGAATTATAGAGAAAACACTTGTTGAACGTTTCGTGGGATGTCCCTGATTATTTTATTACTGTTGTTGTTAAACTATCATTGTAGATTATTGGATTTGGAGACACCAGGTACCCTTCTGATATCGTTGAACTCTTTATATAGACATCACGTTGGACTAGCATCAAATTATTTATCAAAGTTTGTGATTTTTACTGCGCTGCTCTCGTCATTTTCCAACGGATAAACATTTTAAAGAACTGTTAACGTATTTGGGAATGTCCACTCGAGCAACTTGACCAAAATAGTTGAATCAGTTGGAATAATTCATCACACCCACCTTCTGCAGTTCCGGACCGGTGGGGAGACGGTTGTGCCTGGGCTCTGTTGTGGCCTATCGCAACCCATCAGCACTTCGATAGCCTTACCACTTATTTGTTTTATTGTCCATCCTAACCCAGTAATTCCGGTCACTCCTTTTCGCCCTAGCAGTGACACACCTTCTGAAGTGCCTGGTACCAGTAGGCTCCCCTACCCTCCTGGCATCATTCATGCCTCTTGGCATGTCCAGGCTGGACCTTTTGGGGTTTTGGTTGGCTGAGGAGTATTTTGTGCTTAAAATTGTTTGTCTCGCTAATAGGGCAGAGGCAGAGGTTAGGCACACAGTTAGTCGGGCTAGGTACTCTGCTCCCTCTTCTTATAGCTTGGAGTTTTCCCATTATTGCCTAAACTGAATGGACGTCCAACCAGATGTTGTGATATAAGCCCCCTTCCGGTGTGGTCCGAGCCGCAGCTGGGGCTCTGTGTCCTGGCCCTTCCTAACATTAAAGATGGTTTAATATACTTCCTGATACTTGACAACACAGACACAGTACACGTATCACATATAACAAATACATTTACACTAAATTTACACACACCCTCAATAAATTACGTTCATACTACGGAGGGAGTACTTAGATATTCCTCCCCCCTCCCCAGTTACAGCGTGCTAACAATGCCAGCATGATGAGAGGGCGAGTAGTTAATAACCCCCCCCCCCATCACTAACATAAACTAACCTAATACTAGTAACACGACACTTACCCGCCTCTGTATCCCTCACCCATCTATCATTGCCAGTACCCCGCCTCCTGTGCTATTTCTCTGCAACCTCTCCATCATGCTACCCCCGTTGTGCTGCTCGTTCATTCGCAAATAGGCTACAGTCCCGCAGGATGTGGTCAGCTGTTTCTCTTTGATATCCACATTGACATGTTAGGGAGTTTCTCCTCTTCAACTCGAATGATTTGGCATTGACGCTTCCATGCCCGGGATACAATTAGATCGAATGGTACTCTGGGTTGACTTGTGAATACCTGGCCCTCCTCCTCACCACAGGGAATAATTGGTGTGTATGTCTGCTTGTTGCTTCTACATCCAAGCGTGCTTGCCACGTCCATTATCCACCCACCCCCTTGCTGCCTCTTGCTTGGCCTCAACTTGTTCAGCCAGTGCTATGCGTTTGGCTAGTTCGTGCTTGATGGGGACGATCATCCTGTTCGGCTGTGTAATCGAGGTGAGGCCCTGAAGACTAAACCCTGGGGGCAGCCTCTCTCGACCTTTACTCGGCCCCGCTACAGGTCCAGCCAGTTAGTTACATCTTGGTTTCCCAGTCCACGAAATAGTTCCTGATGGGCTCGTATAGGTTTGTTGGGATTCCTAGCTTTCGAATTTCCTCCATTTGAAGGGGCCACCTAACTGTTTTAAACGCCCCTGCTATATCAAAGAATACTGCGAGAACTTGCCCCTTTCGGGCGCTTTGAGCTCTCGTATTAGTTTGGCCACAGCATCATATGTTCTTTTGCCCCTGACACAGCCGAGCTGCCTAGCGTGGAGTGCTCCCTCCAGCTGGTCCTGCATCGTGCAATCGATCATTTCTTTCATCAGTTTCCCTTCCATTGACAGCACGCTTATAGGTATGTAACTGCTCGGGTTAGTATCCTCTCTGTCCTCAGATTCAGTAGCGCTTTAATGACCGAAACGTCCACCCCCTGGGCATTTGTCCTGACTTTAACGCTTCATTGTAGATGCCTAACAGAGCCATCCTGTAGGGCCCTCGATGATCATAGCCATGTCAACACAATCGTCTCCTGGCGCCTTCCCCCCTCCTGAATGTTCGTAGGGCCAGTCTCAGTGCGTCCATTGTACATTTGTGTGCTGGCTCCTCGCTCGTGGGCTGCTTCACCGGTTTTCTCAATCACCTGCCTTCCTCGTCAACTTCTGTGCTGTGGTCCTAGGGAAATATGTACTCCTAGAAATTTCTGCAATTTTCCTGTGGTACCTACGGTTATGGTTCCCATGACGCCCATTACGGCCTCGGGGGCTACCCTCTCCTTGTTCGCTGTCCCCCAGGAGTTCTGACCTGTGTCCTCTGCGACCAATTTGTGCCAGGGGGCCAGCTTTGGGCTCTCTTATCAAGAGTGATCAGAGTCATTAGGGCCCACCTGGCCTGTTTATATTGTTGCCATGCTATCGCCCTTCTTTTGGTGGGCACCCCCTGTTGCGCCCGCTCTTAGGGTGGCTGTCCTGCGGCTTTGGGCTTCCTGCCACCACCAGGGCACCGGCCTCATTCCCCCGGCCTTCCTGCGAGGTATTGTGCCTTCTGTCGCAGCAATTACGACATGATGGAGGTCATCTGCCATTTCATCTGGGCCTTGTCCTCACCCAACCATCCACGACCCCATCAGCTTCATTTTTAACTAGACTCCGTGTGCCCTCCGTCGGGAATTCCTCCTGGCGTACCTTGGTGCGGCATTATCAGTTTGTGGCTTCTGTGCCCACCTCCAGGACAGCGATATCATTGCATAGTCGCTTGTGGTCGAGAACTCGGCTAACCATTTCATGTCGCTTACCCTTGTGGGCATCCTTCCTAAGGACAGGTCTATGCAGGATTGCTCCTGGGGGCTGAGAATGTCGCCACCGTGGAAGGATTGTTGTGGACAGAAAGCTCCATCTGGATATTTCTGCCTCTAGCATCGGTCAATCTGTCGCCTCATGACTCGGACCTGGCATTGATATCAAGCACCACTATGACCTCGGTGCTACCAACTGCAGATCTGCTCAGCTCTGACAACCTGTTCAGCAGGTGCTGGCACGTCATTCGGCTAGCTACTACCGCTATATGTCTGTTGACCATGATCCGGGCCATCGAGAGATGATCGGTCAATGTTATAATACCCACCTTCTAGAGAAAACCTATAAACAATACCCACAGACAGATAGGCATGAACACACCCATCATTATTGGGAATTTCCCCATTATATGCAATTGGTGGTCAATGAAGACAGATCACTAATATATTCTTGTCATCGGGTTTACTTTCCATAGACCTACGGGGTAGGAAGGGTCGTATTCTAACGGGAAAACGGGAAGGAAAGGGAAAACGTATTCTTGGTCATTACGTTTCAAGGGCTTCTGATTCCGAAAAATCGCGCTAAAAACACTTTTCGTCGAAAGTTTTGATAATTTATTGTGCTGCTCTCGTCATTTCCCCACGAATGGGAATTTTATGGTATATTTGCCTTATTAAGATCTATCAATATAAAAAATTTAATCAAAATCGTTAGAGCCGTTTTTGAGAAAAAAATTTGGTGTTTTGATCACTATGATAACTATAGTTAACTTTCGGTGGATTTTGCCCATGTCCTAATTTTTGCGTCCCATGGTAACCTGTAGGCTAGACATCAAGTTTCATCTGATTTGGTACAGTTGTTTTCTCTAAAAACCGCGCTAAAATCGATTTCGTCGAAAGTTTTGATAATTTATTGTGCTGCTCTCGTTATTTTCCCATAGATGGGAATTTTATGGTATAGTTGCCATTTTCGGAGCTACCAATATAAAAAATTTATATATTTTTTATATTTATATACTCCGGGGGGTTTGAAACGTAAAGATGTGAAGAGAACTCAAAATTTTTTTTTCAGCCGATTACATAACTTTCCTTTCTACTTCGTAGAGCCAAGGAAAGTAAAAACCATCCACGATCAGTGGCTTGAGCTGCCCTGAAGCCTACAGGTTCCGTAAACTCTTTGAAATTGTTACATAGAGCAAGCGACGCAAACAGTTCCGTTTTTCAGCCGTCAACTGTTATTCTTTCTCTCACCAACAAACTTTACTTTCCTTCTGATATTTTCGAAAAATGACAAATTCTTTGCTACAAAAACTCGAATTTATCTAGAAAATGCGTCTTCTCCCCCCTGCCAAGTCGTGGTGAATATTCTAAACAGAATGGCGCAGATGTGTGAATCGAGGAACTTGACAGTAAGGAGATTTCCTCCAACTTCGGCCTCAGAAACATGCGCTGGTTAAGGACTTTCAACAAGTTCATTCCAAGTTATAAGTTTACTCTCGAAGATCGTGAAGTTCCTTTTCAGCCAAAGAAGCCTTCGGAAGCTTCAAACTGCCAGTGATCCTGCACCAGAGAGTAGAATCATTCTGAAGACAATAAGTGACATTCATGAAAAGATCACCTGTTTAGGCCAACTTTTGGGTTAATTTACTTACTCTTCAGTGTTTTACTATTAACAAACAAATACCGTGAGAGTGTAAATAGTAAAGTGTACAGTGGAATAGTGTAAGTGTAAAATTCGAGTGGAAACGTTTACACAAATTACCATTGAAACGAGCAAACGTGAACTTACCCTCGACATATAACCAAATAAATTAGGCCTTGCGGAAAGCTCGGTGATCGATTTATGCAAAAATATAAATCCCACATGAATTTTGGGAAAAACATCTTGTTTATAAAAAAAAAAGAAGCCCGATTGGTTACTAAAGTCGGGCACAGACAACATAAACCGTCAAATTTATGAAACGCCTTTCAGTTGCTCCTCTTTTCAGTTAACAGATAGGAAAATAGGATGAAAAACTCAATCGCTCATTTGGTCTGAAGTAGCTGACCAATTTTCCCAGATTGCTGCAACGAACTGGAAGTTGTAAGCAGAATAATGGGCGACATATTGACGTATAAATGTTGGGTTGGTTTTCCACACTCTGCCTTGCTAAGTGTGGTGGGTCGACGTACAACCGCTTGTTGTTTTATTTCCTTACTTCCGCGTGTATTCGATTATCGACGTTTCCTCAGCCGACGTTCGATGATCGCGTTGCCGTTGCTGACTGCGGTCGTTGGGTTTCTCAAGTGCAGCACTCGTGACTTTTCAGATGTGACGACTCACCACTGTGTACTCGCACTCTGGATTTAGCAGCACCTGAAGTAGGCCCTCTGATTATGGTGCTTTGTCCACCTGCGTTGCCTCCCTCGACCTACCATCCTACGAGTTTTTTGGCAGATGTGGGGTTCCTTCGTGGTGTTCTTGCTGTGTGCTTCTTTCCCGTCAGACGTTGGCTTCTGAGTGTCTGAGACCTAGTTCTGTACCCCCTCGGCAAAAAATTGGTTTGAATAACTAACCAAAAACTAACTTCTTGCTGTGCAATTGCAATTACGACGGGTTTAGTATAGTTTCGTTGGTATTTGTCGCTGCTGAGTTGCATGGGACGGATCTCAAAGGTGTAAAAGTGAAAACAATGAAACCACTAAATATAGTCAGGCAAATTCTAGAGTTTGAAGGAACTCGATGTTACGCCAACTAGGCTATTGGTGTAGGATCGAACGTTGGAAAGATCGGCGGTTATTTAGCGTGGAAATTAGTGAATGGAATGCGAAGAAGTGTTATATTGAAAATAATTAAAATTAATTCACAACGAAAGTATAATTTAAAATTAAACTATCGAATACAATTAAAAGTCTCTTGATTTGAAATTCAACTTCCGACCTGCTGAGACGCTGATGTGAAGATGACGAGAGATATGTCGATGGAAATCACGAAATTCGGGGGCCGAAATTCACGGACACGTCGGCCATGGGTCACGAAAACTCCGAGGTGAATATGTGGGGTGCTCTGTCCAGGAAATTGAAAGAAGGTTCAAGTTGGTCGTGAAGCGAGAACCGAAATCGGGAGGAGGATAAAGAAGAATAGAAAAGTCGGGAGCGGCCGTAGCATATATTGAGGTACGGGGGGGGGGGGGGTGAACAAAGAGTCCAGGTGTGGCGTCAGGATCGAACAATCCTCGATGATCGCTCGGCTGTCAACAATTGTTCGACTTTGCCGAAAATCGCAAGCAACATAGCAAAATTTATCGTTCTTAAACTCATGTTAAACGAAGCAGAATGTATCATTCCTCCCTTGCCTGTACTCATTTCCCGTACTGCCTCCCATCTCACTCATCCCATCCGTCAGCGTCGCCCAGAAAATGATCCGTAGTAGCGGACATGTCTAATATCGTTTACTGTATTTTTTGGTGTTGAATCGAATGTGATGGGTCGCGGAGGTGCTTTTCAAACAGTGTGGTTTCCATATGAGTTGTAATTTCCTGGATTGTTGTTGTCTTATCTGCTCACTCATTGTCATTTATTGCATTTCTGCTCCCGCATGTGTTGCAAGTTATTTGATTACTGTGCATGTTACCTCTCGTGTACCTACTATATAGTGGGTTCGTCCCTGTTATTATCAAAATAAATAAATAAACCATAAACTCATGAAAACGTTGACTTTAGACACGATGCTCTGGGAATCTCTTTCTTTATCTTGGAAATGGTGAGAAACGGAAGCGGTAGCTTTCATATTACATTAATCACTCTGGTAGCAGTTCATTTTGTTTTAAGATTGTCCCTCGGTTTAGATACCGCTACACAGTCAGTTATTGATGAGATACCCCACCACAGTTATAGTTGAAGTACGTTAGCGCGCACTGGCAAACTTGTTTTCTTGTTTCCGAAACGTTGAAGATGGCCTATAAATTTACCAAAACGCTGCCCTGTAAATGTGTTTTTGTGTCGCACCGATACTCTGTGTCTCCACTAATACTTGGGAGATATTACTTTACTGAGGTCACGTAATAGTCATGCCGTTCGGAGTACGTCGTGATCTGTTAAGAAAGCCTAAAAGATTTTAAAAATGTCTCGATAAAATCTTCAGGTATTTGAATAGTTCCGAAGTTTGAAAAGTTAACGTAAGTTTCACTGCATGTTCTTCATATACAACTCGGGTAATTAGTAACCCATACGAACAGTTTGTAAGCCTTGTGTATGTGTTACTCGACGGTGCCCGAAAATGGAAACTTGTTAGCTGCGAACCCGAGGAAACGAGGTCTTTTTTGAACGGGTTACTCATTTATTCTTCAACAAGATGAATGATACGGCTTTAGTCAAACTTAGTTTGAGTTAGAGTACAATTAATAAGAATGAGAGCTACTTGGCGAAGTTGAAATAAAGCGCCAGTTTCCGTCCCTTTCGCCCAACTCGCGAGCCGAATTAATTTAGTGCCGCCTTGCCAATTATCCGGAAACTTCCCTTTAAAGTCAACTATAAAACTTATCGGTTTCCCACGGTAAACGATAAATTTCTAACTTGTTACGAACGAGTTCCGTTTCCGCGCGGTTAAATTGCCCCGGAATCGATAGGTTAAGATCGGTCTTCGATAGGAAGCTCTTGAACTCTGACAACATACTAGTCGGGTTCAAAGAGGGATCCGCCAGCAATTTTTCTTCAAATTACTGAAAATCATTTCGAGGGGATGATCTTATTTTAGACGTTCGCTTGAACGAAGAGTTTTGGACCTGTTATAAGACGTTTCAGTAAAACGTCTTAGCAAACTTATTAAAATTCTGGTGAGCCGTTCAATTCCCATGCTCAATTGCCGCTTGAGGGTGTGTGAATAAAGTATGAAATGAATTTATCTAACCTTCTAATAATGCACAGCAATGTCTTGCGGTTGTGAGCGTGACAATAATATTTGGCGTTATTCAATATCCCTGAATATTCGGAAAGTATATGGACGCGGGTAGATTCAACAAGAACTCCAGTTATTTTACTATTGACTTCAGACTGTTCCTTTTGGGATATGCACCTCGGTGTAATGTCCTGATGTCACGGAGGTGTCCTTTGAGACATGTTGTCGAAGACTAAAAATTGATCCCTAACAAGTCTCCGGTACTGGGCCAGAACATGGAAGGGAGTCCTTTCATCGGTATTGCACCACTTGCAACGAGGGGAGTCGCTTGTTCTTGTGAGTATATCGCAGGTTTCAAAGTACGTAGTTGTCGTTTGATCATGTTGATGGAAAATAACTACAACCTCAACAGTTCACCCAAAAGCAGCAGTGAACTATTAAAATTATCTGGTGCGTTGCAACACACAACTTTCCTTAGCTCTACGTCAACTCACTTTGTACATGGTTAATTATATTTAATCAATTCATTTATCACTCAGTTAATTTGAACTTGGTCAAACAACGCTTTACGGCAGCAGGAAGCGGTAGCGCTTACAGTTCCAAATTTTATTGTGCTGTTCGTACTCATTGCAACACCAGTATTGAGCAATTGGTACACAGATAATTAATGAGGCTGTAAACACAAATTTTTGAGAAGGATAGTAATTACTTTTGCAGAGTTATTGGGTAAAAAGTTTAGAACTGGTAGTAAGCGAAACGGCAAAAGTTGAAATTCAGGAATTTCTGGAGTGAGCCCCATGTATCTCATGAGCGTTTTTAAACACTCAATCTGTAGGTATTGGATTGGACTACAATAGTAATTTATTTTAACATTCTACAAAAATTCCAGCGGAGTTTATAAGAAAAAAATCGCAATAAAAACGCTTTTCGTCGAAAAATTTGATAATTTATTGTGCTGCTCTCGTCATTTTCCCACGAATGGGAATTTTGTGGTATAATTATCTTATTAAGAGCTATCTGTGTAAAAAATTTAATCAAAATCGTAAGAGTCGTTTTTGAGAAAAAAATTTGGTGTTTTGATCACTATGATAACTATAGTTAACTTTCGGTAGATTTTGTCCATACCCTTATTTTGGCGTCCCATGGTAACCTGTAGGCTAGACATCATGTTTCAGCTGATTTGGTACGGTTGTTTCCTCTAAAAACCGCGTTAAAACCGATTTCGTCGAAAGTTTTGGTAATTTATTGTGCTGCTCTCGTTATTTTCCCATAAATGGGAATTTTATGGTATAGTTTCCATTTTTGGAGCTACCAATATAAAAAATTTAATCAAAATCGTTAGAGCCGTTTTTGAGAAAAAAAATATTTGGTGTTTTGATCACCATGATAACTATAGTTAAATTTCGGTGGATTTTGTTCATACCCTTATTTTGGCGTTCCATAGTGACTTCCGGGTTAGATATCAAGTTTGAGCTGATTTGGTACGGTGGTTTTCTCTAAAAATCGTTCACAGACACACAGACCATCTTCCCAAATAGTGTTTTTCGGACTCAGGGGGGTCCTTTCTACTTCGTAGAGCAAGGAAAGTAAAAATAAAAAGTACGTGTAATACAATTAAAATCATAGTTATAAAATGTTCCTAAATACTAAAAGTAATATAAATAAATGAACTATAAGATATCAGGTGTAGGAATATATTTTTTAATATTGGAAGTATCAACTGTTCTTTAGCGCGCGTTGACGTTCTTGACATCAGTAGCAGCAGCCCAATTAATTCCGAAACTGTAGAACGACAAGTCTACGTCAAGACTCATATGAACTGGGTGAAAAACATGTTGGATCAGTAGCTAGAGCGATAAAATGGCTGAATGTACGTGAGGCTAGGGAATCTTGCACATCGACCTGAAAAAGCAAGTATTATCTAGTACAGATTATTTTGGTTAATTAATTCCCATTGATAGTTATGTCGTACCATCCACAATTTAAATTATTAGTCTTAGTGAAACAGAAACAAAATGCATCGATCCAGTAACCTCAGTGTCAAAAAATGTTAATCGTTATCAAATATTCGAATACCCAGTTACGTACAAAACATTATCTGTTTAAGAACATTATAGATTATTTTTATCAATTGATTAAGCGGTAACCATCCCAGATGCTGAGGCTAAGATAAAGCCCCGTGACATATTTAGATTCTGCAGTGGGACTTTAGTGGTTAATACGGAGTTGAATGGACTAGAAATTGTGAATGATGAAGGTTCAGTGTTCCTTGCAGGGAGCAGTCTTCCGTCCTTTAACTCGACGATTGAGGAGGCCGGAAGAGCAGTATATTATGTAGTGATCTGTACACCATGTAATGCGTGCATTAATTATTAGCAGTATAACTGATATTTTGATACGTATGAAACTTATTACCGGGTTGACATTCACGGTTGAATAGAATAATAAACAACAGTTGGACGGAGCTGGGGAATCAACTGGCGCGGAGAGAAAAATCACAGTTAACTTAGCAGTAAGGAATGATGTGGGACGTGTCGCTCCCGATGTTCTATGCGATCAATCAATGTCTAGTTGTGACGGGTGAAGACCCCTGTTCACCAACCCGCAGTTTCTCGAAGATCTGCGATTTCTGGGATTACGTTGATCGCAAGCTGTGCTTGGTAGAAAGAGTTTTCCCTTTGTTCCAAATCACTCAGCGTTCGATTCCAGGGTCCAGGTCCAATTCAACTTTCAGGAGAAATTGAGTTTAATAATAGATACGACCTCGGGTGGGTTGACCCGGGCGATTAATTGTGTGCGTTCCAAGTTTGTATATCTGCGGTTCCACCGAACGCTTTCCTCAACATCTACATCTTGACGATAATTATTAACGTCGGAAGGGGGTATCCTATCCAAAGTATACTGATTGCAGTTGTCGCAGGACCGTCCATGTTGCTGCTGCAGAGCTGACAAAGGGGTGGGGTCGATCAATTCTCATCCTGTCACCTAAGTTACTTCCACCACGATGATGAATGGCTTTGACTCCTTGTGAAAGAGCTTCTTCTTCTTCCTTACCGCTTTTCTATTTCTTTGAGGAGTTATACGTCAGCTCTATCGCTTTTTGCTCTCCGGCTCTTCTTATCTAATAAACAAGCAACAAAATCCAGTTATCGCTGTCGGATTCCACGTGAATAATATCTTGTTGACAATGAACAAATAATGAACTTCCCCAGTTGGCCCGATTGACCTTTAGCCTGTCGAATAATGATGCCCCCCAGCGCATCTGCGTTCAAAAAGTAACGGGGAGATATTTGCTTGGTCGTATAAACCCACATTGCACACATTAGTCTCAATGATACTACGGTTGATTGGAGGCCAGAGTTGCAAATATCTGGTATGACGCATATCACAACTTTCCTAAGCCCCACCTGAATTTATCGATTTTTATCACTCTGATAACCAGTATCAGTATCCAAACCGTTTTTCAGTAAGCTCGTATGGAATGTGTTGAGTTCCCTACTTGTGCCACGCGTTCCAATAAGTCACCAGTGCGTAGTTAATTCGTGAGAATGGAATGATTACTCATTTTTTAAACGTTCTTGTTTATAATTCTAGAACTACGGGGGAAACTGAGAAAAAAGTACAAAAACGACTTTTGTTAATTTTTTATTACGCTTTGTTAATTTTTTATTACGTTTATCATGCGAACGAAATTAACAAGGAAACCTGCACAAAAATCCCTTTTGACCGATAGATTTGATAACTCACACTTGAACCGCTTGTCTTCAACGCTTTTGGAACGAGAGTCGTATATTGATCAGTACAAAATATTTTCACCGAAGGGCCCAAATCGTGAACCTAGTGAACCATACACGGTACACTATCCTATGACGGATGCTAGGAGTGAGATGGGAGGCAGTGCGGGAAATGAGCGCATGCATGGGGAGAACGACAAATTTGGTATACTGTCCCGTGAGGTCCTCCAAGTTGTAGTTTGGGTCCCTATATTTACTATGATTTCACTACTTTCCATCTAGATGCGGTCCTACTTCTCTGAGGCCCATCTTAGTCCACTCAGCATCAATAAATACCAAGCAAATGATACCAAACACGATGTAATTGCAATGCCAATGATTAATTCTGAGTAACCACCAAAGAATCCACCGAAAGAACGAGCTCAATCGGCTCAGCCGTTCTCTCAAATCTTTTTACTCTCATTATCCCTACATAGGAAGAAGGAAAAATAGGTAATCCGATGTTTTGATTATGCAGACAAAAACTTGACACAAAACACAAACACACAGAACACAAAACTTGAAATATGAAGAAAACTCAACCTTTTTGGGCGATTTCAATATTTTCCTAGTCCTTTCCATAACAGAAAGTAATAAGAAGTTGGAAACATGATTTACTACGAAAGTCACTCTACTGGCGTGCAGCCCATTCAACTGATATCCTGGCAAAATGAACCACCGCTCACCAACCAGTTCAACCGGTGTCTTGGCAAGTTGTCCTGCGGTTTAGATTGTGATTTTGATTTTCCAGACCCTGCAAATCTGAATGAATGTATTTACTGTAATTCTGAACCATAAATAGGCAAAGTTTTTAATATGTCGGGAGGTCAGACATGGAAAAGCAACACTGTTGTCTACAGGCGACACTTCATTAATTCACTGCTTGTAACATCAGAACCATCAGTTAGGTGAGACGTATCTACACTACACGCAAATCGCTCTGCTCGACGGTATCGCTCAGGCGAATCAGGATATTAGTACGAATGAGCCTAATAATGCCAGGATGTGGGTAATTAATAATTTGTCAACCTTCTCTGAAATCTTATCTGCGGAGAAATATAGTGTTAGTCACCCCATACGTTTTATTCAGTAGTGAAACGGGACGTCCTTCACGCTGTGTTCACCTGAGAAAACATCTGGTATAGGACCTCAAGGAATAACTCATTGGTTTGGCGGCGGCGAGTCGGAAAGAAGGCAGGGGATGTGTTCGAGGGAGGTAAGCACCTTGACAGGGTCAAACTCGAGCCAACGCCGGAATACGAAGTGCCGTCGCCGTGGCAACGGCCCTGCATAAATCCTCTGGCACATAAACCAAACTCTCGACAAATCGTTTAAATAAATTATTTCCTACCTCAGTTTTCGTTTGGCCCCCATGTTATTCTTATTCTTCCCGCCGCGAAGAATGGAATTCTATGGTGTGTCACGTCGGGGGGGGGGGGGGTGAGAGAGAATCCTTGTTTTTTCAGACATTGGGAAAATTCTTCTCCAAACTTGGAAAGTTCCATAGCGCTTCACAATATTCGTACGTCCATTGGGCGTGTTACTGTAACTAGTACTACAGTTGTGTAAATGATTAGATTTACTACTTACGTACTTCAACGTTACGTATTCGGGACGTCCATCTGAAACAAAACCATATCGGCAAGTGCAGGTAGAAGATGGTGACACCGAACTGTAATTGCGAATGAAACTCCGCGTTGCAATTCCATACGTTCGTTGTCGTACCTCCCATACTTAGCACGATATCGTAAGGATGCTTAACAAGAAACTTACTGGCAGGAAGGTCATTCAGTTAATTTATGATCAAATGACGACAAAAATCTTGCTGATTTTGCTTCCCTCGAAACTTAACAAAACTTGCGCACGAAAAACTGTTCCGTTACACTCCTCAACAAATCCTACATTTTAACGTTACTGTCGAGAAGCACAGCACACACACAACATATCGAGAAAAAGCTACAGGAAGCTATTGGGAAGGAGCTGCAGAAATCTTGTTTGGTTCACATGTACCATAATTTAATGCTCTAATTATTTCCTTTCTTTAACAAAAGTAGTTCGAGACGACACAAACGGAAATGGAATCTGAATCCTTGGACCCATCTCGGAAAAAATAAAAATTGCTTGGTGTTCACTGCGATGATGGCATCTAACATGCTTTCAATTTACTTGAATAATTTGGATGATGCCTGTTTTTGGCACTGCGCTCGCTAGAACAGGGCCTGTCGACAATTTAGGTGCAACGTGCTTTTAAAAACTGTGTTGCAACCCCGAAGTCTCGCGTTTCGTAGGTGAAGATTTTAAATAGCCCGATGGTGGAATGAGGAGTTTCACAACAGGTGTGTCCTCAACAGGGCTAAAAGAACAGGGGATTGGGAGGCCTACCGGCAATCCCTTACAAGCTACAGCAAGGCCATTAGGAGAGCAAAGAGGAAGTCCTGGAGGGATTTCTGCAGCGGTATAGCAAGTGGCTCTGGAGCCTCAAGGCTGCAGAAAGCGCTCTCCATGGATAAACCTCAAGAAGTAGGCCTAATCAGGAAGACGGACGGAACGTTTACGAAGGATGCGAGGGAAACCGTGGGGGTGTTAGTTGACACCCACTTTCCAGGGTGCACCATCATTGAGGAAGGGGCCGCCGCCCCACCCCAGGAACAAAACAGGGAACGTCTGCAACCACGCAGGCTCCTGGGGTACGCGAATTGCACCTTCACCCACGAAATGGTCAAATGGGCGGTAAATTCTTTCAAGCCCTATAAGTCCTCTAGGGGGGGGGGGGTGTTCCCAGCCTTGCTTCAGCAGTGCTTGGGGGCCCTACTTCCCCTACTGGTCAAGACTTTCAAAGCCAGTTTTCTACTGGCCCATGTGCCCTATTCGTGGAGAGGGACGAGGCTTGTGTTTTTGCCTAAGGCAAGCAGTGACTCCTCGACTGCAAAATCACAGAGACCCATAAGCCTTTCCTCCTTTCTCCTGAAGGCAATGGAAAAGATCATGGATCTGGTCTTCATGGAAATCTTGAAACTAAGCCCCTCTCAAGGGCACAGCATGCCTACCTGAGGGGCAGGTCGGCTGAGACCGCTCTCATGGAGCTGGTCTCATTGGTTGACGAGGCCCTTCAGACAAGGGAGGTGGCGTTGTGCTGCTTCATGGACGTGGGGGGTCCCTACGATAACACCTCCTTCGGCTCCATAGAAGCAAGAGCAGCACAGAGGGGAATAGAACCCCAGGCCGTGAAATGGACTATGTCCATGCTTAGGAGTAGGGAAATCACGGCCCGGCTAGGGGAAGACAGCATCACAGTGATTCCCACGCGAGGCTGCCCCCAAGGGGTGGAGGGGTGGGGTACTCTCTCCCCTCCCGTGGCTACTGGTGGCCGACGAGCTGCTGGAAACACTGCAGCTTGAAGGCTACGAAGTGGTCTCATACGCGGATGACCTTGCAGTTCTGGTAAGAGGCAAATTTGCCTCCACAGTGTCTGAAAAAGGATGCAAGAAGCTATAGATATCATCCAAAGATGGTGCACCAAGGAAGGACTCTTTATAAATCCGACCAAGACCACCACGGTTTCCTTCACTAGACGAAGAAACCTTGATATAGTACCACCCACAATGCAAGGAGCAAGGCTCCAGATAATGAAGGAGGTGAAATACCTCGGGGTGATACTGGACAAGCAGCTCACATGGAACTTGCATGTGAGATAGTAGGCTGTGCAGCAAATCCTGGGGCATAACTCCAAAAATGATGGAGTGGCTCTTTAAGGGGGTAATAAGACCCCGCGTCATGTATGCCGACACGCCGGCTAGCAGTACAAGGAAAACTCCAACAACTGCAGCTGCAGGCGTGTCTTGCTATCACAGGGGCCATGAGTACATGCCCTACTGCTGCAATGGAATGCACGATGGTGACACTCTCCAGACAAGATCTGATAGTATTGATAAGCTTCCTCACCGGGCACTGCCCACTCGGATATCACCTCAACAAGATGGGCATCTTAGAGGCGGTGGAATGCAGACTCTGAGGTGAGGAGGATGAGACAGCAGAGCATATCCTGTGTGAGTGCCCTGCCTTGGCAGCAAAACGCTTTGAATACTTCGGTCAGGGGACCACCGAACCCAAAACTACGACGCCTTCTACTAAGAAAGGGCCAGCGTCACAATAGGCCCATATAAAAAGCGGCCGCAGTGACAAAGGGACTTGTCCCACACGCCCTCGGGTAAAAACAAAAAAAAAATATCTTCGTTAGTTTCTAAGTTGACTGGGGAAATGAAGTACACCAATTGTTTACGCGCCGCAAAAGAATTTTCGGCAAAGTCGAACAATTGTTGACAACTGAGCGATCATCTCGAGGGTTGTTCGACTTTGACCCTGACGTCCCGACACCTGGACTGTTCGTTCACCCCTCCTCCCGTACCTCAACGTGTGCTGCAACGACTCCCAACCTTTTCCATTCGTTTCTATTCTGCCCCCAACTTCGGTTCTCGCTCCTCGAACCAACTTGAACATGTATTCAATTTCCTGGACAGAGCACCCCACTGATCGTTTCGGATTTCGGAGTGTTTGTGACTCATGCCCGACGTGTCTGTGAATGTTCGGCCCCGATTTCCAACAACATATCTCTCATCATCTTCACATCAGCATCTCAGCAGGTCAGAAGTTGAATGTCTAGAGACTTTTACTTTTATTCGAAACATTAATTTTAGATTATTCTCTCGTTGTTGATCAATTTCAGTTATTTTCAATATAATATTTCGAATTCCCTTCACTAATGTTCACGATAAATAACCACCGATCTTTCCAATATTCGATCCTACTCCACCAAACCGAAAACCGGCGTTAGCGAAACGAAATTATCGTTTCAAAAAACTGTTGGCCTCAAAATTCGATCTTTGACACGCTAATAAATCTGCTTTACGCCGTATTTATTCATTCGCAGTTTATGAGCGATAATATGATCTGTTTCCGTCTCACTCTGAACATTTCTGAACCCTCAGACAGGGGGCTCTAGCAATGGATAGATTGTGAATGAAAGAAGGATAAGGGGATGTTCAACGAGAGAACGACCACAGCAACACGCGAGTGGCATACCTTGGAGAACGCCTGCTCCGTATCTTTTCAGCAATTTTCATGAACTACAGCCAGCTCATGGACAAAAACTTTAGTTATTATTTTTTCATTATTTTGCGATTTTTTTCATTTCCAATCAAAATATGGCTGATTTTACACGATCGCGTATTCCAAGATATTTTTAAAACCTTGATGAAGATTCTCTCCTACTTTTCGAAGTCCCCTCGTGTCGAGTTTTCAAAGTCTCAAGAACACAGGAGATGATAAATTCATTAATTGGGAGCTACGAGTGAAGCTGTGCTCTGATTTACAGAGAAATGGGCAGTTCGAGTTTTTGAACGCCTTTCCATTCAGGTTTTCATAATACGTGCCAAACGTGATATTCATTTTAATTTTCGAAGTGCCGCTATTTTCTGCGTTAATAATTTTCTTTGGCGTTGAGTGCTTCTGACATTCAATTAATTCAAAGTTATTTTGCATGGAATCCCCTCAATTCAGTTGCGTGAGTTGAGAAATAAAGGAGTTACGAGATGTACAAGGGGCTCGAAGTTCGAGCAAAAAATTGTGTAAACGAAGAAAAAGGCCTGCGCTTCTCAGACTGCGACTCAATGAACGGCTAATGGAGCTACGTTTCTGGCAGAAGTTGATTCCTTCGGTTGTCGCCTGGTAGACGACTTCTATCTGCACAATGTCAACTGATTGGAGTAAACAGGAAGCCTTGTTTTCTTAGTCGTCCCTTGAAAACCTTTGAGTTATTTAAGGCCTAGGGGAGTCGAAAAGTCAAGGAGGAGAAAAAAGGGTAGTTGATCTAAAGAGAAGTTCCTCTTGACCTTTTCACCGTTAAACGTATTTTCGGAAACTTCCTTCAATTACCTTCTTCGCCAGTGGAACCACTTTCATTCGTCGCTTTTGCTGTGATACCACTCGTGGTGGGAGAAACGGAAGGAACTCTCATGAGCCAGCCATTCACATGGAAATTGAATCTGGGAGGGTGATCAAAACTGGTACGGGTTCCAAAAGCGTCACAGCACATCAACTGAAGCTGATTTCGTGACTAAAATTCGAACCCCGTACAGCTTGACAAGCAATGACAGCAGCAACATTTAACTGCTGCATTTATTTACGTTAAAGTGAGGCTGATAATAATGTTCGTGTTCGGAGTAACATTTAAGGCTCACGAAATGAAGTCCTGTATATCATGAGGGAAACCTGTTCCCCGGTCTTCTGAAGCTTCACTCCTCACTTGGCACTTCGAAGATCCTTAAAGAATAATAACCGTTTAGAAACAAAATAATAATAATAATTTATAATTTATTGTTCTGAACTCTCGTTATTTTCCCATGGATGAGAATTGTATGGTACTCTCGTGTGTATTTGGAACTTACGTACGGAACAGTTCATCAATATTATTGGTGCCGTTTCAGGAGGGGGAAAAATTGGTGTTTTGATCACAATGATAACTATTGTTACTTTCGTACCAATTTAGCTCATACTATTATTTTGGCGTTGCGTAATAATTTGTAGGCAAATATCTAAGTTGAGTCAATTTGTTACAGCCTCTTCCCTTAATTCATTCCGTCTATTTTCCTGAATTGTGGCCCTTGAAAGGTGAAGAAATAAAGAAAAATTAAAATAGGTTAGTATAAAGGTGCGCGTTGAAGAGAAAGTTGCTAAGCCATAAGCCTTCATAATACATTGGTTTGTTGGATGGTAGAAGCCAACTGATCTTGACAGTCGCTGTAGGCTTATTAAAATTGGCCGGGCTCCAAAGCCGCACACCTTTCCCCCCCTGAACTAAATATTAATGAGGTAACGCAAAATATTCTCAATTGATCGATCAAAATTCAGGAAAGAAGAGTTAAGACGAGGACGGGGGAAAGGCATGGTAAGGTTCAGCCATGTAATAAGAATAACCCGTGGATGGCCAGCAACGAGAGGTTTTTGGTATAATTTGCCCCTTACTCTTCCTCTTCACTATTTCTGGTGTATGCAGCGACTCATTATCTCATTCTACAGCAATAAGGAATCAAAACAAGACCTATCCAGTTCAATCAGTGGAGATTTTCCTCACTAAATTGGTTTCGCCAAAAGCGTACATTTTTCTCGAAGTTGACCTTACGGGGACATGGGACCGAAAAAGTAATAGAAATAACCCGAAATCGTATAAGAGAAAATTCAGACAACCATATGCCAGCTGTATGGCACTGTGACGAGAGGGATGTGCAAGACGAAGTTCTCTGCTTGGCCGGGTTGGCAATTCCATGTTAGATCTACAAATGCTCGTAAACGTACAAAAATAAGTAATTGCTCAGGAAGGCTTAACGCAGAATGCTAATCGAGTTTTTGAAATCATTGTACAAACATAGTTCTCCTCCATAATGAAGACAATATCTACCGAAGCTTCGTTTTTGTTGGAGCTTTAGTTCATCAGATGGGTTTGGTAAAAATTAGTTGGAAGATCGATTCCATAAATCCGTGATTGATTTTCAGGCACGCTTTGTTATAGGTAGCCAACATAAAAGGTGTGGAAAACGGGAACTTTTCGTCTTCGAAACCGAGGAAAATATTGGCTGACTGTGTTACTTTCCTTGGCTCTACGAAGTAGAAAGGAAAGTTATGTAGTCGGCTGAAAAAACGCATTGAGTTCTATTAAGATCTTAACACTATCAAACGCGATTGAGAGAAAACGGTTGTACTAAATCAGCTCAAACTTGATACTTATTCCCCAGGTTAAATCCAAATTTCACATGGGCAGTCTAGGAAGACAATACTATAACACTCTCTTCGTTGGGAAAATAACGTGAGCAGCACAATAAACTTCCAAACATTTCAACGAAATTCGATTTTAGCGCAATTTTTTCCCCTATAAACTCTACTTAAATATCACTAGAATCTCCAAACAAGTTAGGTGGTAGTACAATAACCTATTTGATGAGCTATTATTATCGCCCATCAGAAATACAGGAGCTACCCCAGAAATTCCGACATTTCAACTACCGCCGTTCACTTACTTCTATTTCTTATCCGATAACTCTGGAAAAATGACCAATTTCCATCTCAAAGAATTCGTGGTTACAGCCTCATCAACTTCCTGTGTACCAGTTGTTATGTAATGGACAGGGCGTGAGTATCAGCAGCACAGTAAATCCTTGAAAGGTAAGCGCTATCAGTTCCTGCCACTGTGAAGTGGCGTTTTACCAAGTTCAAATGAACTGAGTGAAAGATAAATTGAATTTGTATCAAGAGCCATTTATATAGAGCTAAGAAAAGTTGTATGATGCTGAGCACTTTATATTGTAATTTACTTAGCCCGACAGAGTAGGAAACAACAAGTTAAGAAAGTAGTTTAACCAACAAGAGAATGACGAGAGCCGCACAATAAATTATGAAAAAGTCAACGAAAAGCGATTTAAGTCCATTGACTGAAAACCCTGTATTTTCCTCATAACCCTCGCTCATATTACAGTAGCCTTCCCAAAAAAATGTAGATTTGTTGTCGTGACTGTGACGATGCGATAGGAGTTAACTAAGGCCATGCGATATTAGTAGCAACCTCAAAAATACTGCAATTTAAACCATCGTCATTTTTGTATAAACTTTGTTCGTTTTGTTTTCGCTCCGGTAACACGAACCTTCCCAATAAAATCATATTGACTGCCTCATTGACTACCCGTATGTTCAATTTTAAACGAAAATCGGCTGCACAATAAATTTCAGAATTTTAGGCCCACTAACAGTTTCAACGTTGAACGTGTTCGTGTGAACATGATGGAAAATGAAGGGAATTAGGTACAATGTACGTTGGGCTACGAAAACTTATGTGATGCTAGAGTTGAAAATTTTGTGATTCTTAGCTTATCCATAGTAATGGCTTTTTTAGCAGACACTCAAGTTTTTTTGAAGTCTTTAAAATGAACAGATCTGATGGAAACTCGCCTTTTTTCTCTACTCTATTGATTGAAAAGAGTAATTAGTGGAAAGGGGTGTGCTCGTATCAACGGATGCAGGGATCGGGACAGGAAAGGAGGAAAGGGGTAAGTGGTCGTTCTGCTATAAAGTGGCCACTAGTTGATATAGTTACCGAGCAAGGTGTTGGTTGTTACGCCGCGGACAAAGCGTGCTGATACATCCAACCAGCGCGTATCCGTGCCTCTTCTAAAGCACTACACTCTTCGCCACGTCGCGTGCAGGTATAGACAAGCACTCACACAACATAGGATGTTTATTGATGTAGCTATTAATTTGTTTTATGTTTTCAAAGTTCATGACGTACAAGTGGTACTCGACCCGCATATCTCTGGCGGATTATTTGACCTTCCCCGTTTGTGAAACTGCGCTTACTTCATAATTCAGTATCTCATCGTCAGCGAAACTAAACTATGCGGTGGCGAGTAGGGGCTATTGGTTTACTGCACGTAATGGATTTAATTATCCTCTTCCTAATGAAAGTTTCATAATCCTTTCAAAGGAAGGCCCAAGCATCGTGGTCGAGTTTAACGCTGTTTCGCAATCTGTAAACGAAGCTTAGCCAGCAAAACCTAGTTTCGCTCTCATGCTATATTACCGGCCCTATGGGGGCCGCCTATCATTAATTTACTGAGCTTTATCTCCTGTTCAGCCGCAATTTAACGGGTCCCTACTCAGAACCCTCAATACGTTACTAATATTCACAAGTGGAAATGAAATGAGCGACTACAAGGACGATCTTCATCCCCTTCCTAATTCGCGAGGTTCATCGTTGTAGTGGTAGATGTTATAATAAAGCAAAACTTGAACGTAATTAAATATCAGTGAAGGTTTACTAATCGAGTGGATCTGTTTTTGTGATTATGTCTTGAAACTGGTAGGAAAATGTTCTTCATTTTGTATTTCTCTCGTGACAACTACCAACAATAACTATTTCAAAGAAATACTCGGTCGGGACTACTTCTTGAAGGTGAGTTTGGTATGAGTATACGACAGTCCAGCTACCGGTTAGGATATTGGAACAGCCACTGTACGTGAGCTGACACGACAAACAGATGACGTCACTGATGACGAAGGCTCAAGCATATACGGTACATGTTATGGATTCCTGGGCACCGAGAAGCAGGATTTTGTTGGGCTCGCAAGCATTCCTCATGAGAGTTTGTGAGTATAAAGAAAAACGCTGAGGAACACCACCGGGCACAAAAGACTCGGGTACAGTACCACAATTGGCGAGGTACTTCCTGTACCTGTCCTGGTACTGGTATGGTTGTCAATCATCTTCTGATAAAGACATGCTGGTGAAGCAAGACGTCGCTGGGTAACACTGAACCACAAGGGTGAACTCCAAATTTCTCAAAAATTTACTGAAACAAAACTCATCAAGAGTCAGTACAAAAAGTGGTCAACCGTCTGTGTTCAGAAAGTAGGATCGATGAACAAGTTATTTCAATACGCCACGGAGTTGATTGTATAGTGAGGCGTCCCACGTTCAAAGGCTACAAAATATTCTGATGCTCAGTTAGTAATTAGTTTTTTATAAAAGAAATATCTGGTGCGTTGCAACACACAACTTTCCTTAGCTCTACGTAAATTCACTTTGTACATGGCTAATTCTATTTAATCAATTCATTTATCATTCAGTTAATTTGAACTTGGTCAAACAATGCTTTACGGCAGCAGAAAGCGGTAGCGCTTACAGTTCCGCAATTTATTCTGCTGCTCGTACTCATTGCAGGACCATTATTGAGCAATTGGTACCCAGAAAATTAATGAGGCTGTAAACACGATTTTTTAAAAAAGGATAGTAATCACTTTTGCAGAGTTATTGGAAAATAACTGTTAGAACTGGTAGTAAGCGAAACGGCAGTAGTTGAAATTCATTTTATTTATTTCTGGAGTGAGCCCCATGTATCTCATGAGCGTTTTTAAACACTCACCCTTTAGGTATTGGATTGGACTGCAATACCTTTTTTTTTAACATTCTACAAGAATTCCAGCGGAGTTTATAAGGAAAAAACTGCGCGAAAAACGCTTTTGGTCGAAAATTTTGATAATTTATTGTGCTGCTCTCGTCATTTTTCCACAAATTGGAATTTTATGGTATAATTATCTCATTAAGAGCTATCTATATAGATGATTTAATCAAAATCGTTAGAGCTGTTTTTGAGGACAAAAATTTGGTGTTTTGATCACTATGATGACTATAGTGAACTTTCAGTGGATTTTGCCCATACCCTCATTATTGCGTTCCATGGTAACCTGTAGGCTAGACATCAAGTTTCAGCTGATTTGGTACGGTGGTTTTCTCTAAAAACTGCGCTAAAATCGATTTCGTCGAAAGTTTTGGTAATTTATTGTGCTGCTCTCGTCATTTTCCCACGAATGGGAATTTTATGGTATAATTGTCTTATTGAGAGCTATCAATATAAAAAATTTAATCAAAATCGTTAGCGCCGTTTTTGAGAAAAAAAATATTTGGTGTTTTGATCACTATGATAACTATAGTTAACTTTCGGTGGATTTTGTTCAAACCCTTATTTTGGCGTCCCATGGTAACTTGCGGGCGAGATATGAAGTTTGAGCTGATTTGGTACGGTGGTTCTCTCTAAAAATCGTTCATAGACACACATACACACAGACCACTTTCCCAAATAGTGTTTTTCGGACTCAGGAGGGTCTGAAACGTAAAGATCTGAAGAGAACTCAAAATTTTTTTTTCAGCCGATTACATAACTTTCCTTACTACTTCGTAGAGCAAGGAAAGTAAAATAAAAAACATGAAGAGAATAGACATGGAAATATCAGGTGAGCCACACAACACATCATTCTTATCTCAACATAATTTCACTAGTTCTCATGGATTTTGCTTCTAATTCAATTTATTTTTCACTCAGTTCATTGGAACTTGGTAAAACGTAACTTCACGGCGGCAGAAAGCAATATTGTGCTGAAGTGAGCAATTGGGAGCCAGAAAATTGATGTGGCGGTAGACACGCAAGCAATGGTTGATATTCCGGGATTTTTGGAGTTTATTATTAAATACTAATCTCATAGGCATCCAATTGGAGACATTGATTCGTCAGAATGTTTGGTGATTTATTGCGCTGCTCTCGCCATATGATATTGTCGTCTCATTAGAAGCTGTCAAGCTGCCCATACAATTAATTTAATCAAAATCGTTGAAGCCGTTTTTGAGGAAATAAAAATTTGGTATTTTGAGCTTTATGATAACTGTACTTTGCTCATACAGATATTTTGGCGTCCGATGGTGATGGTGGCGTTCGATCTGATTCGGTTCAGCCGTTTTCTCTCAACCCTGTTCACAGTCCCTCTGACCTACACCCAGACCCCAAATTGTGTTTTTCGGACTCATTAGGCCTTGAAACTTGAATATTTGTAGAGAACTCAATATGTTTTATTTAGTCGATAACATAACTTTCCTCTCTACTGCGTAGAGCGTAAGGAAAATAAAACGTGTTCGAATATGTTAACTCATCATCAAACATATTCTGTAGATAACCAGGAATCCCAATGTACCCTTTTAAAAATAAGAAAAGATCATCCGGAACGTTCGAAATGTTAGTTGAGACCCCAATTAGTTGTCGTACAGCGTTCCATTCGTAGTTCGACGTTGTGAACCAGATTTGTTGTCCGACGGATTTCACTAATTCGGGTGTTTGAGTTGGGAGTTAATGAAAACCTCGACCAGACCGGGTGATAATCCTGCAATGAGCTTACTAGCATTTGTCGAAACCGTTACGTGATACGGTATTTTCACATTCCGTAGAAAAGATGGGGTCATAAATGATGGTTTACAAGATCGGAGAACGAGAGAGTTGTTTGAGTTTGCTTTCCTTTATGCTGGGCTTTTCTCTTTCTGGGCTCTCATTCAAGCTTTGCGTTTGTATCCAAAGTAGGTTGGAAAGCCAGACTGAAGTGGGTGCTACCTCAACTAATAGAGCTCGCGTTCCACCCTTTCTTTCCATCGGTTAGTAGCTTCAAATGTTTTGCTCTCGCTGAGGAGGGTCGAGGAGTGGCTGATAATGCTCAACTGCAGTATTTGGAGAAGCGAGATGAGTTTACTTATCATCAGCTACGCTTCACCAGGGTTTGGTAACCTGCAAAGGTGAAGGCGAGCTCATAAGAACAACCGCTTAGGAAAGCTTTGATGATACCAAATAATCCAACTCCTAAGATTTCAGCCATTTCAGATCACATGATTGCTGAAATTACTGGAAGCTAATGTAATCTGCTCTTATTAAGACAGTTTACGTGTTTTCGCCTACCATTAAACTGTAAATCTTAAACTTCCTTAAATTCTCAATTCATGCACCTACCTATTCTTCTACTGACTACAGCCACGACTCTTATTGGTGATTATTACCCGAAGTGGAATACTAAACTGTAAATTCGTGTGCAGAAATTATTCATGTTGTGATAAAACTATCTAATAGGTGTTCAAAAACAGCTACTATGATAAGGATACGTTGTGGGTGAGCAGGGAGAGGCAGAAGGCACGCTTCCTTATCAAAATCATAACGTGCCCCCCCCCCCCCTGATCTAACTATTTACTTGGGTAACAAGTTTCAAAGAATGAGGTCAATTGTGGCGAAGTATTTTGTCATAACCTTCTTCGCAAATTGTGCAAAAATTGCTTAGCAGAAGTACTGAGTGTTGGGGTATACTTGCTTAGTAGAATTCGAAAGGTTTGGCTGCTCTTCCAACAACCGTCGCACGCTGTTGTAAGAACTACTGTGAGTGTGTTTCCCCACGCAGGAGATGCAAGACTTGCAGGATGAAGCGTCTTTGAAAGAAAAGGAATGGCGCCGCACATTGAAGTATCCATGTCCCACGAGGAACTGGCTCGTTCTGCAGTCTGGCTCAACCTACTTTCTCGAAGACGTTCACGACGGATCTCGGTTAAAAAACTCACATGTTTTGACGAAGAATCCCATCTTGCTTTCCATTTACCAAGCACGGCAAGCTTTACTTCAGTGTTGAGGTCTATATAGAGTTCAATTAAGAGCGAGGGAAGCTCTCATTTCACTCTCCAAGAGTCCAACATGAGATCCATCACTTGGGCGTTACTAAACAGGACTGATTGTACAAGTCTGAAAACACAGTTTAAACCTTTCTGTCTCTCCTCTTCTAATCTATTCTACAGACCTGGGGCAATTCAGAAGTGAGGTTTACCAAAATGGGAGTGCAAGGTTGGGACTGTGTTTTTTGTTCTAAAAAGAATAGTCGTCCCCTGAAACCTGGGTTTTGATGTGGTCTGTAGGTGTATGAGAAACACTGTGGACTGCTCAACACGGATACGCTGCTTACGAAGTTGAAATAAGAGAGGCACTCGTGTAACAATTACAAAGTGAAGTGCTACATTCGGACACATTCATCAAATGTTGAATTTTGATTACTGTAATTTTTTATTACGTTGTTGTGTGAAGAATTGAGACAGTGGCTTTTATCGAAATTCGGCAGTTGCAGTTAGTAGTAGTTAGTGTAGATTACAGTTTCGCTTGCAAGTTGCCAAGCTGACTGAAAATCGGAAAATGCGCTTCATGTCCTTCTGTCTGCCATCTTCTTGTTTCATTCTAGAGTTGAGCGAGGTAATGTGAGTGAGGTATGGGGATGGGCTGAAAAGGGAGATGCCCTCTCGAGTTTCCTTTAAACAATTTTTAATTGTACCATCATTGATCCCCCAGGCCCCGAATTCCATAACTTTTCGTAGGTTTTCAATGTTTTTTTTATTAGTGGAAATTTAAAAGCTTTGTCTATCACTTCATGGTTCTATTTTCTCATGCCATTTTGTTGATTAGCCGTTAAGGATACACTTCAGAAGTACCCAACCGCGTTTTCTCATTTCCTCATTGATGCTGCGAAAGATTATGAGATGTTACTCATAATAAGATCACATTATTGATTTGTAGTATCGTGGTAACTCGCGAGTAAATGTACCTCTAATTGATATATTCCCAAAAATGTATCGTCTTCGCCAATTACTCATCTGTCACTCTCGTCCATCATCTGCTCAGCACGTTGATCGGATCGAAGAATCTCTTCCAGTAATTATCGATAAGATTCATCGACAATTGTGGCGTGGGAGATAAATGCTAACCGAAATAAATGGAGTGGTGGTATTGGAGGGGGGAGGGCTTTAGAAATAAACCTGAAGGGAAGGTTGCGTATTGATTGCCGGGGTTTCAGGGGTGGGGACGGACAACCCTCCCATCCACTCATCCTCTCCATACTTTTTTGTTTCCCTGGGGGCTCAATCTCCTTCACTCGTTGATCACTAATAGGACATTTGTCACGTTAAGCCCTGCTACGAGGAAATCACGTAACGTCTCCTGCCTACGATTCAGTTCCAAAGAAAACCGCGATATTTACGGGGGGGTTGAATTCTTTCGGAGTACATCGCATTTCTGTGCGTCGGAAGTTGATAACTTTCTCACATCAACGCTCGTGAATATGATACATTACAACTCTAGCAACGGATTTAAACGGAGCATTCTCTCGCCTGCCACCCAGATTTGAAAACTACAGCTGGCGATATAGATGCGAAGGGTTTCACATTAAACAACAATGCGACGCACCACACAACTTTCCCTCAGCCTCACGCTCATTCTAGCTATTAACCTAATCCATTTTTCACTCATTTGATATGAAATTGTAAAGTGGAACGTTCTAACAAGGAACTAGCGGTGAAAGTTCAAGAATTGATTGAGCTGTTTATATTCATTGATGCGGCCAACTGCAACAAAGAGAAAAATGAGAAGAAAAAAGGACTGAACTATGAACTTGTAACAGCCGGCAGGATAACTACGGGAGATTGACATCATCTCGACTAAGCCTTGCAGTTGATTTGGACCTTTCGACTCTTCATCTGGCTTGCCAGGGTTTTGGTCAAATCAACTCAAGCATTCCCGTCCATAGGATCCCCCGCGCCTGCTTCCGGAGCTGAGTGAGTCAGTTGGCTGTGTTAAGCGAAAAAGAAAAGACTCTATTTTCACGCGATCACATCGTACCACAGCGCCGATTGCTATTCATCGGTTTCGCGCACTTCACTATCATAAGTGTTTTGTGGAGCGCATGCTCGATCACTTCGCTACCTACTAATATATACCTACAGCAGCTGCATCTATATATCAGCGACCGTTTCTACATAGACGATACGCTCGGCGACCCAGCAAGCTATTCGGTCAGATCAGCCAATTTTATTTTATTTTCTTTCAACTGCAGACACTTTAATTTATTCATTTTTTTCGTACAGTATATTCCACCCACAATTCAGTTTTGTTGTTTTTCTAATCCTCGGGACTAAGAGACGACCCACGAATAGATTACGATATTTCCGCGAATTGGAAATCGCAAGAGGTGCTCTAAACACACCCACCATCTTTCAACACACACATCAGTTTTTACATTCATATAATGGTCTTCAATGAACCCTTAACCTTTTATCATGAGTTTTTTGGACTTTAGAGCTCTGAAAATATAGTTCTCCTGAAGAAGTTGGTCAATAAAATGACGTTAGTTTGAATTTTAGAATTTCTGTGGTTGCTCTGTTTTATGGCCCGTATTAAACTTCTAAGTCGACTACCATCGTGGTTTGTGAGCATGCTAGCACATGGGGGATATATCGGTAAAAAACTACACGAAAATAGATTTTCGTTGAAACCGGTGCTATTTATTTTGCTGCTCTCGGGATTTTCCACCGTTGAAAGCTTCGCATTATTGCTGTGTTATTTAGAACCATCCACTACGACAAATTGACCCAAATCGTTACCACCGTTTTTAGGAAATAACTGTTTTTGGTGTGTTTGGCGTTTTGATCACTATAAAAATAGTTAGTTTTAAGCAGATTTTTCTCATACCTTTATTTTGACGCCACATGTTCACCTTTAAGCTGAATATAAAATTAACCCAGATTCGGTTCAGCTGTGCTCACACAGACACCGATGCAAATGGCTTTTTTACCTTTTTATTACATGAAAGTATCTTTTTTTACCTTCCAAATGGTTTGAAGGAAACTCTTATTCTTTCCTTAACATGTTTTCTACTGATTACGTAATTTTCCTCGGGGCTAAAGAAATACTGTTTGCAGTACCACGTGGTTCATGTAGAGCGCAAGCATCGGCAAGATTCTTAACACCTTAACCAGACATTACTTAGAACGAAAGGCAGTCTTTTTCTCAACACTCTGAGTTCACGGGTCCTGAAGATTTTGAATTTCTTTAATTTTCTTAGATTATTTTCAGATTTTCGTACATTTTTCAACTCTCACACCAATGATGTATTGAATGGTCGCTGAAGGAGAGGTTTTTGATTACGATATTTACACGTTCTGTTTTATTTACGACTACAGGCCTTCAGGGTTCTTCATTTCCTTTTAATTCAGTCATTTCTGAAAGCCTCTACTACCCGCCTTCATTGGGATCTGCTATTTACTCACTTTCCTGTATCGCTTTTCGGATTATTATTTCATTACAGCGTAGGTAAATTAATTAATAGAGTTTGGTAAAATAAATAATTATTTTTGGCAGTTAATCGGGAAACAGACGATATTCACTCACTGAGGAGGCTAATCTCACGATCTTGGTCTTGGTCACCGCCCACCATCAAGATTTGAGCGGTTTGATTTATATGGGTATTAACATTTGACTCGGTGCTGAAAAACACGTCACTTTGTAAATGAGAAACTGCTATATTACTTCACGTTCAATTTCTCAGCCTCTAGCTCATCAAGGAAGTGTCGAAAAGATATCGTATTCTAACCATTCACGGTTTCTAACTACCAAATCTTACAAAACTGGGAGTTCGGATTGGTTGGTATTGGAATGCAATTTACCGCTGACAGTACGTTTCCATGGTAATGAAACAATGGGGCAAATCTGAAGGGAAGCTCGACTTGCTAACAGCCCGGCTTAGCCGACGAAGTGAGCATTCATAGACTAAAACCTGGAGGTTGGGTTCAGTGGGGATTATAGAGACGCTGTATGAACGTATTATCTCCGTCCATTTGAATGATTGTATGTAGATTGCACGCTTCAAGGATGTTCCACCAGAGATATCCTCGACGAAGACTCGGTGTTGGGCCCATTCACATCATTCTGCCACAGGACGAAATGACGTATAATACCCCTTTCAATCATCAAACATCAAAATAAACAAAATGTTTATTTGAAATCCTCTTATCAGGAGCCCGACTTCTTACAAGTATAATGTAAATGAATGTCACGATGGAGGTCCCTAGCGACGATGTAATTTTGGTTGGTCTTTTTTCCAAAGTCCTCGTAATGCGAAAACCTCTGAAAGTGCCTGGGTGATTCTGATGAAACCTACAGCAAACCCATTCCGAGGGTTGATCCTTAATGGCCCTCTATTCCGTTCAGCATTGCTCTCTCTCCCTCTTTCTTCGTCTGTGCAAACGATTTCCTGGAAATTTCCGATCGATAGGCACATATTTGTGTTTTGGACAATGGAAAATGTACTTACTCTATCACTTCCGATGAAAACCGCAGTGTAAATTCGGGTTGATTGTCTGTACTAATTTCAGATTCCCTAACTTGCTGTTTTGACTCCCAACTTACCACAAAAAGTTGGAATTGCACCATCATATCTTTCCACCTACAAGATACCTCAATTTATTTCTTGCCAGTCTCTTAGAGACTTCCCTCAACTCACCGAGTAAGGAAAGTGTAGCGATCGTGGGGAAAAAGTTGAGCTTTCTTCAGATCTATACGTTTTCAGGTCTGAATCGAAACAACTTCATTTCTGCTTGTACCTGACGTTAGGTTTTCAGGAGAACGGTAAAACCGATTGAGCTGGGATTTTTCTTGTTCCCCCGTGATTTACAGTTTACAACGACGGAAATAGGCGAAGGGAATGGTTTGAAGAGGGGGGGGATAGTATGTCGAACAAGTATGACCAAGATGTGCCAACAACTTCGAGTTTTATCAAGTTCTCGCACTTTCCAGGTAAATGCGCAACTGAATTTGAACAAACTGACTCAGTGCCTTCTAACAATCTACACACACGTCTCGTGCACAACTATTTTCGTGACCAAGCCAAACATTAAATTAAAGACAACCATGATTTTTGGAACTTTCAGCCAATCAGTCCAATTAGGATCTACCTACCTACATTTTGTTCCGTATTATAGAATTTATTTGGGAGCTGGGAAATACCAGCTGTACCTTCGTTCATCACAGCTTTCTCATGAAAATATTCATCACGAATAAAAGGTATAACTGGACAGTAAAATATGGTGTGCATTCGATCGAAATCGTATTACAGTCTTCGTGAAAACTGCCTACTTCAATAGCCAACAAAATTACGAACAAAAATAAGAGAAAGCAGTTAGTCGGTGTTGCCCTATTTCCTGCAGCATAGAGTACTGACAGACTCATACTCCGACCACACGCCGGCAGGTCTGTTTCTTTATTCGACGACTGTTCCTAAACCCTCGACGAGGGTCATATCAGTCATGGACGTTGCGGTTTCGCTAAATGCAAGAGGCCTCTGCAGCATCCACTAAACTCAGACCTGCAGAGGTACGGCAGGTATTTGGTCGTTAGCCAGTCCCCTGGTAGAGAACTAATGCCCGTGTGTTACTGCACGAAGGTGAGCTGAGGAATCCTGTAGGCCTTACCACTACCACGTTTTGTCGTGGGTTTTTAGGATGGGAGTTTGGTAAGGGGTGGAGACTGCCCTCGACCTGCATGTCCTGCTTTTGTGGGGTTTTTTCCTTTTACCCCTGCGCTTCCTGGCATGGCAGGCTGCCATTCGGTCTCAGCTCCATGAGGAAGGGAGGAGGGCTCAGTAGTGACACCACACGCCAGCATTGTGGGTTTCAGACACAGGATCTCTCACGAAGTAATTGACTGATAAAAAGCCATTTATTTTGGCAGCTTACTGTTATTTCCTGTCTCTTTGTATAAAAGTAATAGTAAAGTGTCTAAAGTACATACTAGAAAAGCATTCACTGTGCGTAGTGTGACACAATATATTTCACAAGCCAATTATTATATAATGTTTCCCAGAGCGTTGTATTAAAACGGAGAAGTAGGCGTCTGAATATCAATTTACGGCTTGAGAAGAACCGAAGTGTTTGTAAAAGGGGTAGGAAAGTTGTTGGAAGTTTCGTGCGTAGTCTAACTGTAGAAAGTGAGCGCTGGGCCTAACTCAAGACGTAGCATCGCGCCCTTGACTCTGTCTACGGTGATTTTGCTGCATTTGTAATATCGCCAAGAGTTCAACTCTTGATGTGGAGATGCTGAAGTTGAAGATTGTGAGAATTATTCAGGCGTTTGGTGACTCATGCGCAGCTTCCCTGCTACCCTTGAGCTACGAAGAGGTATCGGGAACCACAAACGGCAACAAGCCAAAACTTTCCACCTGACGACACTGCATTCAACGTGCGACCTCATAAACGTGCGTCTCAAGAGTTTCAGAAAGGGGGATGATTCGTACGCTTACATTGAAGAAGCCAGTGGAACTGGGGTGAATGTAAAATGCATGAGGCAGGAAGCCAAAGAAGACACTGTCGGGTTCCCTGAAAATGAAGACTCGCGTGATGTCACTCGACCTCAAATGTAAGGAGGCGTTCTACTTTTTGTAAACAACTGGAATTCAAATCCCTCTGTCGTCTTGTGGGACTTGCAAGTTTTCGTATTCCTATGTTTCTCAATTGGACTGCATAAAGGCAAATTAATTGAGAGGCTCCGATCGTCCACTTCAGCTCGTTTTCTACTTCTCTATTCTCACATTACTGGCGATTGAGGGGGGTGGGGGTCCCACCCAAACTACGTACATTAAAAAGGTTATAGCAGTCACGATGTGAGTGGTAACTGTTTTTGTTTTGATTTGAGGTGATCGAGGCACTTGCTTAGAAGCAACAATACGCACACCTTTATGGTCCGAGTTTTCAGCACTGACATCCCTCACTTCATTGACTGTTGCCATTGAGGATAAAAACCTGGTTGAACCGCTCCTGTATTCATTTCGTTCCCTTGCTGTACGTCTAAAACTGTCTTCGCTCACCTTAACCCCTAAACCATGTATCGCTAGTTCTCTGACTGCTAGATCAGGTCTGTTTCCTTATAAGATGACAGTTCCAAAACCCTCGACGAAGGTTATGTCAGTCATAGAAGTTGCGGTTTCGCTAATATTCAAGAGGCCGGCCCCTGGAGCATCCACCGAACTGAGACCAGCGGAGGTCTGGCAGGCATTTGGTCGTTAGCTAGTATCCCGGTAGAGAACTAATGCCCGTGTGTTACTGCGCGAAGGTGAGAAATCCTGTACCATCTAGGAGGAGTTCTTTATCTGGTTTCCTACCTGGTCAAACTATTTACTCGGGTGGCAAGTATCAAAAAGACAGATCAACTGTGACCACGTTTCTTTCGTTCTGTCTTTCTTGCGAACTTTGCGAAATTGTTATAGGCTTGCTTTGTAGCAGTCAATGGAGCTAAGTTCGTTTGCCCTCCCAACAACCGTCGCTCACTGTTGTAGAAACTACAGTGGAGCACCACGTGGTTTCTTGTTTCCTCCGCACTGCAGATGGAAGACGTGCATTGTGTAGTCTTTGAGAGAAAAGAAGTGGAGCCGTTTATTGAAGGCGCCATGTCCCCTAAGGAATTGGCTCGTCGAGTGGCCTGGCTCAATCTATATCTTGAAAGACGATCACGGATGATGGGGAAGAACTCATACGTGTCACGACCCTTTGACGAGTATTCCCTTCTCAATTGCCATTTCTCTCAACACTCATGCGTCGATGGTGGCAAGTTTCAGTTGTGTGGTGAGATCTGATCAGAGTTCAGCCCAAAGCGGGGGAAGCTCCCGTTTCACTATTCACTTGTCAAACATGCACTCAACGGCCAAGTCAACTGGTAACTGACCTGTGATCACCGGGAGTGCTGCTTCTGTTGATACCTCAAGGCCTTATAGGCCTTGGTGGTCTACAGGAGTGGAGCTCTCTGATTGGGCCAGTACTCTCTTTTGATTGACTGTTGGTTTGCTACCCCACACAATTGGGCAGTAGCCAATCGCGACTAGATAGATAGCCTTATACATAAGGAGAGTTTCACGGTAACACAACCCATGTAGTCTTAGTTATTGCATGCAATGAGGCAAACCTTGCAAAAGCAGTGCCTTTAAGGGACCGGAGGTGTTTGAAAGCACTCCTAAATACATGAAGTGCTTTTCAAGAAGAAGCCTGTGGCCACCTAAGCGTATTGAATTAATAACTAAAAATTAAATAAATAAATATGGAGAAACATTCTTTGAATATTCGTCATAAACAATTCAGATGAGGTTGAAAGAGTGGCTACTGATTTACAGTGAACATCTGTGGAAAGTCAAGGCCTACTGCAATAATGGATTGATCACTACGATGTTTCCGTTTGAGCCGTCTTCTGTAACGTGGGGGGGGGGGGGTCACTCCTCTCGCTGTTAGATTGCAGTGGAGAGGTATGAAATTGCGCAATGTGGTGTATCTTTCCTTTATTACTTCCTAAGCGGTGGGTGCGTCCAAGTCACTATGCAGAATTGAATTGCGGACATGGGTAATGAGATTCCGTTGTGTGATGTCTGCGCATTCTTCGTCTGTGATGCGGAGGCAAAACTCCAAATTTCACAATTGCTGAGCCATAGCGGACGTATAATGATTACGTAAACTAATATTCAGTGGCGTTGAGGGAGGGGAGTGTATAGAAATTAGGAATTTCAGATTTTTTACCCGATGTCGAAGTCCGAACTGCAGAGAGTTTGTGCGATCGGCCCTTGTTGGCATTTAGTCCAATGTAAGCCTTAAGTATTTTTCAGTGCGATCATGGGGTACAAATTGAAGGCTGAACCGTAGTGGCGTGTTTGCTACTGTTGAATCAAGTAAATTTTACTGTGCTTGATATTCTTACGTTTAGTTTGACTCGCCAGTCTACACACATCCAGCAGAGCCGCATGGCGCTGTTTCCTGACAAGTGACTGACTCTAATTAATAATAATGTCAACATCTCTAAGTAGTTCCCTGTATGGCACTTCTGGGATAGTGACGTCATACCCCCCTCCCCTCCCGCCAGCTGATGTGACGTCACCCCGCGTAATGTTTGCTAGGAGCGTAGGGCGACAATTTTTTGCGCAATTATGTCTCAGTAAATTAGTGATTTATTTTAGGGCTCCACGTGTGCTCGGGATTTATTTAGCGCGAGCATGTGTGCTGTGGGGGAAATTGGGGTAGGAGGTACTTAGGCGTTAGCGCAATATTTGGTTAGGGTATGACGTAGATCCACTCAGAAGTTGTGCCACTTGTGGGGGCATGACGTCACATGAGGAGGTTGATCTACTGAAAAATTATGGTGGTGGTGGGGGACGTGACGTCACTGGGAGGTGGGTTCCATATCAGCTGTAGTCGATATCAGAGGGAGGGGGGGATACTCTAAGAAGTTACACTGTTGGAGGGGGTTGACGTCACATGATGATGATGATGCAGATGGGGGGAGGGGGAGGGGCTGACGTCACATCAGCTGGAGGGATGGGAGGGGGGGGTATGACGTCACTATCCCAGAAGTTTCATAGAAGGAACTACTTCTCCAAATCATTGAGTGTCATCAATGTGATAAATACACTTGATCTTCAAATCAAGTTATTTTATCTTTTATCAAGCTACGAACTACTGTTATATGGAACCTCCCGCCCGTTCCATACGGTATGCTTTCTATTCAGCACTAACTTCGTCTATGCCTTCCCGTTGTTTTGTTCTACAGTTGCCCTGAGGATATCGAGCAACTTAACGTAGAGAGAAAAGTTGTGTGCTGACGGAATCGACATTTACCCGGGGACCTGAAGGGTTGAGGAGGTCTGGGTGACTTATCTCGTCACATCACCCCTCTTTCTTGGCCGAAGGATCACCGTGTTGATTGAACTTGCTCTGAAGCGAGTAAGGGGATTTTCTTGTCCAAGTTGATGGGCGGATCATCGGAATGGAAGCGCATTTGAAGGAAAGAACATTAATAGAGTTAGATGGATTTTTCTCGAAAAGATATGAGAATAATCAAATGCGGATAAATCGCTTAAGGATGCTTCGCTTCACACAACTTTCCTAGCCTCTCGCTGAATCCGTTTTATATATTGACCCTATATGTTCGTTGGACGAATTTCTGCATCGGAACACACGGAGTTCAGAACGTTTTGTCCGTCTCTGCAGCCACACAAATGTATTCATTTATACGATCTAATTTTGAAAAGCATTCGCTCAATGCTGTAACAGAAGCGAAAAGATCTCGTAAGGGGTCACTTAAACTTGAAAAACTGGATGCGGAAAATACGCTTCTGGATTCACTTCAAAGGACCACACGGTGCTGATTTTCACTGGCATCAAGCTGGGCGTCTTACTATATCCTTTCATATATCGCTCACATTTGTGCTGGGGACGTTGTTGCCCATGGAAACAAATTAACAAAATTATGGAAAACTTCTAACAAAAAAATATTATCTCCGACTTGAATAAAAATGGCACACATAAAGTATTTAAACTAACTGCAGCTCTGCAAAAAAAAAAAAAAAAAAAAAAACACTATCACGAAAAGTAATAAGAAACCTATGAGGATCACAAGAGGGGAAAACAACACAATACATACTTCTTGGGAAGAAGTTGGGGAAAAGAAAAAGTCGGATCGTTCAGTAGGCGGACGAGACAAGAGACAGTTGGTGCAGTCAGTAGTTGAAGGCATCGGAACAGAATGATTCGAGCCCATTTCCGAATGCTTCACAGTGGTAGCTGAGAGGAGTCAGCGGCCAACAGCGGTATTCGAAACCAAAGGCCTAAGATGAGAAGCCTGGGCCCTTTCTGATCCTCGCAATCCAAGGCTGTGTAGCCGAAGCCGCGGGATTATTTCACGTCTCACTCGCCCTCTAGCGGTTGATGTGGCAACATACCTGTTCAATTTTAAGGGATGCCAAAAGCCCACATTATTTCCTTGGCATGTTCCACCTGGGGTTAAATAAATAAGCCGATACGGTCCACTGAACTAAGGACAAAGCTTGGAGCAATCCGACCTGGTGCTGATGATAGCTGAAAGGAATTATGGAGTCTCCAAGTGTTAACGAATAGTTGTGATGATGACGATTGGAGCGGAGAGGTGGGTCAATGGAAGCCTTCAATAAATTTTGCTTTCCAAGTGGCTGAGCTCATAAGCTTGCTTATTCCCATTGACCTCGTTACCGGAAGAACAGTATGTGCCAGTCAACTGTCTAATTGAGCCACTGTATGAATGAATTGGTTTCATTCTCTACCGAAATTCAACACTCCTGGAGAGTACGCAATGGAACTATGTATCGCACTGTTCAGTGCAAACTGAAATTCACCTGTCCAACTTGATGTGTCGTTTATCAAGAACATACGATACGATAAGTTGTCTGATATTCCTGATTGCTTTTTCTGTAGAGTTGGCTTCACAGTGGAACAATGGTGTAGTAATACGCTTAATCCCAAAGGCTTGTGCCAGAGATAGCACAGCTGAACTCACAAAATTGCTCGCTTCATCGGTAACCAAGTTGAGCGGGTGCCGTAGCGATTCAGTAAAACGGAATTGAATCTGCTTAAGTGAACGGAAGAAGTGGTTACTCGAACCGGTGAGAGTTCTACCCATTTCGTACAAAACCAAAAGATATCTTCTTGTAGTAGCACTCCGCCGGCAGGGACCCATTATATCTTCCAAAACCGTTTCCCATGGCGTTGTGAGGTAACATGATAACGTAAGTCCCTGAGGAGCTGAGTTGTTGGGCTTTACCTTTTGGCAGATTTCACATTTCATAACATGCCATGTTATATTTAGGTTCGTAACCAACCTCAATCTCCACCACGATAAACGACTGCCAGTGCCGGTACTGTGGCTAGGCATTCAGAAACACCAGAAACCTAAGGCCAGTAATACAAGCTTCCTACTAACTATACGCCAGTAAGTCTCAGAATCTCACTCCTCAGAAAGGACAAGAAATCTAAGGCTACTAGGTTTAGCCCGCTTCCTGGGAGCTGCTGACCCTCGTCTGCATGGGGGGAGCTCGGTTGTATAGCCCAGTCACTATTTGCGCGATTTGACCCTGCACTAGCTGCCTATACTCGGGCTTCCAAGGCAGGACTTCAATGACTACTGTAGTATGGAAGAGGAATCGCTCTGCCGGATGTTTGTTGACATGGCGTGCTCCCTCCGTTTCTGTCTGCGCCTCAGTAACTGCAATGAGACGCATCTACTCAGAAGCATACCTGAACACTGTTCTATCGACATTAATCTCTTTATTCCTTTCGACAACATGCTTCTTTCATACGTGGGCCTTATATTTCTGGTGTTTCTGAATGCCTAGCCACAGTACCGGCACTGGCAGTTGTTTATCATGGTGGAGATTGAGGAGGGGTAGGAGGAAGAAGAGGATGAGGCAAGAGGGAGGAGGCCAACTTCCCTGTCTGTGGCGACCCCGTGCTCTGCCGGCAAACCCTGGGTGCTGATGGGCAGCCGAGGGCTGAGACATAATTCTGTGATCATTCATGGCGGGAGGATGGGCAATGAAACGGCACACACGGATCACGCATCGAAATGAGGGTTTTTGGATTTAGTTTAGTGGGCCTCAAAACGTAAAGATCTGCTGAAGAAGCCCTAACTTTTTTTTTACACTATTACAACTGTAAAACCCCCACCCCTTTAGGCAGCGGAAAGTAAAAATAATTAGTGAGTAGCATATAAAGTTAACCAGTCGGTGAAACAGGTTTGATGAAGATTGCGACATTGACGTTCATGATGAATAAAATATCGTCAACAACTACATTTTCGAGTAAACTGGGATCGCCCATAAATTTTTTTCGACTCAGTCGAGGTGAGCAAAGCTTTTGTAGCAAATGTATCAACAGCCCCTCAGGTAGATATAGGCATCGAGGTGGGCGCCAGCAGGAACATAAAAACTGGTGTCGTTTAATGGGCCTTACCTGTCCACTCAATTCGGTTGCCGTTGGGACAAAATCTCACTCTCATCCATCAACGGGGTAAAAATAGCGACCGTTTTCGTCTTCGTGCTGTTACTGAAAACATTGTTCTTTCCCTCCTGGCTCCTTTCGAACGTTTATATATAGAACAGTTTAAGATACTTTTAACATGTGATTCAAATAAATTTTATGATAGCGTTCTCAGTGAAATATGAGATGAAATAAGCAGAGTTGGATTGGATCAAGCACGAACTTATAACTTTACTTATCATTTCGACAGGACCGATTCACAGATATAGGTACGATGAAATTATTCTGACAGTCAAGTGCAGAAACTGAATAGAATGGAAACTGTGGCGAACGCCGAATTCGTTTGCCATCGTGATTGTTTATACATACGTGTAATTATTTCAGTCTCTTATCAACCACCAAACTAGACACGTTAATATTCTTCTGTAATAAAGTGAATATCATTTTCCGTTATCGAGACCCCTCATTGGTGACTCCGACGACTGAATTGAAATCAAACAAAAGAGACAGGACAGTAAAGGAGGAGAAATGGTACTCCCACGGGACAACGCTCCTCAAAACTAATGGAGAACTGAGGTGCTTCAATTTTTGAGCGCATGCCTTAGCAACGAGAGAGTGGCCAACCAGAAAGATATTAGGGCCACTTGGAACCATTTTCCTCTTCCCCGAAAAATATGACGTAGGCACTTTTACGCAATTTTTCAATGGACATAAATAAAATAAATGTTAGTTTCCAATCATTAACATCTGAAAACTGTTCGTGATCACCGATACTTCATTCATGTTATACCATTATTTTTTTTAGCTGTTCAGCAACCTCTCGTCATGTGTTCGTCGCGGAAAGTATTTAAAGTTTTATTTAAATCAAACAGAGCGTACAGTGTTGCTGGCAGGAGTGAAACTGAGTATCCAAACAGTATGGAGTTATGTATCTTGATTGTTATCTGCTGAGTACGTGAAACGACGTAAAATCTGCTTGAACAGTGAATTGGACTGTGAACTGCTTGTAAAAATAAACTGGTGTCATGGTTTTCAGAGTTGTTGGGTGCAAGAGATGAAATCGAATAAGAGCGAAGAGTAAGTGGTGAATTGGGGCAAGTGAGAGAGAACTGTATTAAACTGTTACTGAGATTTCGCGTTACACTTACTCTCATAAACCCCTGGACAGGATACTGTATGAGTTCTGGGACAGATGGGCTGCAGCGAGGTACCCAAGCGACGAGTGGCAAGAGGAATACTGGAAAACCCACTGAACGCTCAAATATGGGAATGTACGATGCAGGATCTAGGAAGGGCTATCTTTATGTTGTGTGTGCCTCTGAGACCACACCATCTTTCGCGAGTGTTAAAGTTTGTGATAAGTTGCGCACCTTACCACATTCATTAACTTATGATTAACTAAAACGCGTCAAATGGTGGCCAAAATCTAAGCCTGAGTAAATAATTATTAAGATAGTGAACCGCAAGTGAATATATTAGGCTGTCGGTGATTCGCTGATTTAATTGCTGCGTGGGAATACGACGGAATTATGGGAGCAATTTCAGATAAATCAAGGAAGTCAAGGCGTGGATTGTTTATTAAGGTATTTGCGTGAGTATTCCTTTATGCAAATGATAAATATCGACCCAGATACTTGGGAGGAACGAGGGAGAGGGCGCAGGCAATTTATATTATGGAGAGCGGAGTTGGTCTCAGCTGGGCGTTCAACCACAGCTACCATCGTAATTCAATGCCAGTCAATGCGGCGAAAGCACTTGAAAATTCAGCGGGTCGTTCTCGGAAATTTTGGGTAAATTCAAATATTAAAAATCGAGATAGTTAATATTCCGAAGAGTGACAACTGAAATGCCTTTTAGGCTACTTCTGTGTACTTACGAAGTTAGAATTGGGGATATTCGGAGATCGCTGAACAAGAAGTTCTCTTGAGAAATCGGGTTTGTGGATCTTCACCGTTCATAGTTGTGTTACGCCAATTAGCCGAGTTATATTTCGTTACTACTCGCTACCTTTAGTAATAACGACTGACGTGAGTGTTGTGAGTAACTCGGGAATCAGTTTTGGAATGAAATCTGAATTTTCATAAGGTTTTGAGCAGTCCTTTAAATCAAGATTTGTATAAATCGTGTAAACTGTAAAGTTCCAGCTTTCAACGTTTCAGTCGAGTTCGTGGTGCATCCACTCGATGCATGTGACTGATGGCCTAAATTGACCGTGAGCTGCGCCCGTTCTTTCTAATTCGTACTGACCTGATGTACCATTCTTTTCTCGATACGTTTCACAGTTCTGCTACTTCACGAAGTCTCAGCTTTCTCATTTTTTCGGGGGTAGCTTAGCGACTCTTGACATTGGCTCCCCAATCGTAAGCTGCCTTTTGGTTTATTATTCATTCTGAATAATAATCCTATGTTTTCGGTCAGGATTTTTTTTTTACAACCCCTTCCTCAAAATTTGACACTTGACGTTTCAAAACACCAGGATTCCAAATCTGCAATGTCCGTCCACTATCCGCCGACGGGCAGTTTTATGCCCTTAACGTAGACTAAATAACTCGTTCTTTTGCACAAAAATCCCATTCGGTGTCTATTTGTGCCCACCTGCGGTCCGGTCGAACGAAACACATGGTTATTCCAGGTATTTTTAGATGGTAGGGGGAATGGAATGAATCACACGGGTGTACGACTTCTCTGTAGATCAAAAAACGGTGAAATTACCGTAAGTATAGAGCGCAAGTTTTCGTTTTAGCGTCTCCTACAAACCACTGCCATCTCGACTTGTCAAGCAGTGCCAATTACCTTGGAATTAGAATTCTTGTAGTTCCTTAGTTGTTAGGTAGTCATGCTTGGTATCGTTTACTGGTATTTTTCGATACTAAATCGAATAGGATGTGTTGTGAGACTAGGTTAAGCTGTTCAAGAGAATAATAAACCGTATGCAGAGTTTTTACTATAAAATGGAGCAGATCGAAGATAATCACATATTATACATGTACATTGCAAATATTGTACATCGATACAGTACACCTCTATAACTCACACATTCGCAATTAAAACAATAAAATGAGAGCAGAAATTGATTCTATCTAATACGCGTTTCTTGGAGTAGAATACGTTTAGTAGCAGGATGACAGTACATGGACGAACACTCGATACATGAATGTGTCGTTACGTACACAGTTCTTTGGCGTAGTTGACCGAAAACTCCACTTTTAATCCCCAGTGCCCAATCTTTCTTGCTGGGGAAGACTGCCCAAGTCCCTCCGCCAATAAAATACGTTCTAGGCGGTTCTCTTCAGTCGCCTTAAAGAACTGAATTTGTGACGTACTTGCGGAATTGTGTCCCAATTCCGGCGTACAGAACACTCGTGAAGACCGTGTCTGGGCCCAAAAGAACAGAATAAATCAAATACGCTCAATAATGCTCACTCGATCAAATAAATAAAATAATAACTCTCAAGAAGGTAATGGGAAATGAAATTATAAAGCAATTAAGACCCACTTGAATTTAATCGGCAAAACTCGAAATGAATGAAACGAAACGAACTCCTTTTAAAATGAAATAAATAACCTATGCTCGGATTGTATTAAATGACAATAAAAGGGACAATGGGGAAAATGAAACACAAAGCTCTGATCGCTTACCTTACTTCACAAACCAAAAGGGGAAATTAAACACTGACTTTCAGGGAAACCGTTTCGCTTGAGGCGCCGCCAGCCGTTATGATAACCGACTGGCTCTTCCTGCTAATATAAACAGTCCGCCGCGAAAACCATTACAAATTTCAATGATATTTTCTTTTCATAACAGCCAGTTACAGTCACCAAGACAGCCTTTGTTATATGCCCACAGCCTTCTCACTCAGCTTTTCAAGCTCATAACTACATACATTGAATAATTTTCTGTTCATCGGCCCAGTCCGGCCACTATCCACACTAAGTTGATGGACAAAACCAGATCTGTTCAGCGAAAAACTAGATTGAGCCAAATAAGTTTCAACAACTCACGAAATCACAAGAAGATACCGTACGACGCAAAATCTAGGATTTTAAGCAGCAGCCCATTGACGTTTGTGGAGACAGGATTATTTGTTGATGAGGTAGTTGGTTACCTCCAAAATATGTTCAATGAGAAAAAGGAAGATGAACAATCACGGTGTCTACATTAACAGTAAGATGAATTTCAGCAGGAATGTGTGAATTAAACACAGGAAAAACATGAAAAAGGGAAAACACTTGAAGAGTGTACTTTACGCATAGTTACTCTTTGGGCTTTATACGATCGTCAAAATGGTTTCTCTTGTCCTACTTGTGCCGCATGAAAATCTTCGTTTTTCCCAGAAGAGAAGTGTACACTCTAGGTAGAATATGCATCGTAACAGTATACGTATATACTTTATAACGACTACACAAATAAAACGCCAGCAAGATAATTGCTGCATGAACCGTCAACCCATCGAAACAAGAGAGCTGCTTGTAAACATATTTCCTCCTTGTTTTGCGGAGTAAGCTGATGAAAACCACTGAAAAAGCCAAAGACGGCAGTGAGAAGCTGTCAAGTGACCTACCTGCTGTAAAAAGTGGATGAGTTATGTTCATCGCCACTGGAGTCCCAATGGTGTAGACGGTACATCGCGGATACCGGAATTGTCTCGGCGCCTCGCCGAGGGGAAAAAAGGGCGTTTCCGCGGTTGTGTGCGTGTAAGTTAGAAGTGAGAGAGGGAGAGGAAACGAATTTGTAAAAGAGAGAGAGAACGGGGGAGAAGGTGACTGGGGAAAGAAGGGTGGGTGATGGGGAAGAGAGGCTGGACGTTCATTTCTCTTGAAAACATACAAAATGTGACAAGGGCATTTGTTGTAGGGAGGGATGAGACAAACAAGGTGGTCCAGCTACATCCGACCTGGAAACAGCATCCTGGTGATATAACTGATCTTTCTCCCTCCACTAACAAGTTATCTCGTTTCATTCCACCGTTTACTTTTCAAAGCTCTTCTTCTCTAAAAAAAGAGGAAGTAGAACATAGTTCCTATCTCCTCTCGTCTAACAGAAAGACAGAAACATTGCGGAACTCTTGTCTTCTTTGTGAGAGTAGCAATGAACAGTTTCTTTAGTAACACGACCTACTTTCTTCTCTGCACTCCCTTAATTATTAAAAACCGTCACGCACTTTTTTGGTGACCGTCACAGGCACGAAGTACTATGCTGTTGATTACCGTTCCTTAAAATTGTGAATTAATTAACATCATCAGACTGTAAAATGAAGTATCATTGATGCATTCTCTCCTCTTCCTCTTTTCAACACATTTTTTCCTCATGGATGATTTATTACTGATCTGCTCTATCCAACGAGTTGACAACGGTTGAAAACTGTACCCAGAACAATGTGGAACTTCGTAGATCTTCGAACCCAGAATTCGAAATCATGTTGGCGTAGGGTTGTTGTTTAGAATGCCTCTATGGCCCAGATGGAAGCGCGGAGGAACCGTTTCTGAGCCTCCTGCAGTTTCGGCTGTGCAGCTCCTCTGGTACCAGCGTGTTGGGCTTGGACCCCAAACGTTCATTGGGAATACCCCCTCCAAGTTGCGTCCATTTTAAATGGTTTGCCATCTTTGATCATTTTATGGATCCTTTAAACAGCAATCGCAACACCTGTTTACGCGCCTACAAATGGTGTAAGAGAGCCCGTTCTGGCTAGAACGTTGGTCTTTAGTAATCTTGCGCATCAAAAGATACAAAGATCAGAGTCTGGCATGTACAAGCAAGTTACTTGCTCCCAGAGTGTCGCCACATTCCTCTGTAACATGCATGGCCCTAGTCCGGCTTGGAGAACTTGACCTTATCCATGTACAATTGAGCGAGATGTACAATTATGGATACACTCCTACGAGGGACAACTATTTGCAATAGGTTAAATACTGGAATACTCCTGTTACATCCGTTTATCGGAGATGAAAGCACAACAATTTTTAAATTGGAGTTTTCGGACTCCAAATTATTTCGAATTTCCTCGAGGCGGGGAGATGAAGCGATGGATGCAATGTGACGCATTTCTAGTAGTGGATGGTAATCGACTCGTCTAAAATGGGATATTTCACGTCTATAAAAGGTAATTCCGTATTCAATAAATAGCTTTTCAGCTAATGCAGGTCAAGTGTTCCTTTTGTTCAGCAAAATGAACCAGTACTGGGCTGAGCTCTCCAAATGTTCCAGCGAAACTCAACCTTAATTATGCCTTATTCTAGGTACAGTGTGTCAGTTATGTGCGACCTCAACACAACCTGTCTTTTCAAGATGCAGAAAGCCTTAAATAGTTCCATTCGAGATATTTTGAATCTGAAATATGATGATAGAATTAACGATAAATTTAATAAACAACAAATCCTCAAAATTCACGAATTAATACAATACTCTATGCTAGCAAACATGTTCAAAATTACTTCTACTAAAAAACCACCATATTATTGCGCGACAATATTTGAAATTTTCACAAATTCATAATTTAGAAACCAGAAACAAGTTCTTAAATTACCGTTTACCTCAATGCCGTACCACTACCTATAGATCATCATACATCTCACAAAGCATTTCATATTATAACGGACTCTCATCAGAATTAAAGCAACTGAAAAGTCATACTACATTCAAGAAACGTGTGAGAGATTCTTTGCTGTCTCGTTTCTGAATTCCTCAAAATTCTCATGTCAAAAGTCAATGACACGCCAGGCTATGTAAATTATAGAATATCTGAACTTTGTTCGAGAAAAAAATAATGAAAGGGTTGTTGTTGTAGAAAACTAGCTAATAATATGATGAAACGAAAACTGCTGCCACATTTTTAAATTTGTGCTTAAGTGTAAATAGTCGAGTACGACAAAATCTCGCCTGATATATTAATAATGCTGTCATTCATTCCTCTCTCTCTCTCTCTCTCTCTCTCTCTCTCTCTCTCTCTCTCTCTCTCTCTCACACTTCCTCCACCTGCTTTGACCATTTAACATCTAGAGATGTGCAGAATCAGCGTGGTAATATCTAACAAAACTCAAGCCGAAGTAATCGAGAAGCGAAAGTGGACTGTCCTTCCAGCTTTTAGGGAATGATTATTCATGGGTTAAAGCTCAGTTTAAGGGTCGCACGGGTGAGATGAAAATTGTTGTAGTGGGAAGTTTTAATAACCCTTAACTGAAAATACGTAAGTTGGGGTCGTCGGGTTAGTTAACAGCTTGTTATTGGAAAGCACGAGTTTTCTTCTTGCAATTGGCATCGGTCTTGAATTTGATAAAGTTGACTTAGCTAATTAAATGGAATCCATTCTAGTTTATTCGTAACTGAACAAGTTCGCGATCATAACTAACCGTCTGTTTCTTTAACCCCACCCCTCCCACCTCTGGCTCTCTCTCTCTCTCTCACTCTCTCTCTCTCACTCTCTCTCTCTCTCACTCCCTCTCCCTCTCCCTCTCAAACACACTGCACAGAAAGGGATTTAAAGTTGCCCGACCATTTCACGACGTGTTACCTCCAATTAAAGTGGGTCAACTTTTTTTGTTTTTTTTAAATTCCTAATAGCAATGTACAGAACCTCAGACGACAGAAACAACAAAAGTCTGCTTGAATAGTGTGAAAGTAAACCTGCTTTGTCAGGCAGATACATAAATGTGTTAAAAACAAGATCTCAACGCAATGAACATATAAATATAACAAATTATCATAGTGGCTAGCTAACAAGTGTTTACGTACAACTACTACTTAAGTTTCCCTTAAAATAATCAGTACATGGTACGTGGGTCTGGGACGTAAGGGCTCGTTGGATCTTCAACGCCGCTGTTTTCCTTGGCAATAAGCCAAGAATGTACACATTTTTTATAGGAGGAACGGGAATGGGCAACAGAGAAACCGGAAGAGTATTACCACACCAATGTGAGACCCTAAATCCTGTTATGAAACTCTTCCCACGTTGAGCCAGGGGCTACAATAAATGCATCGCCTGTGAAGAGAAGCACATCGTCAGCAGGGGCCAAATCAGCCAACTGGTTGTTGTGTATCAGGAAGAGGATCACTCCATGTCTACTTCCTTGAATTACTCCCTAATCTATAGGCCCCGGAGTGCCTATTATTGGTCACAGCCTTACAGGTAGCTAAAGAACCATTTCAAGCTTGCATCCACCAGCCCCACGTCTGAGAGACTCAAAAGAAGCCTCGCTATGTCGATCAAACCTAAGGCCTTCGGTAGACAACTACCGCCATTTGCTTCTCGTCCCTGATTTCATACATACACCGGGTGAGATGAAACAGGCAGCTCAAAACTCGTACTGTGCAGGTACTCGTTAAGATTGATTTTACCCTTTTGGCCAATACCTAACGAACCACGCTAAGCGTTGAAATTGGCCTGTAGTTCCCAGGGCCCGCCACCCTTGTAAAGAGGAGTCACCTTGGCCATGTGGTGGAAAACACGGACTGTGATATAGATAAGTTGCAGAGATAGACCCGGGAGACAGCGATCAATGTCGCAAACTGCTTGAGAGTTTGGGCCGGGGCCCGTTCATTTGAAAAAATCCCTCTCATCCGTGGGCGGAATTGTGAACCTACAGCCTACATCCACAGCGAGGACCTCAAAGCGGGGGCAGGAATATCCGTGATAAGTTTGGCCTGCTTCGCTCCAACGGTAGTAAAATACTCATTCAGCATATTGCACGCCTCCACCCTGGCAGCCAGCTCACTGGAGCCACTCGAACTTCTCAGGCCCTGAATCAATTAGCACTCAGCGTCTTCCACACGCGCCAAACTCAAGGTTTCCCTCAGAACCCCCCCATTTCCTCCCGTGGTTGCCCTCTGAATTCTCAAATTTTATTGTCAAAACAAGCTTTCTGTGCGGTACTGTTGAGACCTCGCAGGTTGTTGCGAAATCGAAGAGAGTATGCCTTCAACTTGGTGTTGAAGGGCTGACACCACAGCTTCTTTTTATAAACCAACAGAAGATGACAACTGAGCCTTTGCAAGTGAACTAAGCAGCGATGTATTGTTAACCACTTGGTGAAGATGTAAGACTTCATGTTAACAATGTGAGACTTAATGGATGTACTGCCTTGTAACCAAAATGCTCGTAGGCTGGGCGATTTTCCTGACGTGTACACTGAAGGTTGCCTGAGCTGTTTCCTATGTTAGGGACGAGATAGTTGTCGGTTTTTTTGGTGAATTCAATTGAACGAATTTGTTGAAATTATAAAATCTCTAAGTAATTTTGTTTCTCAAAACATTTTTAACGGTTTTGATTATAATGATATAATGATAATAAGATAATTATCTTGTTATACGTGGAAGTGCAGCTTTGAACTAACATGCACTGCAAAACTTTTGTCATACATGGCGATCTTGATGTGAAGACTCCAAAGTGTTCCAAAAATAGGGATGTTCGATTTTTCCTCAAAAACTGCTATTATGAATTAAAGTAAACTTTCAAATTGTCTTTTATTTATCAGTCCCTAACTTTTGTTCTCGATCTATACGTCTGTGAATACTTGGCCAATGGAGATATATGCCTATGAAGCAAGAAGTATCTGTTAGACGGGGTTAGGGACGAATATGTGCTATGAAACGCTGAAAATTATTACACAACGGTTTATTATTCTCTCGAGCATTACGATTGTGAAATAGTCTATTCCATCCAACTTCGACAAATATCAAGAATATGACATGGCCGTACCAACAACCAATGAAACGATAGCTCATATGCAAAGTGGCGGGTCTTGGACGTTTAGGACTGCATCTAAATGGAAAGTAGTGAAATCTATAAAAATTTAGTGATACATTGATATCTTCTCTGCCTACGTTCATTTCCCGCACGGCCTTCCGTCCGAATCCAACCACCCGTCTTCTCACGTCGTGCTTGTTGGTTAGTGTAGCCATGAAAATGTAAGCTTTTGTTGTTCCGTTGTCGTCAAGTCATGTTCCGTTGTCGTCAAGTCATGTTTCGTATCGTTTATCAGTATTTTTCAAAACTGAATAGAACGTGGGTCTCGGATGTGCTTTACAAACATGTCATTCCTCGGGTTGTTGATAAAATCATGTTATATTCCTAATATTTGTCGACGTTTTATAGATAGAGAAAATAATAAACCGATGTATAATTTGAAGGGTTTTTGGTACGTTTAGTAAATTTGTAATCGATTTTTACTCGGTAATGATCGGTTTATGTAGGAATACGAGCGGGTAGCAGAGCAATTACTTCTACCGCCCTGAAGTTCACAACTATATCTGAACGTGAAGTGTTTAGATGTGCTTGGCGGAGAGTGAGGAATTGGGGCTTCGAGTCATCGACGTTTAGTTGGGCTTTTATAGGTATTTTGTAACAAGAGGGGAAGGAACAATCACCATGTGCATGTGCCTGTCGTGTTGACTTGTGCTCCCTCATTAAGCTTGTAATCGGAACCAATAGCTTCCGTCCAGCACGTCGAAACTGTTGACTCTTGACTAGCCACCATTACAGCGCCTAATATAGTGGCATGTCGAGCCTTTGAATTCGTGTCTTACTATCTTCGGGAGTACGCGGATTCAGAATCTATCGTAGTTCGAACATGTGCGACGAAATTAGAAAGAGAATGATCCAAAAACATTTCTAACCATTTCATTAAACTGGGGAATTAGTTGTTAGACTGTGATGTTAAAATGAATTAATTGTTGAACAGAACAAATCACAACCAACTGATCGGTAGTAGTAGCAAGGGCTCCTTTGAAGCAAGGACCCGAACATGCTGAATGCAGAAAAGGACTACACACGGACAAGGTCACTTACTGACTGGCTCGAGGTTGTCATTGGTTACAAAGAGGGCTAGGAACATTCGTCACTCCACCTGTAGCGAACAGCAAGCTGCCTATTGGACTTTAGGTAGTTCTATTGCTTCATCGGTTTTGAGAAATTTGTGAGAATTGTTGCATGGGCAACAATTACTGGGATTCTCTCTTGAGCCCTGATAGTAGAACCCCCGCGTTGCAATTTGGGCAATGTATGCTCCAATGGGCTACGCCCAGTGGTATTTATATGGCAGCCCATATAAATATGGGTTTAATTATATTTATTTATCACCTAACCTATACGCATGATCAAGAGCTTCCTTGTGTGATTGGAAACTGAATGATATCGTGATGCTATCATTAATGCAGTCACTTCACCTTTAATGGAACGTTCTCAATAGAGGTTTGAGGTTTATTTTCATCTTTACTGAGCCGACGAACACCATTATTAAACAACTCTCAACGATTCCTAGAAAGATTTCCATTAGCAATGTTATCCAATCACAGAAGCTATAGTGACCTATTTATTGTAAGTGTAACGCTCCGAGGAGCCCATAAAACGGAATTGAAATCGAAACGACCTTAGTGCGAACAGAAAAGCACATTAGGGACGGAAAAGTGGATTCTTTCCCTGCACGTTGATAAAGCAGCCTGTTTCTTAACTCATTGAGAAGTGACCGCCCTCCCCCGCCCCATCTACCCCTCGCTCATCCAACTGAGTGTACCCCGTCACAAAAAGGGAACTTTCTCGGCTCGACATTTATCGTTTAATAAAACTTCAAGAATAAGTCCCAGGCAGGTATCTTGGCATCTTCTCCGAAATCGAGTTTTCTCTTTAGCCAATACTTTTCGCTCGAGTTTTCGTCTTCCTGCTCTCCTTCTTTCGAAATGGCCCGAAAGAGGAAAATGGGGCAGGAGGAAAATGGGCCACCTGAAATGAAACTGAGAGCCCACTTTTAGACGAAGTTCCTCAGTGTGAGATCACGTTTGCGGGGACAAAACTGTTGAGGGCCTTACGGAAGGTCGTAGTTTGCTTTTTCTCCCTTCAAAGGGACCCACTCAGCGTTTCTCTTGTCGCACGCGCAAATACCAATATTTGCCATCCTCTCTTCCCTCATTTCGAAATACACCGTTCCGCACGTGGTAATTTCACCCCACTAATCCGAGTTCATGAGACGAATGAGCGGAAGTGTCGCTCGAGTATCACAACGAGAGTGTGGTTGTTCCTAGTTGATTCTTGTTGCGTTTGCTTCACTTCGATTGGTCGTATCGTCAATCCTTACACATGCTTGCTTCTACGTCTCAGGGGTGAGCGCTGGGTTGGCATCCGACTGCTACACTATGTCACCATTCAAAGGCTTCCGCCTGAGATGAACCTACGTAATAGCTGACTTGGCACCAGAACTGATGGCTTTCTCTGCTCGCAATTGAGAGAAGCTCGAGCATACCTTTAGACTTACTGATCAACATGTTTTGTAGAAACAATAATCCTGAAGAATAAGTCAAGAGACGATAAAAATTCCTAGCTAAATAGTGTTAAACTATTAAAAGTAGATGCGATCCGAAACTTCTAATACAAATATTATTAGAAGATGCTAGTTCGCTAATCAAGGGGGCCATGGAAACACCTCTGGCTTCCGTGGTCTCTTCTATAAAAGTCATACATGTGGCAGTACTTTCCTGTAGGAACGGTTTTCGAAGGGTTGCGATTCATTTAAACAGAAAATGTTGTGTCCGCGAAGGAACAGGAGTGTAATTTCCCCAAAAAGATGTAAATTTCTTGTTTCAGATGTACACAAATTTGGTTTCGGTTGGGTACTATGGGATGGCTGTCGATATAAATTTGGTTTCGGAATAGGAAACGGGCTTGGCGTGGAAGTATCCTGCTGGAACTGGCTACAAATACTCACGTGCGTTGTAAAAGTTGAGGTTCCTTTGAGAAGGACTTGAAAATATTTAGATGCTGAATGAAAAGGATGCGTTTTAAGGTTCGGTACGATTTTTCGTGGATTGATTTGGTTGGTTGGTCTCGTAGTACGGGCTTAGTTTCTGCGCTTTAAAGAAAACTAAGCGGCTTCTGTCTCGTGAGCTAAAGTGAAACTAGTTCTTGAGAATGATTTCGTTCAATCTTCGGCATTCTGGAGCTCTTGAATTGTTGAGTTTTTAACTATTTGGACAAACATTTCTGGGTGCATTCTCGAACAGGTGAGACACGGAAACTAATAGCGTTTAACGTCCCGTAATTTAATTAGTTACTCTAGTTCAGGGGTGCTCAAACGGTCGATCGCGAGTGCTTTTTTAGTAGATCTCGAGAAGAAGAAAAATTTTAATAAGTAGGTAGGTAACTAAACTACAAAAATGTATTACGTGTTAAAATAGCACTGCTTAGACCAGCCAAACAATCAAAAGCTGCTACGCTCGGGTCATTTAAAATATCTCATATATTGGCGAAACACAAGAAACCATTCGAAGATGGATTGGTGGTGAAGGAAGCATTTATTGGAGCGGGTGAGACTTTATTTGGAGATTTTTAAAATAAAACAGAAATCATGCAACTTATGATAGATGTTGGGGACAGACTAACGCAGTGGACTGTAATTGGAGTCTGGATCTTTTCAAGTTCGACTAATCAGTCAAAGTTTGCAGGAAATACAAATGCGGGACTTGACTCACCAAATGTCTTCGTCTGGCTTGCTGTGCGGTACTTACCCCGGCCGGGGTGGTCGACGATGATGACGTGAGGCGAATCCTTGGAACGTTGAGGGGAGATCGTGCAGCTACGCCACGGATGTGGTATAATCCACGACAAGCGGTATTTTCGGTGGTTTGGTGGTCGTATTTGACACAATTAGAACGGTTTTTACGAAAAGCGGGCGCACAATGAGAGAGAGAGAGAGATTCACAATACAATTTTCAATGTGATAACATTTGATAACGCGGGAGGCGGGAATTCTGTCATCTTAGAAGAGCTGTTCCGCCGCTAGCCGCTCTCTAGTTCCTGCCGAAACAATAGATCTGCCTGAAAAGTAAGGATCTGAAACATTTTCCATCTTTGAAAGCAAGGATTCCTCAGTTGAATTATGATACGTATGACTCTGAGTTATCAAATATTTTGGGACAATTCGAAAAGCGTTTTTATGATTGAAGTAAATTGGAAAATATAGCATCATTTATCAGTTATCCTTTTTCATGTAAAAACATTGAGGAATTAGCTACTGAAATAGCAAGTCAGTTTAATATGAGCTCATGTTCTGTTGAAAATGAGTTGGTGCAGATTATATCAGATATACATCTCAAAGCTACAGCATCTGATACAAATTTCTGGCGTTTTATATCTGAAGATAAATATCCGAATCTAAGGCAAATCGCCCTTCAACTGACGGCATTGTTTGGGTCAACTTACTTGTGCGAGTCTGCATTTTCTGAAATGAAGATAATTACGTCAAAATATCGCAATCGACTAACTGACGATCACATGTCATCATGCTGGCGATTAGCACTCAGTGGTTACGTACCATCTTATGAAAAGTATGCTGAGGACATACGGTGCCACGCTTCAACATCCAAAGCCACTCCTTAGTTAAGTTTAACACCATATGTAACTCTTTTGTTTTGTAACAACCAATAAACTCGCAATTTTGAATAACTATGAGTTTTTTCATTGATATCGTAGAGAAGAATCTAACTAAACCAAACCCAAACCTTGACAAAAATAATGTACCTAAATTGTGGAGAAAGGTAATATCTATATATGCTACAGTACACCCTACCTAGGTACGTAGGGTGTATCGTGTATGTACGACAACCCTGCTTCACACATGCTTGCAGTCTCTTAGAGTCTATCGTAAGTAGCCTAAAAATATTGAGGTGGATCGCCAGCAGTTCAAGTTTGAGCACCCCTGCTCTAGTTTATCATCATTATTAAGTAACCATTGCACAGGTAATTTATTGGACGTTAGCACGATATTTTTGGGAATTCCTAAGTACTGCCTTGGAGTTATAGAGACAATACGAGTTATTGCTGCCTCGTATTGTTAAATATCTGGTTCGACGCATTACACAACTTTCTTCAGCCCCACGCACGTTCAGGTATTTTCGTGCTTTTAGCTAATCATTCTACTTTACGTGGATTTCATATGAACTCGGAAAATCGTAACATGGCATTCTACTTAGAGGACGATAGCGCTTAATGTTCCGAAATTTTGTGTGTTACTGCTACTGATGCCGCGATCTTCGTTGAAGAACGTTCTTATAGGTAATTAATGATTTTTCTGGAGAGGTTTCTGTTCACAGATGTGAAATTATAGGAGAAACACTGCGAACGAAAGTCAACAATACTGTTATAGGATGGTTTTATCGGGTTGTCACTCAATAATAAGGCCTTCCTTCCAAAACCTCCAAGAATCGTATATTCAGTTCCGTTCCAGTTAATAGCCCACAGGCACAGATAGTAAAGAGGACCGAAGTGGCGCCGCCGGAGCCCGGAAAAGGAATAGGCCGGTCGCCTCGGTGCGTACTGCAGACCCGATTATCCTAACCTCCCGATCGCGGCAATGCGGTCCCTCCCCTCTCCCTGTTCATCAGCAGCTATCTTCCTCTTCAGATTTAATCGGAGCTGCTTCAAGTGGCCCTGCCCGATGAAAGAAGCTCCGGAGTTCCGAGTCACAGCTCATTCTGATCGTGCCCGTAACATCACCTCCCCTTGCGAGAAGATCATGTCCTCATGATCAGGTGGCAGGGGAGGGGGGTGTTAGGCGTTTTCCCAAGATAGGTCCTCTTCTTCTCTTGAGCGGATAGTGAGGAGGCGCGACGGGCGGTGGCGCAAGCAGGTGGGAAGGTACGCTTGTGATTGCTGGGCACGGAGCGATTGGGTACTTGGTGACTGGAGTGTGGTGGAGCATGAAGCACTGGGCGTGAGCGGCGCAGGGCCTGGTTAGGCGGAAGCAATCCGACATCTGTTTAGGAAGCCCCGAAGTGATGGGCCTAGGCAGCTGAAGTGAAGATGGGCACCCGTGGAAAAATGTAGGCCATGGAGCACCGAGCCTGGGTTGTGGGCCAGTTGGCAGGAGGCTGGCGACCATGGGAAGCGTAGGCCACGGCGCTTTGTGCTGGAGAGGAGTGGGAGAAGGTGCGAAGGAGGTCGTAATCGTATCGGTTAAAGGGGCGGCGGCGGGCGCGGACGAGCGGTAGCGGACAAACGGTAGCGGACGGGCGGTAACGGACGGTTCAAAACGGACGCGCCCCAAGGTAGCCCCCTACTAATTTGTACAAATTGTGATGTTTACAGAATTGAGTAGTTGATGACTAGAGTAGATACAGAGAGAAAGTGACAGAAGAGTAGTACCGACAAGATATAGCGGGGACAAGTAGAGTACAGCGAAGACTAAACTTAAGTCTAAGAACAAGAGTAAAGTGGAAAGTGCAGATAGACGAAGGCCTACCGAAGACGACGACCCGAAACTGGTCTCGATGGCATGCAAACCACAAATTCGTTACCTGGCCTGTTCCACAAGTACTCCCGTTGCCTTCATACTCTAATTTCCTTATGGTACTACCTCTTAGCTCCAAACCCAAGCTGAATGGCTTTCCTGGAGCCAATTTTCCACAGTTATCTCCCTGTAAACGCACTTAGCATTAGACATCAACCCAAAACTGTACAAAGCATTTGTTACACAAAAATTGACAAATTAGATACGTATAGAATACAACCCCTGATGTCTAACATGCAGCATGCAGTCACAAAAGACACATAACTACTGCCTTCCCTCCCCCCAATAAAACTTTCTCCCTCGAAAGTTAATTTGCCCAGCAGGAGAAGGAAGAAGAGGCGGTCGTTGTACAGCTGGATGTGTCGCTTTCTGAAACAGAACATGTACACATCCAAAAAAAAGTGACGGGCGTATGGCCGTTCAACGTGACATAATTGCGGAATAAAAAGTTAGGAATAAAAAAAAAGCAGGTACCCGTCCCTTGTTTGGTGGGGTTTAGTGACGGGTGGAGCATCACGGGAGAAGCGTCATTCCTGTAGTATCGCTGCTGTAGGAAACACAGGAATGAAAGAAGGTGTACATTTTAGCTTGGCTTACCTGTTGGGCGGTGGCGAGTTATATGTGCTTCATAAAACCATCACACCGTTACCTGTCCTGGTGCAGCAAGTATAATATTGTAATAACCATTTTTGCGCAGCCTGTAACATAGTCAGTATTAGTGACCAAGAACAATAGACAGGTAAAAAAAGCAAAAACAGGGTAAGCTTATGTACATGCTCCCGTTCGTTGATGCCGATGCCAGGGTTCAACCTGGTCTGGTGGCTAGCGCGTGTAACCCCTTTGCGCTTGTTCCCTCTTGTTTTGTGTTTTGATAGAGGGACCGTCAGATACGCGAGTTTGGCCATCAGTGACTACCAGTAGAGATGGGACGTGGGCGGGATCATCGCCCTTGCGTCGTGCTGCCCAGCTTTCAGGGTTCCGCCTCTGCCAAGCTGGGGGCACGGCGGCTGGGAAGGAGAATGGAATGCGGAACGACTTAATAGTGCCTTCCAGTGAATGGCGGTGGAGAGTCGTCCGCTTTCGAGCAAACCTTTCATGAAGTTCCAAGATTGGGGGAAAGGGAAAAGTTGAGCAGAATGGTGAGGTTCTCGTTCGTAGAGCAGCACCTGATCTCCTGATGTCCCCGCCTTGTGGGCTGGTCGGGGGCGGTGGAGGGATCGTACGGTGCTGGAGCATGCAATTGGGGTAGTCACTGAGGGCTGATTGAGAGGGGTGGAGTGACGCTCCTTTTCCCCGTGGAGGGTGCGTGATCATCATTCGGTCCCGGGGGAAGTACTTGCTGTAGCAGTAGGGGCCGAAGAGCTGGAGGAAGTACTTGCTGTAGCAGTAGGGGCCGAAGAGCTGGAGGACCTCACAGTCGTGAGAGTGAGCAGTAGGTACCACGGCAGCACAGAGGGTTGGGAGCTCTACGTCCGACAATTGTAGATCTCCTAAGTTTGCGTGTCGGTGCAAGTGTATCATTACCGTGCACCGATCTGGCGTTGTGCGAGTTGGGGGTATCCCTAACCTGGAAAAATTGGGTGTGGTTCTCATCGGCGAGCTGGTATCCGGACCATAGAATTAGGTGGGATTGCCAAGTGAGTGCTGGTTACCAAATAGGCCCTGGCACGTCTATGCTCTCGCTGCTTCGGGGCACTGTTGCCGGAAGAGCTGGAGCGGAAGTCCGAACACGAGTCTAACAGACCTGTCAGATCTGCGCTGAACGCTCGCAGTTCGGTTTGCGGGATCAGTTGCGCGACCTCTTCTGCCGCCAGGTGAACCTGGGAGTTGAGAGCTTTTCTCAAACTGGCTCTCACATCCGCAACTGTTCCCGTGTATGCTATTCCCCTAACACGGAGCTCGAACGCCAACTCATCCTTACGGAGGTGGTTGACGCTCATCCTCGACCTGAAAGCGCCGTTGCGGGACATTACGATAAACGGGTGACACCAAAATTGAGGACCAACGTATCGATACATAATTTGCCGCTCCTCAAGTGATCGAACTGGAGACACACTAATCGTGGCGACGACGGGAAGCGATTTCGTTCGGAGGGGAAAGGAAGAGTCGGAGGGGAAAGGAAGAGTCGGCACCTTCTTCCTCAGAACGAAATATGGAAAGATCAGGAAATTTAGAGGAACGGCGGGTGGGCTACGGATGTGGTTGGAAGGATAGGCGAAGGGGGGAGACACGTGGACACAAGGCGGTTCTCGGAAGGAAGAAGCTTCGAATCCAAATATTTTTTAAAAGGGGCCGAAATGATTCCGAAGTAATCAATCCGAGAAGTAATCAATTCAGCCGAGCAATGGTTCCGAAATTGCGACTTGAGAGCATGCCGGCGCACGTGGAAGCAACAGGTAGTGAATTCGGTTTCCTAAAATTTGCGAGTGGAGAAAATACGTAATTCACTATAGTTCCTCCCCAATTTAACAAACGACCCGAACTCCTAAACAAATTTTTACAGCCACGAACAAGGACTCGTGTCAGGTTGCAGGTTAAATCTGCCGGTAGAGGTACGAATTTAAGACACGAAATGTGAATAAAAAAGGAATTCGTACTTACTTGCAGTTTCCGGCGGTGGGCGCCAATGTTATAGGATAGTTTCGGGCGTCACTCAATAATAATGCCTTCCTTCCAAAACCTCCAAGAATCGTATATTCAGTTCCGTTCCAGTTAATAGCCCACAGGCACAGATAGTAAAGAGGACCGAAGTGGTGCCGCCGGAGCCCGGAAGTGGAATCGGCCGAGTGCCTCGGTGCGCGCCGCGGTCCCGATGTTCCTAACCTCCCGATCGCGGCAATGCGGTCCCTCCCCTCTCCCTGTTCATCAGCAGCTATCTTCCTCTTCAGATTTAATCGGAGCTGCTTCAAGTGGCTCTGCCCGATGAAAGAAGCTCCGGAGTTCCGAGTCACAGCTCATTCTGATCGTGCCCGTAACATCACTCCCCCTTGCGAGAAGAACAGGTTCTCATCAGCTGGGGGCCCTTTTCGGCGAACACAGCTCATTCTGATCGTGCCCGTAACAATACGACGTTAGCTTGTGATCCACAATTTCTTTGGTTGTTCAAGAATCTAACGACCATTATTAGTAGTTAGCTTACTGTACTACAACCTGAGTTCTTTCGAAACGCCAACGTGTGAGCGAGATGTATAAGAAAAAACTGTACTGAAATTAGTTTTCGTAGTAACGATGATAATTTATTGTACTGTTCTAGCCAGTTTCCAATGGACGAATATTTATAGTGCGGTTACATAATATTGTAGCCGTTCACACCATTCACGTATTACATACTGTTACCGTTGTTCCTAAGTAACTGTTCGACCCATTGTCTAGTCGGTCAGTCTCTATCTCACTTGCCACTCGTTATTGCTCCTATCTTTATCATCCGTTAATTAGTATATTACGCGTCTATTGTCTCATAATCGTGTGCATCTATTGTTATTGTTATGAATATATCGTGTTGTAAAGTCAGTAAATTCGCGGGCAAACCATTCGTCGTCGATTACCGGTCGCCGTCGTCGGGCTTCGAAGTTTGCGTCCTCCTAACTGACAGTTTTCCACGTCAACAGGTGTCGAATGGGACGAAAATCGTTCGTTTGGGTCCAGATTTACGTAATTCATTACGTTTCCTTGGGAAACTCCAGGTATTTATTCACGTTCTGGGCATATTATTAGCTCGGGATCACCGGCGCCACGTTTCCGAGAATCGACACCTTCGACATCGGGAGAACGGCAGGTTGTTTCGCAGTCGCGCTAGTTTCGCCGTTCCTAACTGTCACAATCAAGTCCGGTCACAGTTCCAAATCACGTTCTGCTCCGTTTTCCGTTCTAAAGAGCAGTTTTAAGCTTCGTTATCTGTTCCAAAATAACAGCTCTTGTCACCCAATTCAGTTTTTTTTAATTTTTATTGAATTTTCCCTGGATTCAACCGTAATAACACAAAAAAAGTTTTGGAGCGAATTCATTTTCAACAATGGATGAGAAACAATTCCAACAGTTTTTGTTGGCAATGAAATCTGACCTCAGTCCAGCTACTCCAAATACCACACAGATTATTCCATTTGAAAATTATGATGAAATAAACGAAAAGTTCTCATCATACATGGAGCGTTTTGAGAATTACTGCGACCTTAAGAATATTGATGATGACAAGAAGAAAGCACAGCTATTGTGTTCGTCCATTGGAAAAAATCACTACAACAATCTGGTTGTACTTCTGAGTCCAGAGCGTGTGAAGGATATTGTTTTTGCCACTCTAGCTGAATATTTCATGTCAATGCTGTCACCTGTTTCAACTGTCGTATGTCAGCATTATTTCCTCAGTGTAACTCAGTAGCCACACATTTCTTCAACTACATTTTTGGAAAGCTGTTTGTTCTTGTAACAGATAAAGAGCTCTTATCAAGAATTTTCCATCCTGAACGTGCACTACCACATATGGCATCGTCCCGCCTATTGAGATACGCATCATTTCTTAGTGGCCTCGACTACGTTGTTCGCTGTAAGGAAGGCAATGATAACGGGAGTGTGGACTGTTTATCCAGGGCTCCCATCACTCAGTCATCAATGTGACCTGATAGAGCATTGGGTGGAGAAGTAAACACGCTGAATGCTGAGACTATATCCAGTTCTGCAATTACAGCTGATACTATTGCTCAAGAAACAGCCATAGATCCTGATCTGCAAGCAATCATGCACGAGCTTAAATACAGTAGCAAAGACAGTGCACTCACAGTTTCCAGTAATATGCTTTTCCGATCAGATAGGGCAGTTATCCCAAAGACGCTACAAAAACCCATTCTGGAGGAACTATATGCAACCCATTTGGGTATAACTAAGATGAAGCAACTGGCCAGGAGATACTGGGATCTGGGAAGGGCTGGATCGGGTTATAGAAAGACTCGTCAAAAGTTGTGAGCCGTGCCACAGGTTCGTCACTATCCTCAAAAAGCGCCAGTACACCCATGGGATCATCCAACCGAAAATTGGGAGAGGATGCATATAGACTATGCAGGCCCCTTGGACGGACACTTTTTCCTAATGTGCGTAGACGCAAAGTCTAAGTGGGCAAAAGTGAGCATGCTCCGAAACGCGTCAGCCTCTTCTTCAACAATTGTTCTCCTTGAAAATATATTTAGCGTCCATGGTCCGTCCCTTCAGTTATGGTGTCTGGTCTCTATTTTTAAGAGTGACGAATTTGTAAATTATTATAAAGAGCGAGGTGTGTTCCAGAAATTTAGTGCCTCCAACCACCCAGCAACCAATGGTCTCGCAGAGCGGAGCATTCAAACATTGAAAAGACGCCTTAAAGCAGCTGCAGACGACCCATCTCCTCTCTTTGCCAAGTTGCAAGGCATACTGTTCCGCTACCGGGCTACAACGCTTAACTCTGGACAGTCTCCAGCCGAGTTGTACCTGAAGAGGAGGATTCGCATTCGCCTAGATCCCCTGCTGCCTTACAGCAAGGTGTGCGTTCCTTCAAGCCCAGTCTCAGCCCATGTTCGGTCTCTTCAAGTTGGAGAGCGGATCCAAGCGAGGATGTTCTTGGGAAACCAGAATATGAGGCGTTTTGATACGATAATAAGGAAGCTTGGCCTACTGGCAATGGTACTCCATTACATGTCGAATTAGACACTGAGCACATTGACCAGCTTGTTTCTTCGCTGGTACCGAGGAGAAATGTTGCGTACTCGCTTCCCCAGCTCAGCAAGGAAGTTGTGGGGTCCCGTTGTTGGGAGTTCCTGCAAGTACTCCTCCCTCTCTGACTTCTACTGCCGTCTCTCTGTCACCTACTGGAGGTTCACCGCGTTCTGGTCAACCGGGCGATCTTCCTTCACAGCCAGCCCCCTCGGAGTCGCGCTGGACATCAAGGCTGAGACGACGTCCGTTCTACTTGAGTAACTATGTGACTCATAAAGTGATTCTTTTTTTTCCTTTCAAGTGGGGAATAATATTGTAGCCGTTCACACCATTCACAGATTACATACTGTTACCGTTATTCCTAAGTAACTGTTCGACCCATTGTCTAGTCAGTCAGTCTATCTCACTTGCCACTCGTTATTGCTCCTGTCTTTACCATCCATTATTTAGCATATTACCCGTCGCGTGCATCTATTGTTATTGTTAATCCCTTAAAACAACACATAATTTGGAGCTGCATGTTCAAAAAAATGTGCTCCCTCTAAAAAATCGGTGTTTCGATTACTATAATAACTACAGTGGTTTTCGACCGATTTAGCTCCTTTTCTTATTATATGAAATTTGAGTTGATGTGGTTCAACCGTTTATTCTCAATCGCGTTCAGAGGCACACGTACTCATTGACCATTTTCCTCAATGGTGGTTTTCGGTCTAAAGATCAGAAAGAAACACGTAACTTTTCTTCAGCCGATTACACAACTTCGTAGGGCTGAAGAAAGAAAAACGTAAGTAAATTTTCCCCACAAAGTTAAATTCCGCAACTTTTTCGAATCACTCCCAATTATTTTTGATGATTACGACCAAACTTCCATTGAATCGACTTCTTATGGGATCACCAACCTGATATTTGTGAACGGCCTTATATGGTCTGGGTGAATGATGAACGCACTGCACTAAAATAGCTTTCACTCGAATCATTTTCGTCCTTGAACGTTTCGTTTGAATTTCAGATTTCTTTTCCGCCTTCTGAACCGTACAGGCACGGACATTAGAAAAATCCTCAGAGTCGAGCCCGATTTTTGGAATAAATATTCACTAGGAATATTCACTGGCGTGGTGACGAGAGAACATGACCAAAAACCGCATAACATCGCCAGTGAATATGTGTCTCCAACAAACACTCTACATATGTGTTTATGCACGCCTAAACCTCAAAAATGTATTGTCGGTTGAAATTGACCCGAGTACCTTTGTGCAAGCTCCTCTTTGTTCTTTAACTTTGTACGAAATTATTGCGAGCTGGTTACTTACAACAAACGACCCGTACAACTGACATGTAGAGCTCTAACTTGATTGTCGATAACAGTAGCCAATGAAGAGGGAATGGAAGGCCTTCACATCGCTTTATGGGGGTTTTCCTCAAAGGAAAGTTTACAACCGACACAAAGGAGGTCACGTTGTCCTTCACTTGGTTACGTTACATTTGAAAGTGACAGCAAATGTGTCTCAGTTTCCCTGCACTCAAATAAATGCTTCGGGGACTAAAGGGAAAAGAAATGAAATGTAATTTTCTTCCCGCTCCGTCGAAATCGTGTTAACTTCAGTTTTCCTGAAAAGAAGTAGGGAAATCGGGTGATACCTGCGTGTTGGGGGGCTTATATACGCTCTGTTTAGTCCCTCGAGATTTATAGCGTAGCCTTTTGCTACTTACTCGTTCCCTCTTCTACTCTTCAATTTTCTTTTTTAGCCTCCTTTTTGTCGTTGTCTTTATACGCTTCCGAGACTCTATTGACCACCAAGTGAAACATCAAGATCCTGGAAGAGTCTCTCAAAGGTCTTCACGTAGTTCGTGTGAATTTGAGAGCATTATGGCACTGAGAACGGCGGTGGATAACGAAAACAACCATGTCCGACCTACTTTTTGTGGCACCGGAAAATTCAACCGTCATTCAATTTTTCTTCTAGATTTTACGGCTAATGAACAGTTTTAAAAAAGGTGCAGAACACGGAACCTCTGCTTATACGTCCAACCATCTTCATTCTTTGTTATATCACGCTGAGCATTTTATTAAAAAATCACGAGCCCAATCTTGGTCTATTGGCGTACAGGCGAGCCAACTCGAATCAGGTGTGCTTCCAGCAGAGTTACTTTACGGGCAAAAAATAATATCATCTCTCGCGTCGATCGACAATTACCGGTTGAAAAAAAGAAGGAAAATTAATTTTGACTACAGAATAGGGGCCAGACGATTGACCTAATTCAGAGAAGGCGATCAGGTTTGGGATTTAAAACGAGACGGGAAGTTTGTGCCTAAAGTTGATAATCCTCGATCATACATAGCAAAGCTGTTCAGAAGTACCGAAATAAGGAGAAACTGGTGGCGTTTGCTACAAACACTCACATTTATTTCATTTACTAACAGTTATTTCTGGATCTGGTAAACAAGGTATCACCTTGTGTCTGCGCAGGTAGTAGATATGAATCGAAGCCAGTTTAATGTTGGCCGTGACGTTTTAAAATTTGTTGTTTGTTCCGAAGAGGAGAAGTAATTATTATGATTGCCGTAGTAACCAGTTGTTTTGACGTGGGTCAAATATCTGATGGACGTATAAGACATTGCAGGTATAAAATGATGTTTAGTGGAACTCTACATGTTTTTCAGTAGTTTCATGGAATGTTATCTATAAAATTGATAATACAGTCACGTTAGATATATTGAAAGACAGAAAATAGTTACTTTGTCTAGGTATGTCCACCAACTTCAACCCAATCACCACCAGTAATACCATTCTTCTCAACTGTTTAGACAAGAAACATCAAAATTGTGTCAGTATCGGCTTCGTCAGTGTCACTGATGCCAGGGAGGGGTAGTGGGTATGATATCTACACCATTCTATAGGAACAGATGCTATGTCCCCTTCTATAGAAATCGGCTCTTGGCTCTCTTCTTAATGATTGGCCTCTGCACACTTGTGGCTACTCCGAAGAACTGCCACTCCCAATAAGAGGGAAATGTGAGGGGTCTTTGACATTACTCGCGTAACTCAGATTAGCTTAGAGAAATTGTCTTCAGCTACCGTGTTCTCAGTCCACCCCAAGGGGTTTTGTGTCCATCACGTAGAAAAGGAAATTACTGAACTTCTCTGAGCCCTCACTCATCAACTCTGAAGTACCGTTTAATGAAAAAATCGCATACTATCGAATACAAGGTTCTACATCCATGTTAAACTCGCCCATTATCCATTGGGAGTACCGAAAAGATCACCCAAGTCCCAAAAGAAGATCGACCGATCTTGACACGTCTTTTCCTAAACGACTCTTGAAGACATGCAACTTTCAGGAGTAAATGAATCGAACTCACCCATTACGCAAGCGAGTTCCACACGAGACTTCAACCGTGCTAGTTGAGTGCAAGGTTCACAGAACGACCATGTATTGAAAACACTGCAAGGAAGATGATTTTCATCACAGGCGAGGAATTGGAACGAACTGGACTATTTGCTTTGTTTATCTCACCGACATCACGCCACTCCAGACTCTGCGCTGTGCTCATATAATTTTAATTATCGGTTTTTTGAAGCAGAGGTCAAATTGCCAATACCCGAAAGTTTGTGGGATTGCCTACACCTGCTTGCAGTTGAGTTAGGCTTAGTCTTAACGCGCTTTCCGGCACAGACAGGCAGAAACCCCATAAGCTTCTCCCATAGCCTCAAGCAATGTCGGCCATCGGAGCTGCATCTGCTTTTCAGTCCACCCTGGTTTGGATTCTAACATTTCTCTTCAGTCCCAATCCTTGCATACACGTTTCGTACAATAAATCACACCCACAACTAGTAAAGTTACGGTACCGCCTAAAAGAATCAAACCCACTGAGCGATCTTCGTTGAACCACACGATTATTTCGATAACCGCTCCAAGTAAACTCGACCATTCGCCAACACAAAACCCTCTCAACAAACAACGAAAAATTCAATTTTCTCTAACCACGCGTTTTCAAGTTTTTAATTAAATTTTGAATTTTGCCAAAGTGAGTTTTCCTTCCGTTTACGTTCCAACTCATTAATCCAAACGCTTAAGCTCTAGAGGCCGCAAACGTGGAGCCAGTCACTTTTCGCCTCTTCCGCCCGACGTGGAAAAGTTAAAGAGAAACGGCACCTTTTCTCTTCCCTTGTATTACTTGCAGAAAGTTGGGCTCGAGAGGGTTTCGAGACACTTGTTCTCGCCCATTTGGATTGTTAATGAACTGAAGTTCGGTGGAAACAGCTCAAAGAAGATTAAACCGGAGAGTTGAACGTTGAAGTTGAAGTTATTTAGGTAGGAGAGAGGTAGAGCTGAAGGGAAGAAAAAGGACGAAACCCGGCGAATAGGAACGAGGATCTGAGCGTTGGACAGGCGGCAAGGTCTTCACTTTGCCCTCTGGATCCTTCACACGAGCTTTTCCTTCCATGCAAGTCCTTTAAATAATGAATAAACGTGGAATGTCTTTTTTTGCCAGCGGAACTTCAGCCAATCATCACGTGGGACGTGCCTCAGACCTTTAAATATTTCAAGCAAATTCAGGGAAACAATCTCACGAATTCTAGTAAAAAATATCTGCTTGGCCGTATCACACACTTTTACGTAAACTTTCCGATACGCAGTATCTCACAACGGATTTCTACGGAACGTTGACGAAGAGAGCAATTCGTGGTTGCTGAAAAGATAAACGTATCCTGCCAGTAGAAACAATTTCATCAAAATTATTTCAATCAAAAACTTTTTTGAGAAAATTCGAAATCGAAGTTTTTAATAATCCGAATCTTATTTGAAAATGTGGTATTACTTCCGCTACGTACCACGAATGCTAAGAAAAACGTTTAATAAAAAGATAATGTGTATAGTTTGGAACCCAGTTGCCTCAAGTTGCTTGTGCATTTGGTGTGAAAATTTACATAACGTTAGAAAATTAAACGTAGACATTGTGTGGGAAGTGGAGGTATTTCGTGGTTTTCCCTTAGCTTCCACAACTCACAACTCAGACGACCAATTTTCAATTTCATGAAGTGTGCTGAGCGCAAGAGGAACAGCCGTTTGCTAAACTTCTGAGAAATTGGTAAGAACATTTGCGTGACCCTTGAAGTGGCTCTTATTGCTCATCCACCCAAACACGCTGCACTTAGTTCCCGGTTGCTCAACTTTAACATATGTTGCCACACTCGTTTCACATATATTTCGTTTAGGATGATGTCAATTCGATTGAAGCGTTTTATCGGGCAGGTTTATTCGGAATAAGAAGGTTATTAGAACACATGACAGGTTGATGAAATTCAGTAATGTAAATTTAATGGAAATTTCCGAAACTTTTAAAGAACGATTTTCAGCACATTAAGGTTTGCTATATCCTTCTAACATACTGTATGAGAAACGATATGTAGAGCAATATTTAATTATCGACTATTTGGAGGCGTAAGTTAAATGTACATCGTTGTGCCAGTTTTCCGCTTAAAAAAACTCTTTTTGCTTCATATTCCTATATATCCATGACCAAACGTTCACAGACATATTAATGAAGAACTAAAATTTGGTACAAAATAGTAGCGTATGAATTGAAATTTTAATCAAATTATTTAAAGGCGTTCACGAAAAAGTGCTCAAAATCCTCCTTTTTTAGTAAATTTTGGTCCCCCCATTCCCTCGTTGGATATTGTTCATCAATTAAATTTTGCGCTTTCAAACAGATATGAGCAAACCCATAACTCAGAAATTGACATTTTCTTGTCGACGCAAGGCAATTGGCACAACGTGACGATTCGAACTGACGGGTGGTCGGAATGAGAGGGAAGGGGAAGCCGTGAGAGGAAATGAGCACAGGCCAATGTGGTTAAAGCTAATTTTCGCTACATTGTCAACTTTTCCATCAACTAGTAAAATTCAGCTCACTACATTCGTTGTGATTTCACAGATCTTACAATTCTGAGACCGGCCTTATTCGAATCAACATCAAAAATTGTCTTGGTAACGATACCAAACGACGAAAATGCATTAAAACTGCCTGAATTTCTTTTTCGGCTAATTTTTTAAACATATTTTTGCCCATCACAACCAAGCGCTAAGTCCGATCAGATAGCACAGGTTTATTCCTTTTGGAATAATTGGATAATACCAAAAGGAATTTTCGTTCAACAGAATCGATTTTTCAGACCACGTTAAACGCAAAATATGGCCAGGACGGCAGACGGCGGATCGACATTGCTGCTTTGGTATCACTATGCCTTCCGTTGAATGGTAAAGTATCAACATTTGAAACCCTTTCCTGACTGGAAACGTAGATGTACCATTCAGAATGCTTAATACACCAAAATGACACATTAAAATCAAACTACAGACACACATTTTTTCGGACTTTAGCACCCTGTTTGTTAGGGGCAATAGGCCTTTGAGAGGACAGTAAAAGTAAAAACCTCCAACCTGCTTTGCTTCTAACTATATTTACACACAAAAATTAATAATTTAAAATAAATTCGCTTTCTTGTAAAATAAAATTGCAAATAAAAGGGAAGGAAATGAATATAATTGTCCGACCTTCTGATAGATGAATTGTGGCGTCAGCGGCTGTATGTGGGGCCCCCTTTTGTTGGAGATAAAATGCGTAGACCTTGTAGAACTTGATTCTTCGGAATTGTCTTCGCTTGAGAGCTCCAGCAAGGGATGTATAGTTGTAATAATACACGTCAAACAACCTGCTAGGAGAATTTGAAGCTTCAGAAAAGACAAAAAGTTCAGATAGTGTCGCATGGGCAGATGATAATCGAAGAATGGCGGCTGTGGTAGACTTCTGGTCGCGGCTGACTAGTTTTTTATCACTTCACTTTCACAATAACTTGGCCACATTTACTTTATACATTAAAAAAAAGAAAATATATTTGAACAAAATAAATAAATATCCCTTGTTTATATAGGCAGGAGCAGGAACTTATTGTGGAGGCCCTGTCCTACCATGAGTGCCTAAACACACCCAAAAAAGTAAATTAAATAAATAATATTTGTGGAAATGCGGAAGGCCCTACACCATCACCGGGAATGGAAGAATTGGGAGGGGGAAGGAATAAAGGGTAACAAACAGGATGCTGACTAACATCCTTTTTTTCTTTTTTTTTCCAAAGCTGACTGTAAATGAGACAGTGGCTTCCAAAAATGAAAAATAAATAATATGTAAGGAAATTGGGAGGGCGCCAAGGACTACCCAACGCTCGCTCTAGGCATACAAGGATTGGGAGGGGAAGGAAAAAAGGATACGAGAATGTTCAGTGATAGAACGACCACCAGTTTAGGGTCCACCCACACACAGGTGGTGTTTGGAGAATGCCTGCTGACACACCCAGCCGACGCATCTTCTCAGAACTTTTCTAGCACCACACACCACGCCAGGACACAGTCAATGCTGCAACTCTGACGTTACCTGCCTTCACTCCACCGCCATACGAAGAGCCGTCCGGTCGTATTCGCGTTTCTTGGCTTGCCATGTTAGCGTAAGATCTCGGTTTTGAGATACTACCTGGACCAACGGCGACAATGAGGCCTCAGTCCTTCTCCGGCGGCTACCCGGTAGTGCCGTTCTCCCTCCACTTCCCAGCCCTCAATTGACAATGCACCAGCGACCTGCTGGCAGACCGCGTCATTACACTGCTCCCATGAGTACGCAGACACACCTGTATCACATGATTCAGCGACTCAAACCGCTTACCACAGGTACAACAGCGAGCATACACAACATTACAATCCCAGCCTCTTGTACACCTCATCGCTGTAGGCAGTGACGCCCCACAAATGGCGTGAAAGTGCCGGTAATCCTTCCCATTAATATCCTCTGAAGGGCATTCCACCCACACAGAGGAGTTGGAGGAAACAGAGCACTGACTGAGTTCCCATCCATCAACCGAACCATGCAGAGCAGCCACAAACTCTGAAGACTTACTGGGCTTGGAAGTAGGTGGAGTCGCCATGTCACACCACCGCAGCTGATTCTGGACGAATCCAAGACCAGCCACAGCGTGTGTGACATTCCAGTCAGATACCTGCTAAGCAAGGAGGCGCTTACGGCGTAAGAATGGAATAGTGGTAGAGAGAGAAGGAATACCAAACCCCCTGATACAATCGAAGCGTGAATGTACGCACATGGGACGCTATGTGGGAGGCCTAGCCAAGCATGACCAGCAGAGCGCACCATTCTATCAAGGCTTATCAACCTTCGGATGGCCCACCTTCCAAAAACTAACCCGTAGGTCAGCTTTGGGAGCAAGAACGTCAGAAGGAGGCGCAGCTTCTGCTGTGGCTTCAGTGAAGCCAATGCAACTTTCCTAAGATAAGCACCAAGGTCCACATGGCTTCCAACTGAGGAGGCTGCTCCGAGAAATTCGATCCCAACATAGTACGCCTCTCGATTCACCGATGACAAAACCCGCATCCACGACCTTCACTCTGTAACTTCGATAGAACGAAATCAATGAAACCGCACTTCTCTAGATCCTCCCCCAATCCACACATGCGTGGCAGCCTCACAAACCTGTCAAGGGCGATCCGCAAGCCCCCCTGGTTACCTACGAGGAGGAGGACATCATCCGCAAAGGCTAATACGCCCACTCGCACATCTGGGGCGAGATCAACCCCTACTTCCTAAGGCAGCTTACCCTGCAGTATCAATCAAAGATCGAAGAGTGTAGGAGACCGAGGGTCCATCTAGCGAATGCCACGCCCTATGGCCACGTCCCCAGACAACTCTGCTCCAACCTGCAAGGCCGTCATACCCCGTAGTACAGGGAGCTCACATAATCGATGAGTCAATCAAGAGCCCCCAACCCACTGTGGCAATCGCGCCAAGGTAATAAATATTCACCATAATTTAGACGGTATATCTTCAATATCTGTGTACGGCGAGGGAACATATTTCAACCTTGCCCGTTCGTGCAAAACACGATAGCAAGTAAATCGAGGTTAAAATAGTCCTAGAACTGAGTTGTAAGGTGTGAGTATGGCTCAACTAGCATATCGTTAGTCGTTTCTGGGTGCAGGATTTAGCTAAGAATATATTGAGTATCGGCCAAGGCCTGGTGGCTTACCATTTCAAAAGCCTAAGCAACACCCAGGGCATATGCAATTGCTTCTTTTTCTTCCGGGCTCTGCCAGGGGAGAGCGGGTAATCTGTTGGCATGGGTCCCCCCCCCCCTCGTACACCAGAGCACCAGTTAGCCACCCTAGATGGAAACCAGGACCCCCTGCATAAGGATCCATTGAAGGAGTCCTATACCCCTATATAGTTATACATTCCGCCTCACAAATTCTAATGCGTCCTCTTTCTTGTTAGCTGCTTTGTAAAATGCGCGTATTTTCAATCAGAAGTATTTTTTAGGTGAATCTCGGAAACATTTTCCTTGCTCAAGCGCCAAAGCCTAATGATTGTTAGATAATCAAATTCTCTCGTGTCCCTGGGCAACTCTTCGAAGCCAGTAGATTTTAATTTGATTCCTGTACTGTATTACTCTTCCCAGGAACGTATGATAGTCTGAAGAAATTTGAAGCTATTTTCTCTGCTTTGGCAGGTGATCATGCTGGAGGAACATACAGGTTGAGTGATTATTATTAGCTATCAATCACATGAGTTGAGGGGTTAGGTTCGTCGGGAGGAAACCAAAAAAGGGCCTTTTGTAAACAGTTGCTAAATAAATAAGTTCAAGTCATGCGTTCAATTGATTCTATTTGAACTTACAATATGCCTAGAAGATGGCAAAGCAGCCTGAAACTGAGTCGCTAATCATTGCTAATGGATTAGTACATTATCCTGATGACGCGTGGGCCGGTACTCAATATATTCTTAGCTAAATCCTGCACCCAGAAACGACTAACGATATGCTAGTTGAGCCATACTCACACCTTACAACTCAGTTCTAGGACTATTTTAACCTCGATTTACTTGCTATCGTGTTTTGCACGAACAGGCAAGGTTGAAATATGTTCCCTCGCCGTACACAGATATTGAAGATATACCGTCTAACTTATGGTGAATATTTATTACAAGAGTCGAACACGGAAAAGGCACAGACGGAGTACTTCGACCGGCCACATTTTGCTTATCACTCCGGTCGTTGTTTTACATAGAATGCAAATATTTGGAACAGATGCGTCGCTGTGTTGATGAGAAATTCAGAGGCAGAGTTAGATAAGGAAGGCCGGAGATAGTATCAAGTAATCGGTGATTGACAATATCTTCGAGTTCGCTGCGAAGTGGATGAATGACATCCCTCCATGACATGAATAATGCATCCAGATAAGGCACGCGGGAGCCTCAATAACCAAATAGAACGACCCGCGGTTTCTCAGCACGAACTGCACATATCTTTCAGTCCTCAATTTACGACCGCGGCATTATTGGGACAGCTCTGACTGTTGCGAATTTTGTAAATGATCTGTTAGTTGGGGCGGTGAGGGGGGGGGGGCTAACTGGAAATTCCCCTTCGTCCCTCATTTGTGTAACTGGCGTGTTCTTCTGTCTCGTCGAAAAGTGCTCATAATTTCGCTCATCGTGGACTATACGTCGGTGCTACCAAACATGCTATTGAATACGGTACTGCGTTTAATCTTATAGTAATGTCGTCTCGCATAACTCAGTGTTCGACTTTACCAAAAGTACTCTGATCTGTCGTCATTTTGGGTCAATCAAACGATATTTATCTGCCTGTACTAACTTCAAAGGCCCATTCTGCCAGCCAGTGTATATAAATATAGCGATAATTTCTTGTTCTTAGTTTCTCATTACAGAAAACTAAACATTGTCTTTCGAGGAATCGAATATGAGAAAAAAACTACAGTACTTAATATGTGCGACAAAATCTTATAAGACGTTCAGACTACATTTTGCAACCGATTTGACAATGTTTGGGTTTGTGTTTACTTATAGTGTTCGGTTTAGTTGTGCAACGAGGACTTTCAATATGTATGTTTAGAAGGAGGGAATGGAGGAAATAAGTGCAGTAAAATGGGTTGTTCTCACAACCCTCAAATGATTCTTTCTGTTCTAGATATAGACAAAATTGAGCAACATACCTCAGAAAGGTTGAATTTCAATATGAGAGGGGAATTCAACGTAATACACAAACTTACGATTTGTTCGAGTGATTTTGGTTTATTATTCATTCTGAATAATTCGTTTATTATTCACTCTGAATAATAACCCTATGTTTTCGGTCACGAAAATTTTTTTACAACCCCCCCTCAAAATTTGATACTTTACGTTTCAAGACATGGAGATTCCAAATTTGCAATGTCCGTCCGCCGTCCGGGCCGTTTTGTGCCTTTAACGTGGTCCAAAAAATTCGTTCTTACACAAGTATCCAATTTGGTATCTAGTTGTGCCCGCCATCTCGGCAATCCGATCAGACGAAGCCCATGATTGTTATGGGCAAAAAACGGTTAAAAAAATTAACGATACGCAGTACAATGCGGGAACTACACCGGAAGTCAACGTTTCGTCGTTTGTACTCCCTCCCTCCCACCCGTCTCAACGAAACGGCTTGCCTGCTGGACTGGCAACGCCGCCCACTCGCCTCGCAACGGGTTCACCCAATTTCCCCGACCCGACGGGGCAAAATCATCAGACCTTTACGGGCGCCGGTTTTTGGTTCATTATTCATTCTGAATAATAACCCTATGTTTTCGGTCACGAAAAATTTTTTACAACCCCCCCTCAAAATTTGATACTTTACGTTTCAAGACATGGAGATTCCAAATTTGCAATGTCCGTCCCCCGTCCGCCGTCCGTCCGTCCGTTTTGTGCCTTTAACGCGGTCTAAAAAATTCGTTCCTTCGCACAAAAATCCGATTTGGTATCTAGTTGTGCCCGCCATCTCGGCAATCTGATGTTGTAATGGGTAAAAAATGGTTAAAAAAATTAACGAAACGCAGTACAAAGCGGGAACTACAGCGGAAGTCAACGTTTCGTTGGTTGAAGTCCCTCCCTCCCTCCCGTCTCAATAAAAAACCACCCGCCTCGTCCTCCCCTCGCAACGCTGCCGACCCATTCAACTCCCCTTTCGCCTCGCAACGGGTTCGCTCGAAGCGCCCCCGTTCCAATTTCCCCAACCCGACGGGGCAAAATCATCAGTCGTTTTGTTTCCGTAGTTCCATTGTAGTCAGGTCATGTTTCGTATGGTTTACTAGTATTCGATGCTGAATCGAATGGGATGGGGGAGCACTAATACTAGGTCAAGCTGTTCATGAGAATAATAAACCATTGTGTAATAATTTGCAGGGTTTTTGCTTCCTCTAGGAAGCGCTCGTGTTTCGTATATAACCATTGGCACTACGATTTGTCTCTTTATCGTCCGATTGCCTTGTTCTCGTCTTCACCTCCACGAATGACTGTTTCGCTCCGTCTCAACTATTTCCGTTAGCAAAATATCTGTTACTTCGATTGAACTTTTCATTATTCGCTTATTTTTGGTTTATTTATTTAATAGTTCGTTCGTTTCATTTTTTTGGTTTTAATACGATTCAATTTTTTTAGATTCTTTCGTTTCATTCTCATTTTGTTTTTTTTTCATAGATTTTTGTTTACATTTTGATATTAGTATTTAGCTTGCATGTTTTCATATTAAAATTCAGTTTTTTCTAGATACTTTCGTTTTTTTGTTTATTTAATATTACGATTCAGTTCTTTTCGACCTTTTTTTGGGTTTCATTTTGATATTTTTCGATGCTGAATCGAACGGGATGGGTCTCGGAGCATTAATGCTAGGTCAAGCTATTTATCCGAATAATAAACCGTTGTGTAATAATTTGCAGGGTTTTATGATAGGTGTTTTGTTCCGCGATGCAACGAATCACATAGTCTGTTAGAACGTGTTACTATCAGGATCAGATGACAGTCCAGAACAGATCCTGTAGTGGATGCTATATTATGGATGCGAGTGGTTTCTATTTAACATATAGGTAGGTTACTACGTGCTGACCGATGCCCTCCCATTCCCATGTCCCAAAACTTGATGATTGGAGCAGGTGAGGAGATTGGTATATTGTGTATAAATAATACCGTACATATGTTCACGTCCATGTAATGCATGTATCTCTTATCAATATTTTTTGCTCATTTTTCCTCTCTTCCTCGTGATTCCTTTACGATTAAAGACGACAAGGTGCGGTCGGAGCGCACTGCCATAAACGAATACCTGAATGCGTCGGCGGACATTTAACTTTATCAAACTTCGATCGGCTGAATTCTGAGTGGTTTGGTGCATGCAGGTGGGATGGTAAGAAGAATTAATTATAATTCTCATAGTGATCAAAACATCAAATATTAGCCCTCTATAACGGGGTTTCGTTGAATTTGTTGTGTGAATGCTTCCAAGCAATAAGGCAGTGGTGCAACATTTTATCTGCGCAGGAAAAATGTCGTGAGAAACATCGTGGTCAATTAACTTTAGGGCTGTTAGTATAAAATAGCCAGACATTATCCTTAATCAAAGGTCATCAGTCTTCACGTGGGCTCCGAGTCTCCACTTGTACAAAAAGGGAACTAAGCGACGTTGCCAAGCGCGAGCGTTTTGAGTGACTTCCAACAAAACCTTCTTACGAGCTAAATGAAGAAGAATGTGCAGCAGTTAGTTGAACCAGTGCGCAATTACCCACGAATGAGATGATACTGCGCTGCCACACATATTTCAGAAGCAACGTAGGAGCATGAGAGAGTTGCGTTATTCTCCAATTCGAGACACAGTGAAATGGTTTACAGGAATAATTAGGAGCAACCCTACAAGTTCTGGGCCAACCATTGCCGTTTCACTTACTATAGTTTTTACTCGATAATTCCGAAAATAGCAAACCTTAAATGATACCAGTTCAGAATGAATAAGAAACAGATTTTTTACGAGAACAAACTGAAGAAAACTACTTAATCCACTTGTGGCTAAAAAAAGTTGTGTTACGCGTCGTGCCAGATATTTTTGTATCGTGTTTGCAAAAGTATCACAAGTAGGATCGAGAAGAATATATTTATGTGCCCCTGAAAACAATACTGAAAAATTTAAAGAAAGAAAAGTACTGGGAATTTTTGTTTCTGGTAAATCTATATCTATCTACCCCCCATATTTATTGGTATTGAACACAACACTGTTGATTACACAACTTGTCTTGCCATTAGGTTAGTCAGCGTAACCCCTCCTTTGGCTAAACTGTTAATTCAGTCTGAGTTGCAAAGTTAACATTTTTGAGGAATGTTAAGTGTTGCCATTTCATCCTTTTCGCGTTGCGAAATTAATTAAGTGTTGATGGGGAAAAGTAAGCCCCCTCCCCATGTGTGACCGAACACATTGTTCCAGCTGTTTTCTTTCGCATAACCTCGTTTGACAACCAACAACGCAAGCCGATGAGTGAAATTAATATGCGAAGGAATAAGGTTTGAGATGATGAACACTAAGCTCCTAACCTTAATTTGAAGTAATTTCATTCTGACGTTCCAAGTTCCTCTTTCAAGAGATTGACGTTGAAAATTCTCAATTATAATATGATGAAAGACAGCTTTTCATTTCGTTCTTTAGGGAAAAATTTTCCTCTCGGTTAAAAAAGAGTTGCGGTGGAGTAGAAGATTAAACAATGAAGGAAGGCGTCTCATCCCTTGCGAAACCATCAGCTAATGACTAAAGGTGGAAACAAGTTTCTTCTCTGACGTCAAAATATCTAGATGAAGGTATGATTTGGTACAATATCGATTTGTATTGGTCGCAGACGGTACTTAACTATCACGTAATCGGCAATTCTCTCGTCTATATCTAACACTTCTATTCACTCAGAGTTCCGAAGTTAATTTCTAAATTTTTGAGATGCCTCTTCACCATTTTTATGGTGAGAAATCAATTGAATATCAATGGGAAATTTGTATTTTCGGCCAGCAACGTGTAGACTTGTCAATATCATCAGGAGTTCGGTTAGGCAGAATAAACGGCATGAATACATTAAGAACTCCCTTGTTGACTTCGTGAGTAAAATCGAACTCCGATTGCAGGTGGTGGACAACATACTGAAGTGGTACACTTTACTTTGATATAGTCCGGATGTTCGGCTGGAGCAAGTACCACCAAGGCTTGGAGACAATCATCGTGATGTGCCTGGTGATGGCCGTTAACAAAGACTCCTCCCTTTGACTTCTACGAAAGACCTCTCTCACGAATTCTCAACTCAGCCTTCAACTGAAGGAGAGAGCTTTAGGAGTTTCAAAAGGACAAGAATAGAGTCGCAATGTGTGAGACACCAGAATTTTCGGTTGTGGGGGGTCGTACCAGTAGAACAGCTGGCAATGGTTTGACTATAATCATTATAGTAGTTTTTTCATGAAGTGAATTATTACCCTACTCTGAACGTGAAAGTGGCGTTATGAACAGTCTTATACTCGTACAACTGAATATCTAAATGCTTACTCCGTAATCCTAGAACTTTCATCCTACCGTGGGACGAACCGTACCTCATTTCTGAAGGGAATGTACTCACTATATGTATACCCTGATGAATGATGTACTCTCCAACTGGTGTTCGTGTTTGTCGCATGAGAACCTCTGGCAGTAGATGCGACAGACAAGGACGAGCTTCAGAGAGGTTCATCCCTCTGATGCCTACGATTCGGAAGGAACTTCATTGGAAACAGCGTCACTCGGCTCGTGATGCGGGAACCTGGTGGGCAAAAGCGGCCGTTACAAAGCCGCCCCTTTGATGATACAAGTCCGTTTCATGAGCTGGATGCTCTCCTGCCACAATCATTCAAAGCTTCAAGGTACCGGGCGCATCCAGAAGTGACGGAGACGGGAACATCACTCCTTAGTCTGTGACACAGTACGGCTAAAGCCTCAAAACCCTCTTAGGAATCGTAGGAAACATCAATAATATTATTTAGCGTGTATTCGAAAATTCACAACGGCTCAAGCAATCCAGTAAACCAAGCACGTTTACATTTTTTCAGTTTTGTATCTTATACATTACCTACACCAGTCGCTCACGGGGTGCCACCTGCCAATGCGATGAAAACATTCTCCTACGTTTCCTGAGGCGCGTTTACGACTGACGAATAAGTTACGACAACGATACAGCTGTTCACAACTATGAGGCGGACGGGTGATCCAGTTTCGAGATGCGGGATGAAACAACCGAGCTTCCCGTTAAAAAATTGCTAAGGCCCTCCATAATAGCACTCTCACGGTGTCGTCCGTTACTTCCTACGCCAAATACGATAAACTCGTAGAGTATGGAACTTGAAGGGTATATACCGCCGTAAGAAGTTGAAAAAAATAATTTCCTTAACAACAGAACTTTTATCCTCTACTCATTGGACAGTTTAATTGTATGTGCTTTCATTCTACTTTATGACTGGCAGTTGGACGTACGAGGCGAAAAGAAAAAGCGATAGTATGTGCCAATACTGCACCAAGTGAACAGAAGCAGGAGTTCCTCTTCAACAGCTTTACAGATATCGTTACACGTGGTCCCGACCATCATTCTGTTGCATGAGTGCTCATTCAAAGTTTTTAGCAAAACCACAAGCGGTTTATCTTCATTTTTCCATCCGCACAAGCCCAGGCTTTGCACTATCTTCCAGATATCGCCATTCTTCCTTATTTGCACTGCGCAGTTCTAGTTTTAATTTATTCTTCCGAATAAAGAGTGAGAAATACTGTTTGACTGTGTATTTATTTATGTGTACATACATTAGGGCCACCTGGTCCGCTCTTCCACGGTGACAGAAAGCAAAATTACATAATATATTTATGTAAGATTTAGGGTTAACATCTACAAACCGAAATAATACAAAAGAAACGATGCTCAAAATGTATTGAGAGTCGAAAACTAAGTCGATTTTAACGTACAAACGAATTAGGCATGAGCAGAAATGGGAGATGAAGGTGTAGAAATTTTTCTAGTTTCGTAGCGAACAAAATCTGAGACGAACACAATACTTTTAATGAACCCCGATTCATACAATTGAAGACATGGAACTAAAACTTTTACGACGACAAAAAAAACGAACGGAAAAACGAGACCACATCTGATCGAATACGAAAAACATATGTTTCAAGGACTCGAGAATAATAATGTCCGCGAGTAAAAACATCTCCAACAGAAGGTAAAGTTCTTGGTAACTAAAACAACAGCTGTGGGATTGAAAAACAACATGGAGTGACTAACAAGACTCCAGGTTGTAACTAAGAAGAAAATGAGATGCGATGTCAGGCGAGAATTTTACATTTATATTCCTCCATCTTTAATAGCGAACAACTACACCGTAAATCAAATTATCAAGCTTATCGTAATCGACAATAACGCCCGAAAACAACCAACTAAAATATTCAATCAGGAGGAAAAGAGAGAGAGAGAGAGAGATCAGATTAATAAAAAGTCTTTTCCTGCAAAAATGAGAACCATCAGTCTTCCGATCCATTTGTACAGAAGAGTGTTTTCTAGTATACATCAAGACATGTTTACAATTACTTTACATTACATTCAAACGTTGAGCTTTCGAACATGTAAATATCAAAAGTTAACGTACGTGTTAGGTGAGTCCGTCTCTGTAAATATCCCCCTCGGCAAGCCGGAAAGAATTTCTTTTGGATACCCTTCTTATAGTCAGCTGCACATCTATTCTCCCATTAGTCGACCTTCCATGTCAATTTGTAGGTAATGACTCTGGAAGTTTCTCCAAATCGTTACGGGATTTCACTCTCGAAACCCCCCCCCCCCCTCTTTCTTTCTAACGTTATTTGCCGGCGAGTGAGTAGTAATTCATTCACGAACTACGACTAGTTGAGTGTAAGGGAAGGAAGGAAATACGTTCAATCTCAAGCTCCCATCTGAGCTTTCGTCTAGTGAAACTTGTTCTTGTCTAATCGGCGCACAACAGTCCGGTGCCAGCATGGAAAGCATTATCGTAACTCAAGAGAGGGTTTTCAGCGTTGATTTAACATTGGAAGTAGGAGCCTGTATATCACGATTGTGTTCGTTAAAGGGCAGTCAGTTATAGCATGTTATTTGACCTGGCATGAACAACGGAGTGTTAGCTGTTAGCATCGCTTGTAACTGTGCTGAGAGAAACCTCGAGTGTTGCTGCGTCGAGTTCATCCTGCACTTGACAAGGGTTGATGTGTGTGGGCTATACATTTCTCGCCTGCTCACTTCATACGCTACGACCCTCCACAGTTGGCTCCAACCAGCGGCACGCTAAGCCATTCCCTGGCTCTTTCCAAAAGGGTGCTATCGCAATTGGCCCTTTATTACGTCGCATTGCCAACGCCCTTTATTTTATAAGAAACTCGCGATTTCCCTTCTCCAAGTTTACTTTCTGTAAAATAATGCCCCGTCTATCAGCAGTTGATGTTGTTTGATATAAAGAAACGCCAACGCTTTTCTACCCTCGTCTGAACTTTCCTTAGCCCTGCGAAGGAAACTCCGTGATAGGCTCAAACAATTGTTGAGTTTTCTCTCGGTATTCACGTTTCAAATTGTTCCTAGTTTCAGAGATCACATTTCAAGTAACGGTCTATGTACACGTGAACACAAGTGAAAGAGAACAACTAAACCAAATTGAAACTCCACTGTACATTTACCCGTCAAATTAACTTGGAACGCTAGAAGCAAAGACCTGTAACTACCCAGAATTATCATAATGTTCAAAACACAAAATACACACTTCCTACAATCCGCCAGACTTTGATTTTAATGTAGATTTAATCATCGCTGAATCCGCAACCAGTTATATTTTCAGGTGGTTTTAAGAATAAAATGTTAAATAAAAATGACTTCAAAATGAGTTCATGAGCCCCGAAGGAGGTTCTTTCAGTTACTCTACTTCACTCGTTCTCAACCGCATCCCCCATTTGTTATGAACCTTGAAGAACCGCTGAGGCAACGCTCGCTGCAGAGTTCACTGTCTTGGCCTGTCCATGTTCCCTCAGGCCCCGTCTATTCGCGGAATAGTTGAGTTTATCCCTCAGAAACGTGGGGAGGCCGCAAGCAGTTGAATCCACCTATTCGTCTTCTTGGCCATTCTCTTGAGAGTTGTATTTACTCGTATCCGCCGCGGTGTAACCGCTTTACAGTCCCTTAATTTATTGCATTGTCTCGAAAGTGGAAGGCAACCTCCAGCTTTATGGAGCCATTAAAGTAATTACTGTGTATGGAAAATTATCTCCGCACACATTGCCTCTGCTTAAATGCGAACGCAGCTCTGAAAAATTCGAATTCCACACTCCGCTGTTACTAAATGAACAGAATGTATCTTTCTATACCTAACCTATACGTACTCCTTAAGTATGAGCTCACTGAACATAATTTAACACGTCTCCCGTCTTCAGTGGGACAGCAAACGATTGGCAGACGCTTCTTCAGTGAGAGGTTTTCACTGACAGATATCATATGAGAAATGGAACGGCTGTGGAGTCTTTCCTTCTCAAATTCCTTGGGCCATTTTCGGCGCTTCAGGAGCGCTTATAGAGGAAACACCGCCAAACGACTACCCGTACTTTTTGGTACTGCCAGGTTGGGGTACCTGGTTGGAGGTACCCCAATAAAGCCACACCAGTCCTTGAATAAGTTCTATATAAGGATTGTGCTGCTTCTTAACCTCTTCCTCGTTGTCAACTCACAGTGAATTATTTCTTAAGTAAATCGCTTAGTTATGTGCATCACGATTGAATCCTTGAATAGCGACACCACTGTCCATCATAGGGTGCAAGGCCGGGATTTGTGCGTCTGTAGTTGTTGACTTGTCCTACCGATTTCGGACAACGGAAAATCACTTTAATCGGGTGTCTCGCCACAGACAAAAAAAAACCTGCAAATTATTACACAATGGTTTATTATTCTCATGAACAGCTTGACCTAGTATTAGTGCTCCCCCCTCCCATTCGATTCAGCATCGAATACTAGCAAACCATACGAAACATGTCCCCATGTCCCGCTTCGAGCGAACCCATTGCGAGGCGAAAGGGGAGTTGAGCCGCCTGCCCTGCAGCGTTGCCGCCGTTTTTTATTGAGACGGGCGGGAGGGAGGGAGTTCAAACGACGAAACGTTGACTTCCGCTGTAGCTCCTGCGTTTCGTTAATTTTTTTAACCGTTTTTTGCGCATTACAACCACGGGCTTCGTCCGATCAGATTGCCGAGATGGCAGGCACAACTAGATACCAAATCGGATTTTTGTGCGAAAGAACGAATTTTTTAGACCACGTTAAAGGCACAAAACGGCCCGGACGGAAGTCTTGAAACGTAAAGTATCAAATTTTGAGGGGGGGTTGTAAAAAATTTTTCGTGACCGAAAAATAATAAACCAAAACTGCGTAGTGATGCGTCGCATGACAGAACTTTCGCTGTAGCAACGTTTTTTACTCCTACTCAGTTACTGAGATTGTTGGAACTGGATTCAGCTTTTTAGAGGAAAACTGGTAGTGCTTAACTTTTTGGGGGTTCAGCTACCCCTACTTATCTCAGAACTCAAGGAAATAGATAGACTAAATTTGAGCTGATTTAGCACTCCCGCGTTATACTGTGGCACTTAGCATTTTCTCGTATGGTGTTGTTCGTACTCAGAAACGCAATATCTGAAGGGAGCTAAGTTTTTTCTGTTTTTCAGCTGATTACAGAACTTTCTTTTCTACTTCGCAGGTTTTTCCACCACCTTCCGACTACTTTCGTCATCCATACCGTTTTGTTGTACTTTTTAGTGGCAAAAGTTAAAAAGATTGAATTACAATTAGTAAATTGCAAAACCGGAGTTGTTAAAAAAACTTTATGAAAAGTTGAACCGTTGAGGACTTTTGTGCTACCGGAAGGACTGCACTATGAGTTTAAGAGTTGCCCGTGTCTTGTCTTTAACACACAAAAGGGTTGCATGCGTTCAACATCAAGTCGAAAGGTCGTTTGAAAACGTAATTAGCGGCAAATAGAGGGAGGCTCTGGCTTTCACCGCTTACTGTAAACGATGCGGTCGCCCTCTCAACCCACGAACTCTTAAATTTACTCTTTAGCGAGCTGAAAGGCCACAGCAGTAGTAATGATAATTGTATGAGAGGGTGTGATGGAGTGAGGGGTAAAACGCTTAGGCCGGCTCGTAAAACTGCTGCTGTTTGGGTCCCTAAATATCCACACACCGCAACTATGTTCCGTACCTTGAAGTGACCTTTCCCGTGAAGCTCAACTATATTCTGCTGTTTGTCAACTGTGTTTCACAAGAATCCGGAACTGATATCCATCGATGTGGCGGAATGATCGTAATCAGCCTACTCCTAGATTACTTTCCAAACCACCATTTATCTAAACCACAATTAGCCAAATCATACGAACGCCTCCGAGTATTTATATGTTAATTTTCGAAAACGGTACTTGTGTACATGGATGAAAAACAATCTATAAAAGTTGAGCGGGGAAATTGGACTGCAGAGTAGGAATGAACAGTGCTAGTACAAAGTCAAAACCCTGCAAATTATTACACAACGGTTTATTATTCTCTTAACAGCTTGACCTAGTCTTACACCTCCAAGACATATTCCATTCGATTCAGCATCGAGAAATACCAGTAAAACATGACCTGAGTACGACGAAAGAGAATGACGTATATCGGGCACCTGTAGGCAATTAGCACGCCGTTGCGAGTCGAGCTGGCGGGTAGTTGGAGTGAGACAGGAGTGCAAATGATGAAACAATTACTTTCACTGTAGTTATTGCCCCGCCAGTTCTTTCAATTAGTAAACTTCGGCTCACCACAATTACTATAATTTCACTATTTTCAGTCTAGTCGCAGTCGTACGCCTTCATTCGACCCAGCATCTAAAAATACCTAGAAAACGAGCAGGTGGACACAATTAGATACCAAATGGAATTTTCGGGCGAAAGAACGGGTTTTTTCGACAGTTATGAAGACGGCAGACGTCGGACATTGCAGATTTGGAATCTCGATGTCTTGAACACCAAAGGCCCGGAGGTGGCTATTTTTCGAACTCTCACCTCTTAAGCAGTTGCCGAAAAGTCTCTTGTCCACGGTCACTCTTTTGAACGATTCGTTTCAACTCTGGGGACACGCGAAACGCTTTGGATTCTTTGCCCAGGGGATTATTGAGCCCCACATCATAGCAGAAGCTGCGGTGAAGGACATACTCGGCTTCATAAAGGGGGCGGGTATGTACGACGCCTTTTACTAAGGAAGGGCTAGAGTCACAATAGGCCCACACGTGGCCGCAGTGACAAAGGGACTTGTCCCACACGCCCTCGGGAGAGAAAAAAAAAAAACTCTGGGGAGACGGTACTTAAATGCGAGCTAAAGAACTCGTGATTAATTAGACGAGCAAAAAACTGCGTTGTACGCACAACACCAGAGAGAAATAGAGGAAGTGAGAGGGAGAGAAATTGATCAATTGTTTATTTATTTATCCCCCTGGGGGGGGGTTAGGGCTATGCGGCCCTCTCTTCCACTCCCCCAGGATCGATTCCAATTCAAGAAAATCCTTCACAACCCTGGCCTAATTGAACAATAAATATTTTAAAATCAAACATGCATGCACTTATCACACCAGCGATCACTTAAACTAACACTCGCATGCACATTTGAGAACTGGGATATCCCTCTCCTTCTCCACATTGGATCTTATCAGCTATAAACGCCCATTAAACCTAAAACATTCAACACAGTCGACCTAATCATTATCGATGTGATCCTTTGTCCTCATACATTTCCAGCAACTTTTTTAATTATTTTCCTTTGAAAGCGCTCAGCGTCAACTTCAGGTCGAATTGGTTCACATCATCGTTGTACTATTTAGTCCCTTCCACCAATAATGACCCTAAGTGTGCTGCAGCCTAATGAGATTCCTCTTAAGACGCGCTTACACCAAAAAGCATAGTTTATGAACGTTCGTAAACATTCAACGTGCAAACTAGCTCTCGTTTAAACTGCTTGAGCACTATTGTTGAGCAGTTGTTCGCGAGCATTCAAGAAATTTCCCGACAAAAATTCAAAAACATAACACCCGCGTTGTCAAAAGTTGCATGTTCTGCATCAATTGTGGTTCTGTAAGAAACGGAGAAGCGATGAAACTGGACTTCTAAAAAATTTCAGCTGCGTATCGCCATTGGACCTGCGAGTGCGATTGTGAATAAATTGAGGGAAAAGTGTATTACTAGATAGTATCAGAGCTGAAATTCCAATTAACTCAGCCTGCTCCGAACACTTACTTCGAACACTTTTGAAAATCGGTCGTTCACCGGAAGTGCAACTAACACGGATCCCTTTGATGATTCGTCGGTTTACCGACAAGTGACGGAACGTCTTCGAACGTTAGCGAACGCCGTTTGGCGCGGGTGTCTGTCCACACCGCCCGAGCATCTTGCTCACGATTGTTTGAAAAGTGTTCGCTAATAATGTTCGTTTGGTCTAAACGCGCCTCAAGATAGTAGATAAAAGCAGCTTGGAGTGAAGGGATGATGAATAACTGGCAGGGGTGGAGGGTGAGCTTTGTTGTCTCCTCGGGAACTTTTAGTTTTGAATAAGAACATTGGTACGTCGGAGCTGGGGAATCGCGAAAGAACGAACTACAGATTTCACGTTAGTTTTTCGCTTGTATGACACACATCCCGATCCTGAAAGCCAGACTTCAAAGGCCCAGTCTCCCTGCTTTTCCCTTACCTCACCATCTTCGCAGAGTTTTAAATCGTGAAGCGACACTTGTTTACAGGCAAAGTTGGTGAGTGCCCCGACTTTTCAAGAAAAAGGAACTCAACAGTTTCAAACTCTTCATCACTCCTCAGCCTCAACATTTTATCTACATGTAGAAGAAAGCGCAAGAGACTTTTTACCAATTCTAAAAACGCGTTCAGCATATTGTTGGGAAGAAAGTAATGTGATGCGACGCTCTTGATATTTTTAATACATATTTGATACAAAAACGACCACGTTGAAAAATATCTGGATCTTCACTGTCAACTTCTCTAGGTGCGATAGAAGAGGCGTGAACCGGACTGTTATCCAAGTTGTTGCCTTAAGATATGGAGCTACAACTACAACTGCCCCAAGAAAACTGACTCGTACCGGAAAAGCCAAAAGACAATAATTCAGGTCCTTTATGAGGAGTTAGAATGTGGAGGCGGCGCGGGGCTGCCCTCACATCGTTGCCATAGGGACGAGCGAGTTGGAAGCCTAAGCCATGGCCTCAGCAGGGCGGGGGTTAATCGAATGAGCTCCGCTGAAGTTAGAAAGCCGAATCCGACCGGGGGAAGGCATCACATTTAACGGTTACTTGCCTCCTTGTTCATGATTAAACATGACGAATCAAAAGGCTGTGGAAGATTACCGTCTCTCTCTCTTATGGCTCCATATTGATTTTAAACTGTTCTGGTGACATATACAACGATAGCCAGCTTTGACACATAAACGTGAAGGAATAACTTAAGCGGCTGAACGTTTTGTATCTATCCCTGAAGCTAATTGATATGCCATCAGCAACGTAAAAACTCAATCCTCTTCTGACCATAAATAGTGTGTGTGTTTGTGTTTACTCAGTCTGTTGACATTTATTTAACAACGTGTTTCACATGCATCGTTCGTTAAGTTCGCGGATGGTATGCTTTTATTCACTGTAACAAAATCTTGCGATGAATGTCCAGAAGAACCAGATTATTCACAAGGATTTTGATTCATTTGTCAGCGAACGAGTGATATTCGATTAACCCATACCTATTACCTATATTTTTATTAATGTTCCTCTGACGGTCCATCGAATGGCGTCGACTGGATTCGTCTGAGAAAGCGGTCGGTGTGTAAATGAATCTCTGAACGTAGTCGAGAGAGAACGGTTGAATCATATCCCCTAAAATTTGGTACTCAGCCTGCAGATCAATATGAGATGACGTTATGAGCGAAAGCAGTCCAACACCAACTAACTGGAATATTGGACTGGAGCATTTTTTAGGAATGTTTAGTGGGTCTAGTTGAGTGCACAGGGGAAAGAGTAAAGTATCATCAGATGTCACTCTCTCCAGTAGACCTCAGTGTCCTCTCTCCTCGTCCTCATTTATGCCCCAACACCATCACCGTCGTTTTTCAATTTATTCGAATTTCGGCAGCGTGGAAGATTTACCAACATCACTGCATCCAGTTCACAACGCGCTCTACCCCAACAGCCCTATATTTCCGTGTTCTAAACTTCTTCGTTAACTTTCCCCGATGCTTCAGGGCATGCAATGAGAGAAAAGCAATCGAAAGATCATTCCGGGAAAAATTTGTTCGCCGTCATTTATTAATGGCAATCTTTTAATCCTACATGGGTCAAGTTATCTCTCCTTTGAGGCTGTACACAGAATGCTTTTACATCACGCCACATCGCGTGTTCTTTCGGGGGTGGGGAAGAGTTTCCATTCAACCAGTGCAACTTTGTCCATTAGCGGCCTAACTCAACTTCTTCGTACACAATCTGTAGGAAGGACAGGTTCTAACCGCTCAATTTATACTTTAATGGGAATAAAGAGCAATACACAGCAAGTCGAAACACCTTTGACGGGTTGTAATTAATCCAAAACTACCGGATTGTTGGGATAACTGCGCCCGTACCAATTAAAATGAAGAACGGTACAAGGCGGATACGAGGGGATGTAAGTTTAACTGATACCAAGTTCAATGATGCTAACAACTACGTGGGATGCGGTGCCATCCATCAGACAGCTTCATAAACTCAAGAAAGTCATCTCTCCAGCCTATCCATGTCGGTTCCAAGAAGGAAGTGAGCACGTCTTGGTAACTCATTCCCTGTTTGGAGGAGGACGTACAGTACTTCCGGGAGCGCGCAATTAGAGATACTCAAACAGAAACCTGCTTCCAGAAGATTGAAGATTGATTTTTTGAAGCATGACTCAGCACTAAAAGCTATACCCACCCAGCTCCAGGAACTCAGCGGCGACATAGGTGGTGATAAGATTGGGCTGTAATCAGTCGGGAAGAGGAAGGGAAAACAATCGATTAGGGTAAGTCAACAAGAAGGAATATGTTCAAATTCAATAGCGTGTGCAGTTAATTCAAGTAGCCACTCCTCAGTACAATATTTACCACGCCGGTCACAGTGAAAGCCCTCTTGTGGTGATAAATACCCACTAGCATTGAAATAGCATCTTCAAATATGCCCTATTGCCTTTGGTTAAGGTTCTACTTTGGCTGTGGGCTCCACCGTTATTCGAACAGTATATTCCTGAGCACTAACTTTAGTAGAATTAGTGGAAGGTGCATAAAATACATTGTGTTCTTGGTATCGTTTGAGTTTTGAAACGTCGCTACCATCAGCATTGCTCCTCGTTGCCAACCACAATATTGTTTCGCCTCTTCGGCAGTTTCTGATTGTTGCTAATGCGATCTAGCAAAGCATGAGAGAGTAGCATTTGTGTTAGGAAACGTCGGGAGAATTCGGAGCGTCGAGGGCGGGGCTTCCGATGGAATTCCCGCTTTTATCACGAAAAATGTTCCCCCGCATATATTCAACGTGCACTCCCACACAAATATATTTGCATAAGCCATTACACGGTCTCGTTGGGGTGGGGAGGGGGAGCTCTGGGCAAAGATTACAATGCAGGAGGAATGATAATGCGGCGAGGGACTGAAAAGAGTTTGCGATTGGCATGAATAGCTGGGCGAAAAATAATATTTGCTGTTTGATATGTACATGCCAATCGAATTAGAGCACATTTTTGGCTTTAGCATCATCAGCCAGTTTTCCCTGAATCCTCGTACGAGTGAAAACTCTGAGAAGTGAATGATAGACTCCTTAGTTCAAGTTAAGAAGTTCATTGACGGACCAAAGATTAGCAGTAAATTTTACGTTCTGCTCGAAAAGTTGAGGATTATTTCATCTTGACACATATTACCGAAAAACTGTAACAATTAATGAGGGAGATTGGTTTGCTAGAAGTTCGTTATTATAAGTTATTGTCCATCGATCAATGCGGACGTGGTGTGGTATGAAGTGATGTCTCAACGCAAAAATCTTTCTTTTGTCTGAAATCACATCTTTCAGTCTCCTCTATTCGCATCGAGGTTATCGCAACCCGAGCCGACTTGTTGCTATGCTCCCAAATAGATACTGATTGCCACATGTGAAACTGTTTATGGTGACCCCATCCACTATGATAACTTGGAAGATAATTCTTCAAACATTTACTTTGTGTGTGTTAAGTTTGTTATGGTGAGGGTGGACAAGCCCTGTGCGTTCCTCAACCTTTTTACTTTCCTTGGCTCTACGAAGTAGAAAGGAAAGTTATGTAATCGGCTGAAAAAAAAATTTTGAGGTTTCTTCAGATCTTTACGTTTCAGACCCCCCTGAGTCCGAAAAACACTTTTTGAGAAAATGGTGTGTGTGTGTCTGTGAACGATTTTTAGAGAAAACGACCGTATCAAATCCACTCAAACTTGATAACTAGCCTGCAGGTTACCATGGGACGCAAAAATAAGGGTATGAGCGAAATCCACCGAAAGTTAACTATAGTTATCATAGTGATCAAAACACCAAATATTTTTTTCTCAAAAACGGCTGTAACGATTTTGATTAAATTTTTTATATTGGTAGCTCCCAATATGCCAACTATACCATAAAATTCCTATTCGTGGGAAAATTACGAGAGCAGCACAATAAATTATCAAAATTTTCGACGGAAAGCGTTTTTAGCGCGATTTTTTTCTTATGAACTCCGCTGGAATTTTTGTAGAATGTTAAAAAAAAATTGGTACTGTTGTCCAATCCAATACCTATAGGGTGAGTATTTAAAAACGCTCATGAGGTACATGGGGGTTACTCCAGAAATTCCTGAATTTCAACTACTGCCGTTTCGCTTATTACCAGTTCTAAAAGTGTTTACCCAATAACTCTGCAAAAGTAATTACTATCCTTCTTCAAAAATGTGTGTTTACAGCCTCATTAATTATCTGTGTACCAGTTGCTCAATAATGGTCCTGCAATGAGTACGAGCAGCACAATAAATTCCAGAACTGTAGGCGCTACCATTTCCTGCTGCTGTGACGTGTTGTTTGACCAAGTTCAAAGGCCATGTACAAAGTGAATTGACGTAGAGCTAAGGAAAGTTGTGTGTTGCAACGCACCAGATATTTTTGTTTAAAGCCGGTTCACGACATTAAAAGCTTTCTTTGCGTTCTAGTGTCAGGAACGGTCATTTCCTCATGCTCAGATTAGGGAAAACTATACGGTGACATTTGATGAGTTCAAGAATGGGTGGTGTAGTGCGAGGGTTGTTGTAGAGCACCGAAATACTTTTAACAGCCTATTGATGAGATATGCTGTCCGAGGTGGCAGAGCAAGGGCCCTGAATATTTCAATTCGTTAGTATACCTCATTACCACTGACTACAACAAGTTAACTTTAATTCTACGTTTCGTACATCATTGAATTCCGCATTGAAGATACCGCGCTGCCTCCAAGTTGTCACTGCATTAGCAAGGTCATCAATATCGAGTAGCAGGATATCTTGGCCAATGATCGCCATTATTATTATTCGTATTGTCCTGGTGCCTTAAGGGTGGAGCCTGATTTTATCGCCCCCTCTCTTTCATTTGGAGAGAGAAATGTTGGCGACGCAGGAATACAGGTGAGTGACCTGATAGGAGTGCACCCCATTGAGACGGACAGCTTCGTTTCGCTACATTAGCGAAGTGCTGTCTTTTTCGGAGCGCAAAGGTCAGTTGGTACCTTGTTGCATAATCGTGTAGCTTAGGTAATTCCAAATAAGAAGCAGTCTTGTGTCGGTGATAGTTATTGGTCTCAACGCCTGTTGCGATAGTTATAGTTTTTTTCTTTGCTTTAGTTCTTATTTTTATAGAAACATTTCGGATTCGTACAGGATTTGTTCGATACAATACGTTAACTGGCTTTCTAGTTTGTTTTATAGTCGAGAATGAATTTGAAAAAAATGAAATTTTCATGCGTTTGTGTTGATTCGTATTTATATTGAATGTTGTTTTATATATATAATTCATAATATCAAGACTGTGATAACTTTTAATTCATCGCTGTTGACAGTTGTGATTTACTACTTCACTTTTTCATTGTCTCTAGAAATGAAAATTGCTTGTCTTCTCGTCGGAATGATCTCATAAAAGGATTATCGGCAGGAAGTTCTTTCCCCATGGCATTATCAAGCGGAGTGTTTTCTAACTGCGTATAATTAAGAAACCGGAGTCCAAATATTACATTCCGATCTGCCCACAAACCCTAAGAAAGGAGAAGGGAGTGAAATGTCGTTGGGAGGCATTTCTGGGCAGGCTTCGCCAATGTGAAGAAATGCTGCTTTTGGCCTTCGAAGATCCCCCTTCCGCTCCCTTCATCCATCCAACCGTTCTTCGGTACGTTATTTATTAAAAAGCCAACGCCAAAGAGGTCGTAAAACGAATGGGTTAGACGGGGGAGGTAGCAATAGCCAACTCGTTTCTCGGCACTACCCAAGGTATTCCTCTCCCTTCTCGGTAACTTCAGCTATTTCGATGAGAGTAACATCCCAATAACTAGTCGTTGAGAGAAAATATCGAACTACTTCTCTTCACTTTTTAAGACGTTCCAAGAGTTCAGCTCAGCTGACACGACATAATGTTCACTGTGTTGATTATTTAAGGCTCACAGGAGAGCCTTTTTCGTTAACTTTAACTTCTACGACAGAAATGAGTGTGATTGCGAGATATTTTACCCATCCCGTTTAATGGTCGGTGAGCGAAAATGATTTGTCTGTGGAAAGGTAAGGAGCACCTTCGAATAACAAGGCTAATGAATAAACAGGCAAGGAGCCCTCGTATTTTGAGTTTCTTAGCTCTGCGCTTTTTGCTATTTCCCCATGTGAACTGGCGCCCAAGTGTGAGCGACCTTACATATTTCCACTCATTCAACAAACCGTTTCGAAGTTGGTCCCTCAACGATCCCCTAAAAATTCTACAGTGATATTTTGGGCTTTTAACTCTTCTTTCAAAGAGGTTTAGCTTCGACAACAAGCGAGTTTTGAAGGAATAAACGCCGTAATCTTACTTGCTGTACTCCACTGCACTTAGTTGTGCCACAGATGAGTTAAATAAAGTCTTAGTTAAATAAAGTGTTGAAATAATAATTGTGAAATACGATTCTTTTTTGTGCCCATCGTAACCTACACTAACGACTTGGCGAAAGGCACAGCGCTATCAGCGCACATTGATAATTAATTTGGATAGTATAATCATTTGAATGGGAAGAAAGTGGATAGTTTTTGTGGATAAACTATTTATTAAACAAGTTTTATTGAGACTACACCGCATTGACTTCGCATCGCTAACCTTGTTGACATGAAAGCGCCCATACTCTCGCGGGTTTTTTACTTTCCTTGGCTCTACGAAGTAGAAAGGAAAGTTATGTAATCGGTTGCAAAAAAAATTTTGAGTTTTTTCAGATCTTTACGTTTCAGACCCTCCTGAGTCCGAAAAACACTATTTGGGAAAATGGTCTGTGTGTCTGTGAACGATTTTTAGATAAAACAACCGTACCAAATCAGCAGAAACTTGAGTTCTAGCCTACAGGTTACCACAGTACGCCAAAATAAGGGTATGAACAAAATCCATCGAAAGTTAACTATAGTTATCATAGTGATCAAAACACCAAATTTTTTTCTCAAAATCGGCTCTAACGATTTTGAGATAATTTTTTATATAGATAGCTCTCAATAAGGCAATTATACCATAAAATTCCCATCTATGGGAAAATGACGAGAGCAGCACAATAAATTATCAAAATTTTCGACGAAAACCGTTTTTAGCGCAGTTTTTTCGTTATAAACTCCGCTGGAATTTTTGTAGAATGTTAAAAAAAATTGGTATTGTCGTCCAATTTAATACCTAGAGGGTGAGTGTTTAAAAACGCTCATGAAATACATGGGGGTCACTCCAGAAATTCCTGAATTTCAACTACCGCCGTTTCGCTTAATACCAGTTCTAACAGTTATCACCCAATAACTCTGCAAAAGTGATTACTATCCTCCTTCAAAAAATCCGTGTTTACAGCCTCATTAATTTTCTGCGTACCAATTGCTCAATAATAGTCTGGCAATGAGTATGAGCAGCACAATAAATTCCAGAACTGTAGGCGCTTCCTGCTGCTGTGACGTGTTGTTTGACCAAGTTCAAATGAACTGAGTGATAAATGAATTGAGTAAGTAGAAAAAAAGCCATTTACACGAGTGAATTGACGTAGAGCTAAGGAAAGCTGTGTGTTGCAACGCACCAGATATTTCATCTCGTGTCCACCTTCAGTGCGAACGTGGGATCACGTCAAACTAAAAGGCTTGTATGTTTCGATTCGTTTTCAGGTGCGTAACTCCTTTCGTCAACCCGTGATAGTCTACGAATTAATTATTCGATGCGTGTCTACCTACATCATTTATTGTTATTTATGTGATTTATGTTCCTAATTTGTTAATAAATCGGTGACGAATGCTGTGATGTTTTGATCAACATAACGTAATTATGTACATCTACGGAATTATTCAGATTTCTTTGTCAGAGTTCAATCAATAATGAAACGTATTCAACGGCGACCTTTTGAGGTTTTAATTCTCCTTCCTAATCATGCTATTTTGGTGTGACGTATCTTTTGGAAAGCACACAGAGCTCCCAGCTAGATGTCTTTTTATCAGCGTGGTTTATGAAGAATTAATTGACTACGATCAGCTTAGGACAAACTTTGTCTAGTTGTACTGCTCCCGTTACTGTATGACGAATGAAATTGTATTCCTGAGAATTTGACCAAAAAGTCATCCCTAACACTATGTGTAGAGTGCTGTTTGAACTCCAGAGACTCGGTAGAGCATCCGTGTCAACAGATAGTGCTCGGCTGAACGTACCATTGCGTCTGTGGGAAGAGCTGACATCCAATTTCCAACGAGACTAAATTGGCCTGATGTTCGGCTTGCGCGAAATGTGCCCACTTCGGTTTGATCATTGCACTTTTGCCACAATTTGAGAGAAATCCAACGAGCCGTTTTTAGTTTAGAAAAATTGGTGTTCTTATCACTACAATAACTTTAATTGGTTTTAAGTAGATTTCACTCATACCTTTGCTTTTATCGTGTCATGGCCACCTACAGGCCGTGCTTGAGTGTATATAACATTTTATCTGGTTCAGCAGTTCTTAGCAACTCCGTACGCATACCATTTGCTCAAATTGTGTTTTTTGGACTGGGAAGCGTAATAACCTGAAGAAAACTCTTTTTGCCTAACTTCTTTTTTCTACTGCGTAAGGCTTAGGAAAAGCGTTCTTCTTTACAATATTTTATAACGGTTGTCACTGTAGTTTTCTCTCAACGCGATTTGCATCTATAAGCAAAATGTTATCAAAATCGCTTGGATAGGGGCGAGAGAAAACTTGTTTAGTGGTTTGATTACATTGTAGTAAGTCGATTTTGTCGTAATTCCATTGTGGAGCTTCGCATTTATACGCACTCCAGATATTAAATTTGAGTTGATTTGAAGTTACTTGCATTATTTCATACTTTTTAATGTACTATGGGCATTTGTGGAAAGAAGATCAGGCGCTCATGCAGGTGTGTTCCCTTATCAATATGATTGTTCTGTAACACTCATGTGAGAGTCGTATCAGTCGAAAGTCATGGAGGTTGCTGTGAGGGCCTGGACACTCGTTCAGTATCCACTGAACTTAGACCCGTGGAGGTACCGCAGGTTGTCATTTAGCCAGTCTTTCAGTAGAGGGCCGTTGCCAATGTGTTACCACGCGGAGGAATCAGTACCATCTGGGAGGAGTTCGACATCTGGTTTCCCACCTGATCTAACTATTTACATGGATGGCAAGTTTCGAATGGAGAGATCAGTGTGGCAACTTTTTGTCTTGTCATAAACTTATTTGCAAACTGAGCGAAACGGTTCAAGCTTGATTAGTAGCAGTCACGGCTGTAAGAGTTGGCTGCTCTTCCAACAACCGTACTTGACGGACAACCGTCATGAGCCTGTGGGCGCCAAAACGGACTGATGGTTGTCTAAACACTGTTGGGCGGTTGAATGGTTTAATTTTCGCTATAAAAGACGCACGTTCAATAGATTCTGGCGGGAATTGTGCGTCTCGTTTGACATTTATTCAATCAATTTCAAACGAAAAACTGTCGTGCGGAATGAAAACCGTTTATCTTCTGAAATGGCGAACGTTGCTATTTTATCGGAGCGTTACACTTTTATGGCCGAAGTTTCAAATATGTAGTTTGTCGTGAGGTCGTAAAACGTGATGGGGGTAGCAATCAGATCTCAAGCGGGAGCTCAGGGAACGTCGAAGGAGAATTCACGACGACGCTTTTATTACTCTATTGATGATGGTTCGTCTCTCATCCCTCTGGATAGTTTCCATTCAAATTATCTTTCCCTGTTTGCTTTCTGCAGAGTCGTGAAACCGATCGACACGAGAATTTTCCAGTAACAAACGCAGCGGTAATTCGGCAATAAATTCTGTTGTGTGGTAAATAATTTTTTGTTGAAAGCAAAAATTGGGACGTGGAAGGGAAAATATTGGATGAAAGTTGAAGGAAAAGGTTGAAGGGTCTGAAGTGAGGAAGGGCGGTGTATTTATAGTTGATGGGCTCGAGCCCGGGTCTCTGCAGCAGCTCATTCCCTTCGACACTCCTCCCCAAGCCCTTTCCAACTGATCGCGTCACTATTCATCATTGCGGTAAATTATTGCCCTATCTCGCCCTCGCGAGTTGGTGACTTTGGTGAAGTGGAAAACAATGAAATCGATTATGACGGGAACTCCCGGCACGACAGAAATCCGGGATCTGCGAGAAAATACGTTATACTTCGGGAGCAGAGGCCAACATTTTCAGCCCTTGACTGAAGGGAAATTGACTTTCAAAGCCGTTTCGATTCAAAACTAGCCTAATCCTATGGTCAGCCAGTAAAAAGAGGAATCGCTGATATTCTTCCGAACGTACGGTGTAGAATTTAATTGAAGTGGCCTATTATAGTGTGAATTAAATGCAGTGCAGTACTTAACCACTTACGAGGATGCAAAAGCTTACCTATTCGATGTTATTATTAAAAAAAGTCTTCTTTACTTACTTCAGATGGCACAATTGCGGAGCTTCAGATTAACAATTCAAAATGTTCAACAGCATCTAATTCGACTAAAATCCCATGTACAACTCGTGAAGTTTCCTCATTTTTGGATTCCACTGAAGTACTTATATTTTATCAACTCTCACATTATCAGTTGAGTGAAGATATTTTCTATTATTGGAGCTTTATTCCGCCAGTTGTTATTTTCTTCCAACTGAAGTTGTAAGAAGTAAGTGTAGAAATGACGATAGTGTAGATAGGTAAATGTAGGAAGTAGAAAGGAGTAGATGAAGGGATTAGGGACATTTGAACGTTTATCAGTAAATTGAAACTCAGTGACTAGTGAAAAGGCACAAATGGTCAATTGAGCGAAGCTGTCTGTATTGGTAAGAACGCATATTAGAGGTAATGCTATCACAAGAAAGTAATAAAATTAGCAGTATCTTCAGCGTTCGGTTTGTGCCCAATCGCTCCTAGATAGAAACAACCACTGACAAAGATCCATCTCTAGCCCCCCACTGCTTTCGCCGATGATCCTGCTGATTGTTTAACTCCCGGCCATTTCCTCGTTGGAGGCCCTCTCCTCTCAAGACCCGAAGTTGAGATTCTCGAAGAGAACCCACATCGTCTCAAACGCTGGCGCTTAGTTACTCAACTAGTTCAATCCTTTTGGAATCGTTGGAGCAAGGAGTACGTCCATTCACTGCAACCTCGGCTGAAGTGGACCGCGCACACACCGATTATCCCTGAAGGAACGGTGGTGTTACTGAAATCACCCAACACCGCACCGACCCAATGGCCTTTAGCTAGGGTGGAGCGGGTGTTCCCCGGTTCGGGAGGCGTGGTGCGAGTGGTACAAGTTCGGACATCATCCGGAGTTCTGGTTAGACCCATCAATAAATTGGTGGTTCTTCCCATTGAATAATTTGTTTCTCGGTGAGGTGATCCCCAAGATTTCGTGTTCCTTTTCTTTCATCTTTTCGCTTTTCACAGGGATCTCACTTCTCATTTTGCGATTCGGTAGTTTGCTTTTATCTTTCATTTAACATTCTCATCACTTGAGGATTTATCTTCTTTTTTTTTTGGTCCAAAATTCATCAATTTTGGGTGGGGGGTATGTTTGGTTTTGTTTTCGGTCGCCCAGCACAGAGTTCATGTCGATGCGTGTATTTTCTGTTGTTGCTCCCTTCCACCTTTTCCTTCTGCTCTTCCGTTTTCCTCTTCCCCACCTTTAGTCCGTCTGCCGCCGCTCTCCGGTAAACCCGCGCGAGTGCGAAACCCGAAACTCTTTTTCCTTTTCCCAATCTCACCATTTCGAGCTATATTGACTGCACTGGAAGCCCGTCGACGGGAAACGGAGTCGCCTTCATCTCCAGGCGACCCTCAGCAGTTATACATGTTAATTTGATTTGGGCTCTGTGTAACGAACACCAGTAACCGATAATATTTCAGCGCTGTGCAGCCTTTCATTTCATCCCTCATTAGGATTCCGGATAGGTACTGCACAATCTTCTTTAGCTCGCCAATCCGCCTATGTGGTTCATCACGTAAAGTCACCAGTATCCTGAAGTATGTCGCCAATTATACTAATTTCTCCATCTCCAACCGACCGCTAAGGACATTTGATGTAATGGTAGTATTGCTCTTCGCATTTTTCTCGCTTCTCCTGCTGTTTGCAGTAAATGCCTGAATTTAATCACTTTTTGTGATGATTTGAACTATTATTAAATATTAAATTTTACTCATTTCGCCACTGTTAAAGGTTTCACTCAGCAAATTTACCTCCGTATTTGGTTATATTTACGAGCGTAGTCTGTGAACGAAATGGAAGTTGGGGGCGAATGAGGGGGTGCGTAGCTGTGAGTAAAGTAAAGGCTGAGCAGAGAAGGGGCGACCACTGGAGTAAAACAGTTGGGAAACATTGTTCGAATCTGGTATTTTGATAGTGAGTTTGATTTTATGAAAACCAAATTAAGCTTTTTCCTCGTTTGAGGAGAACTATTGAAAGGACAATGAGGAACCCCCAATTGATACACTTACAGAGTCCAGTTAGAGAGGGATTAGCAGGCTGTGCAGCGATTGTGTGTGTGAACCAGAGAGTCAAACAATGGAGGTGTAGAGTAGAAAAGCAAATGTCTTCACAAGTGTCTTCATCTTCACGTACATACAACGACGAGTTGAGCCTACTTATGTCACATAATGGGACTGTCGTATGATGTTTTGGAAAGGTTTATGTGTACTCTTCTGGAAATATAGACACTATTAAACCATGAATTCCGTTGGTTGTGGCGAATTATCTTATGACTTTCCATCTAACAGATATCAGATCTGTTATGGGTGGTTGTCTAGCAAGCAAGTTTCTGCTGTAGCTTTCTGGGTATGGAATGCGTCATGAGACGGTTGTGTCTGGCAATCGACGCTTTCGCTGAGGAAGAACTCAGATACTTAACTGCCCCTCGCGAAACCTAATGGTGCAAAATGGCGAAGGTACATGAATGTAGAGGCTTAGTCATTTCTTTCCCTCTGCCGACCATAAGCTCATTGTTTTATGCGGGACATGTTCGATATCTTCAGAGGGACTCAGCAGGTTCATTGAAATGTTCGACTGACTAATATAGCATTTACTGAGGGACGAAATGTCGGTACCAAATCTGAAATATTCAAGAAAATACGGGGATACTTAGTATTAACTCAAAGATTTAATCTTAATTGCTTGAAATATGAGATTGTGCCCAGGGAAAACTATAGAAAGAGCGATAAAACTCAGGATTGAATGGGAATATTCTTTCGGCTAGATCTAATTCCCATCATTGACTTAGAGACAGTGCCTGAGGAAGTATCAACGTTATTACTTCGGAAAGTGGCAATCACCCCCTGGCAAACTCCCGCTTCAATCCCATTACAGTTCTATTCGTTCAACGATTTTCAATCCGCTTAACAACTTCGGAGCGATAGGAAACCTCCAACTCCAAACTCATCAATTGGGCTATTGTTTTTCACCCAATCTAACTGTATTCAGATGACCATTTTGTTCTCCCTCGTACTTCCATCGCTGCCATTCGGTTTCAGCTCATCAAGTCAATTTTCGAGCAAATTTTCCTAAGGGTGTTACGACTGTGTGCGAGTGTGTTGAGTTCTTTCTGATTACAGGAGACTGTCACAAGTCAGCGTTATATGACGGGCTGTGAGGGATATAGCGGCGCACAGGAACTGTTACGAGCTGCTACAGCTTGAGGAACATGACGGTTTACCGACGAATCTCGAGTTCAAACAGCTTCCTCAATGAACTGCACACTTCTACTTTATAAGCAGCCGTTTACTCTTCCAACGAAAAAACGCGTTCATGAGTACAGAAATATGAGTCACTTTGTACTAAATTAAATATCTGGTGCGTTGCAACACACAACTTTCCTTAGCTCTACGTCAATTCACTTTGTACATGGCTAATTCTATTTAATCAATTCATTTATCACTCAGTTAATTTGAACTTGGTCAAACAATGCTTTACGGCAGCATGAAGCGGCAGCGATTACGGTTAAAGAATTTATTGTGCGGCTCGTACTCAATCCAGGACCATTATTGAGCAAATGGTACCCAGAAAATTAATGAGGCTGTAAACACGGATTTTTTGAAGGAGGATAGTAATCACTTTTGCAGAGTTATTGGGTGATAACTGTTAGAACTGGTATTAAGCGAAACGGCGGTAGTTGAAATTCAGGAATTTCTGGAGTGACCCCCATGTATTTCATGAGCGTTTTTAAACACTCACCCTCTAGGTATTAAATTGGACGACAATACCAATTTTTTTTAACATTCTACAAAAATTCCAGCGGAGTTTATAACGAAAAAACTGCGCTAAAAACGGTTTTCGTCGAAAATTTTGATAATTTATTGTGCTGCTCTCGTCATTTTCCTACTAATGGGAATTTTATGGTTTAATTATCATGTTAAGAGCTACCAATATTAAAAATGTAATCAAAATCGTTAGAGCGGTTTTTGAGAAAAAAAATATTTGGTGTTTTGATCACTATGATAACTATAGTTAACTTTCGGTGGATTTTGTTCATACCCTTATTTTGGCGTCCTATGGTAACCTGCCAGCGAGATATCAAGTTTGAGCTGATTTAGTACGGTGGTTTTCTCTAAAAATCGTATACAGACACACATACACACACACACACAGACCATTTTCCCAAATAGTGTTTTTCGGACTCAGGAGGGTCTGAAACGTAAAGATCTGAAGTAAACTCAAAATTTTTTTTTCAGCCGATTACATTAACTTTCCTTTCTACTTCGTAGAGCCAAGGAAAGTAAAAATGGAGTCATATGATTTCTTTTACCAACGTTGAATAGTCAGGTAACCCCACTTTAAGGAGCGAAGTATTTTTCATTAACTAAAATTTAGCACTTAACCACATTCTCTGCCCACGGTCAAACGGCTGGCATCTCCCGCTCGGAGTTCAAGTATCATTTCAGTGAAAGAAGGTATCTGATTTCGCAGGTACACGAACTTGGAAGTTCATTCTTCAGCCTATTATCGTTTTCTTTCGTCTACTTCCCGATATTCGATTTGGCTGGTTCATGCACTTAGCTGAGGAATTGGAAATGAGTTTTTTTGCCGAATTTGAACCAGTAGGAATTCACCAGTTGAGAATTATGGCGAACATATAAAATGTATGAGCAGTGTATTTGGCACGTCATGAAAACAATTATTAATCCATTGAAAGGAATAGTGGAGAAACGCTGCATACAAGGCACTTATCCTAATTTTCGGAGGCTGCCAGCACCGGGATCACTGACTTTTTTCTTCTTTCTTCCCTTAAACAAACGAATAATCACATAACATTCAAGTTTTCGATTTGATTCGTTATAACATAAAACGGATGTTTGTGGAGCGTCGTCAAAACTCGCACTCTAACGCTGACAGGACTCTAATGCCTTTATTTTCACTCGGAATGTAATTTTCTGGCGTGTTTTGGTTAATATGTCCTTAAAACCGGTACTCAAGACGTGATTATATTGAACAAAGTGAAGAAAACGTATTCTGCGTGTGAAAGTTTAGTGACACACTTAAGCATGAATCCTTATTCAACTTACTGTCAGAGAGAAAAATTAATGAGTCTCACAATATTGATCAGGTTACCCTGCCTCTTTTACTATTTGGCCACAGGCAGAAAGGAAGCCCATAGAGCTCCACTACCTCCCATGAATGTTTCTCTTACCTCTGCACACGTCAACGTCGGTTCTGCGCTCGGAACAACTCAACGATTTTGAAATAATTTTGAGCTGCCTCGGAGGTCGGTCTTCATTCGACCAAAGCGCGATTCAAGTTATACCCGTCAAGTATAGTAATATAGTAGGGTTGTGAATAGGAACAAGCTCTGTCCACATCCACTTGGCAGGAAGCTATTGTCCCGTCGGTTAGATCTTGATTTCATTTCTTTTCTCTGCCACCTCACAATCGTGTATTTGTTGAATTTCATGTGCAAATCCCATTAAGCTGTATGTATTGGGAAATGATTCCCAATCATATTCATATAAATAAATAACTCGAGTAGTAATAGGTCGCCTGTTGAATATTCATGGAATTAGTGAAGCGGTTCTGCGTACCACACACCAATCGTTCTCTGCAAGTGCAGAGAAAATCGTGAAAAAGAGCACTGCGCCACGAACATGCTGAATATTTCCAAGTTGAAATGAGCGCAGGTGCTTAACATGCCTCATCATTTATTAGCCTCATTTCGTTTTTCCGCCCGGAGTTTGTACCGCTGATTCCTCTCCACCTGGAACGCTATTGTTTTACCTTCAACACTAATACGAACCTAATGTTTCTTCCATTACCCTTAGACATGTTTGTATTGGCTTACTATCCCTTTTTCCGATATTTCCCGGTTTCAGGTATTTCTTTGCTGTTCCCAGTCCATCTAGATTTGCATACGGTTGAAATACTATGATTTTCCGATACTAAATTGTTGATAGCACTGCAGCCCACCCTTCTTATTACTGTCTAACTCCTAAGGCGTGGCTGAGCGTCAATCCAGTTTTAGACGACCTGATTCACTATCCGCTGTTCACATTGGTACCTCGCAGTTTATTTTTGTGTGATAAACCATGAGTCAGTCGAAACAGTAATAATGTTCGCGCTGCAACTAGTTCATTAAGACTTATCTGTTTTGACTATGACTGGAAACCTATCCAGGTAATATTTGAACCCACCAAGGGTCGTACTTTTCTACGTTACTTTGCCTAATTAATTAGTTCTTTCGAACGTGAAAGAGTATTCAGGGGCCTCGGGAAAACGCGGAGCATTGAAATTTGCTTTAAAATCAATCTCGAGTCCCTTTGTCTGCTTTTCCAAAACACTCGGCTTATTAATCCTCGAGATAGACACAGGCAGGAACACTATAATAATAGGACACTGTGCCTATCTCTGTACTTGATGTGAGTTATATTTACTGTCCAGCACAGTTTGTGGCCTCCCACAAGATCTACCTATACACATGCACGCAGGTCACGTTTTATTTGGTTAATTGTACATTTGTTATTTCTGGGGAAGAAACGATTTTCGAAATAACAGAACGAATTAACGAACGTGAAGAAAAATGAATGTAAATCAGCAGTGGTGAGCTTTGAAACTGGAAATTACACAGTATTCGTCATATCACAAAAACAATTCACGGTGATTGAACGAAATGACAGCGATCTCGCATCTTCGACTAGTATCGTTATCTGCTTTCTGCATTGATACTCATGAATGAGTTCGGCCTTATGACCACGAACTTCGGCAATCGGCGTTTTGTCTCTGCTCAGTTCTCGTGAAGCTCTGTTCGCCTTCTAACCCCTCCTATTTTCTAGGTGCGATTTCCCACAGTTTTGACCCAAAGACGATTGAATAAATATTGGCGAATTATAAGCTGCTGATGGCGTACTGGCTATCTAAATCGAAAGTAATATGTTGTGGGCTTTAAAAAGTTTAGTTTATTCTTCATTTGCATCGCCCACGAGAACCATGAGTTGCTGGCAACGTTCCATGGAGGTGGTTCAGATGGTGACATCGGGGCCTGTTCATTCTCTATCTTCAACGATCTGGACTTCCTTTGGTTACATCTAGACAGTGAGACGATTGAAATTAATGTTGGAAACGTTATGTGTTTCTATGTGATCTACCACTTATTGAAAAATGTGATGAATAGTTATCAGTATGAATTCCAGACAATCTTACACCAATCTTGTGACTTCACGAATCGTACGTCAGAAAGAAAATGTTCCCACTTTCTCCAAGGCCACTGCAATTAGGTGTAAGTGAAATGATCTTCTGTAGAATGAATTTGGCTCCGTAAGAAGGGTGGCGAGAAGAGATGAGGAAAGATTGATGGGATCAACAAGTTAGTTTCGGATTTCCGATAAGTGTAACTTCAATAACTACAACTTGAATTTTTCCTGAGCACTCTCGTCGTCATCTGAGCCTCCATTTTGAACTTTCCTTTAAAAGGATGCGCTAAGAGAAGGAAATACTCGCGACCGTCGTTCCACTGCCATCGCTCTTATATTTTATTTCCCCGGGGAGGGTTCTTCCTGAGAAAGAATTGAGGGCGGCAAAATAGTACGAATGCCACGTTCTGCGCTGAATATGAATAGCCGAGCTCGGCCGCCATTGTGGCATTATTTATCCTTCTGTCAATGAAGCTTCAGTTTTGATGAGCAAATTTTCTTAGTTTTTGAAATCAAGCTCTTTCTCTGATGTGGTGAGTCGGAAAAAATTAGGCGTGCCCTCATAATATCGCAGAAAGTGACTGGAAAGTCCAGAAAGGAGAAATCCGTTGTCGCTTCGGATATTAAACCGAACTTAAGGCTCCAGGGCAGAAATAGTTGGGTTGAACGCACCTAGGAAAAGGCCAAGCTTAAGATTCCAACTACTTCGGCATGTGCCGAACAAATTGACTACATATTGTACTACGGGATTGGCCCGATACGACGAGTGAAACTGATAGGTGGTAGGAGTGAAACGGCAGGCAGTGAGGGAAATGAACACCAACTAGGCTAAACTATTACTTCCGCTAAATTCTCTGTGAGTCCGTTCAACTGGTGAAATTTACTGTAATTTCACTGTTTTCCGTCTAGAGGCAGTTCTACACATATGAGACTCGTCTTACTCGAATCAGCATCGAAAAATACCTGGGAAACAATACCAAACACGACGTTATTGTTATGAAATTGCCAAAAAACGTAGCTTTTCAAATTTTAAGGAGAGGGGGATATAAAAAAAGGTTTTTGACTGATTACCTAAGTGTACTGTGCAGAATTAATACCAAAACCAAAAGCTACTGTGCTCCTCCCTTTGAATGGTTCCTTAGTAACTATGTACGAAACTGGTGTTAAAGTGTCTTCTTATTTTTCTAAGATTTATTTTAATTCGAACATCGCTGTTTATTTGTTAAGCGTGAAGCGTACAGCATGCAACTCGGTCCCACAGCACAAGTCTAACTTTGAGCGGGGAGTAGCATTTTGGCCTGTGAGCAATCGCCCAATATACAGGTTATATTGTCATAAATAGCTGAACACAAAATAAAAATGCACTGCGTGCATTTTTCCCCCCTTAAGCTACTTTTCTTCGCTAGGACGCTTCCTTGCATCGGGGCAGTCGGTTCCCTCCAACGATCCTGTTAACTTCTTTCACTCCATCTCCACAATTCGTGTGTTTCTACTGTAAAGCATTTGCGGGAATTCGAATAAAACTTTTTTTAAAAACGAATCTCACGTTCAACGAATTTATCTTACATTTATGTCTTTTTCATTTCCCTATAAATTCTTTGATTAAGTACGGGGGTCACCTGAACCACGATAACCTAACTAACTTCAGCTGTTGTGTCTTTTACTCCTGAGCTACATCACCAAGTACTGTTCATCGTGACGGTGCGTATGAAATGGACGTGCACGCATCTATTGAGCGTAATAACGAGCAACTAAGTAATCTGAATCCCTGCCATTTGATCCCTCGCCCTGCAGCTCATGTTCCCCGTATTTCGCAACCAAAATGATAGATCACCTTCTAACAAGCGCATTTCATGTCAAAGAGTCTGGCCCCGGCAACAGGCAGAACAGCGAAGCAACACCCAACTTTACACGCGACGACTACACAAAATGGATTAGAACATATTTCTACTCATTTTGCTTCCAGCCAACGTTCTAAGGGCATTCACAGCTAGGAGCGTTCACTAAACCAACAGGACGACTTCTCCTTTAACAAACGATCCTACTCTAATTACTTACTTGAAGTTTTAAGTCTCACTGCTATTAGGACGCTCAAAGGCTTTTCGTATTAGAGCAGTTTCGTTTAATAAATCACGAAATTAAAGAGTCTCGCTCCCTTTCTCAAACCAGGGATTTAGCCGAAGTAAAGAGCCGCCCTTTCCCTCCTTCGGTCGATAGTACAGTTATAATTCATGCAGACGCGGGTTTCAATAGAACCCCCAACAATCAGCTTTAAACGACTTCTTGGGGGGGGGGGGCGATTTTCGAAATAGCTAAACGAATTCATCAACTCGAAAGGAAGCGGAAGTAAATCAGCAGTGGTGAGCTTTGCAACTTATTACTTAACATTCATTAAGGCACAAAAGTCACCAAATGTATAGGGCCTCACTAATAGTGTAGAGTGGTACGTCGCATGTGGCTTTGGCGTGTTGTTGATAAACTGTATTTATTTTCCAGGTGTACACTCCAACAGGGTTTCAGAAGTATTCTGTGACTTACAACGTCGGCGACGTTTGCATGTGTTTCTCAATTTGGGACACGTCAGGTACGTTCTCGAACGTTGATCATTGGACTAGCTTTAGATGTAGAATAGTGTTTTTCATGTTCAGAGAGGTATAATTTTGGTCTACGCGTGCCGTAAATTTATCCAGACTATGTTGATGTCTTGTGAGTGTGGTTCTGTTGATTTCACCAATTTTTGAAGTTGATGTAGTGCTGATGCGTATATTTTCAGGTCCTCCATGTACAGAAGATGGCGTTGTTGTTCTTCATAGTATAACTGTGCGCACTTTGATTAGGTAGGACGGAAAGAGGGTTCAGTGACAGGTATAACCAGAAAGGTCTTGAAGAATTTTCTTGGAATATCCAACGACGAATATTCAAGTGTTGCATAGATATGGTAGTTGTCAGAGTCTTTGACCTCGGACTTCCCCGCTTCATTTTCTCTGACCGCCTAATTGTTTCCAACTATCTCCATACCTGCCCCTCACCTGCGGGCCCCCCAGCCCCCTTTTCTAGGTTTTCCCCTTTTCTTTATTTCTTTCTCCCAATTTCATTTTCCTATCGATGACAGAGCTCTTCTAAAATCGTTCTGCTTCCAACAACCCCCCCAGTCACTTCTCACTCTCTCACACGGTTGCCAGTTCACGCGTTCCGAGTACTGCCCTTGTCTCCCAGTTGTACCCCATCTCACCTCAATTCTAATTCTACTCAATTCTGCAAGCACGTATAATACAGTCCTCCTCACGCTCACCGAGTTCCAGTTTTATTGCAATCCCCAACTCCCCCTTTCGTGCACCCAACAGTAGTCAATGATTTAAACGTGGAGAGTTGTGTGAGAGTCTTTCATTTGTGTTCTGATCAATATTGGTGGGTTTATTTAGTAGGTGTTTCACATTTTTAGGAGCCAAGAGTGTGTAGACATAGTGGCCTTGGAACGCCTATTAAATATTATGAAGCACGGCCTTTATGCACTATAAATGGGGGCTGAAAACAATATGTCTTCCTCATTTGTATCCGCTAGAATAATAAATATAATAATAGTATATTATAATAATAATATAGCCTAGAATAATAAACGAGTAAGTCGTAACACTTTTATATGACTGGACAACAGTATGCTGTCAAATGTTTTCCTGTAGTCCGTATGTTATTTAAAGTTTCCTTCGTTATTTATTGGCTTATCGGAAGACAGCAGAGTACATGAGTATTTGTTCGTTACAACCATGCGACCCTTCGAGAAAGCCGTTCTGTTCGTCCGTTAGTATGTCATGTGTGTCAATGGGAGTGCATTCCTTGTCTGTGATAATTGTAATACGTTTGTAGGCAGGTGATCGGTCCGTAGTGTGAGGAGTTTGTTGTGTTCGTTCTCTTTGGTTTCAAGAACGTTGTTCAGAATAGTGCATTATGTCCGCTCCTTCTAATCCTTTTTCAATGAGCCAACTTGATCAACTCATAAGGATCTCCCTTGGTTTGGTTTAGTGTCCCAGTGGCATTTTTGTCTCAATGGAACCTGTATAAGCCCGAATAAAAAGGAGATGAATTGCAAAGAACACGTAAATTTTATTCTAACATAAAAGAATAGTATAAAAAATGAATCAAATTACGTATGACATAAAAAACATATTGAGTATCAAGAGAAATATTTGAATGCGCTATCTACTTGATAACATCGTACACTGAACACTGAATTATTCTGAAGATTCTAGTAGCATTTGAGTAGAGTTTATAAGAATTATTGTGCTACTCTTGTAATTTTCCCACGAGCAGGAATTTGAGAGATTGTTGTTTCATTTGGAGCGGTCTAGTCAAAAATGTAATCAAAATCGTTAGAGCCGTTGGCGAGAAACAAATTTAGTGTTTTGCTCACTGTGGTAATAAATATAGTTACTGTTGCTCTGATTTCGCTAATACTCTTATTTTCGTGTCCCATTGTGAGATGCAGACTGAATATTAAGATTGATCTGATCTGGTTTGTCCTTTCGCGTTCAGAGCCACTCACAGCACGCACGCGCACATATACACAGTGAGAGGGAAATAGATTGAATTTATTTAACCACCATGGAAAGGTTGGAGTCAAGTGGCCCTCTCTTCCATCTTCCATGGAAATACACATTACGTACAATTTTAATTCGCATAACAGTCATGTTGCAATTAATGTAAAAACTTACTAGCTAAAAAGAGTTAACAGCTACTTTCTCAAATTTCCAATGATTTCAAATAAATTAAATATTTTTTGTTTGTGCCGTTCTGGCAATATTAGACTAGGTAAATAGGAGAGAGAGTCTGCATGTCTATCGGGGGCCGTTGATTTCGCGAGCAGTATAACCTGAAGAAGCGGAAACCCGTTCTACACTCTCGGTTTTGCATTCGCGCTTCTAGAATTGATAGTTTTCGACCCTGTTATTTATTTGTCGGTCTTTCGTTCTTTTGTTTTCAGCGTTTATCGTTATTTCTGGAAAACGTACTCAGTAAGGGGGGGGGGGACGCCTCCAGAACTCTAATCTCCCGTATGACCGTATGAACGATGCATCCGATCCTTCTACCGAAACATGGCCGTTTTTTGGAGCTCCTTGTTGATCAATTTCACAAGGATAATCTACACAAGGGGCTATACTTATTAATGTCGCTTCTGAGGATGAAATATTGGATCCTATCCGAAATTTGGTCAGACGACGTGTGCATCTGTGCAATGTTTGAAGCCAACCCCTACTCATCCTAGAATGGCCCCCCTTTCAGCCCCACGCTTTCACGAAGCTAAAGCCTTCACAAGCTGTGGAGTGGACTACGTTGGACTATTTACTGTATCAATTGCTCGTAGACGAGGAGGGCGAACACAAAAGGCGTACTTGTGACTTTTCATTTGTTTGTCGAGCAACGCTGTGCATTTGGAGCTTGCTGCAGATCTCTCAACACCTTGCTTCCTGGCAGCCTTCAAGGTTTTCTGGCTCGGCGTTGACCAAGCGCTGTAATGTATTCCGATCAGGGTACCAACTTCATTGGACCTCGCACCTATCTTGAGGAGTTATATTCGTTTACGGCCAGCCCGGGTTTCTTCACAGCAATAGAAGAGGAATGGAGACTGAACTTCCCCATCTGCCTCACACTTCGGTGGTGTGTGGGAAGCAAATGTGAATAGCGTCAAGACCCACCTGTCCAAACTCATAGGGACCCAAGTACTGACCTACGAGGAGATGACCACAGGAGCGTAAAAGATACAGGGTCTGTTGAATAGCAGATCACTCTGCGTTCTCTCTGATGACCCTGCTGCCCCTAAAGCTCTCACACCAGTTCACTTTATAACTCTGGGATCCACCTTGGATTGCTTACTAGTTAAGGATGTGAGTGACAACCCCTTGGACCGTTTGGAACATTTCCAGCGTGTGGATCGAATTATTCAGCACTACTGGCGACATTGGTATCAGGAGTATCTCCACAACAACCGCAGCGGCCCAAATGGGGCGAAGAGACTCCAGCGATCACACCAGGCACGATAGTAGTGGTCATGCAAGAGAATACCCCTCCACTTAGGGATAGTGGAAGAGGTCTTTCCCTCTCGTGATGGAGTGTGTCCGAGTGTTAAGAGTGCGAGTTGGCTCCCGTATTCTGACTCGCCCTGTGGTAAAACGCATGTTGTTTCTGGCAAGGTCAATAGAGAGAGTCTGCATGTCCATCGGGGACTGTTGGTTTCGCGAGCAGTATAACCTGAAGAAGCGGAAACCCGTTGTACACTCTCAGTTTTGCATTCGCGCTTTTAGAATTATTATTTCGGTTATTCGTTGGTTTTTCGTTCTTCAGTTTTCATGTGTTTCGTGCATTTCGTCTACGCTGTTTTCTTCCTTTTCTCCTATTCTCTTTTCCCCTTCCCTTTTATCGACAGCTGAACTGACGAGCTTTCTGTATCCCGAATTCGACTTGGTACGTCCAAATAATACAGTCCGCATTTTTTCTTGAGATTATTCCTTAAAATTCTGTTCTCAGTTTCCTGTACAACGAAGGCTCTCTCAAATAGCACAATCCTAAGAGCAGGGATTCGTAACTTTTTTCCACTACTTCTAGTATTTTTTTCATACACTTTTTGTCATGAATGTGCCAGTTTCCTGGAGATAGTTGGGTTTTTTAATGTAAGAATTTTACATACCACTTTACTTTTAGAATTGTAAACTTTTTAATGGCAGGACAGCAGGTGACATGGTCATCAAGTCTCAAGCGCATAGCAAAGCAAATGACAGTATTTTGGGCTTTCTGCAGTTTGGTTCTGAATTTTATCATCATTCAAGTCACACAGAGCTACTTCTGCGAACTGAAACGTAGAAAAAACTAGGAATTGGACGAGTTGCAGTCTGATGTGAATAGGGAAGTGGAGTATTTCCTTGAGACCATCTCCTCCTTCTGAAGGCGATTTGACTGCCAATGGACTCCTCATCAATTTCGAACATACCAAAACGTTCATCCCAACTTCCTCTCCTTGAATATTCTTGAATGGTGTTACGGCCGTTACGGGGCTCTTTAAAATGCAATGAAGCATAACTTTCGTCCTTTAAAATATAATATGAAATGAAATGAAATGTTTAGTTCTGGAGTAAATGCTATTAAACTTAAAAGCAATACATTGAAAATAAAAACAAATTCCCGGGTAAATGAACGGCGAATTTCAGTAAAAATGGCAAACTTTTGAAAATAACTAATCAACTCTGAACAACGATGATGTTGATGAGGCGGTGACGACCGCAATTTAGGTGGATATCCACGAGGATGGGTTTGGCGGTGAGGAAGCGACGTGCACTAAGTTGTATCTCCAAATATAATCTTCCAGATGCCGGGTGGTGCTACTCCCCCGAAGTCCGCAATGACAAGTCAAAATTAGAATAATCAACAATCTGGTTGCCAGGTGGGCAGGTAGTCTGGTGGGTTTCAAAATTTGGAGAATGCCGATCCACAGGTGAATACTCAACAGCGGGAGGAGAAAAACGAGAAGGCTGGTCCTTTCCCGAGCTGGGCAGTGCCTCCTGCTTCGACCAGGATTTAATTGAATGAATCTCGAAGACAGGTTTTAGTTGAACACGAACTTGTAATTTGAAGAGTTGGTATTCAACAAGATTTGGAGACTTATATGTACAAGAAGAGGTGACTTAGACAGGATATGAGTCAAGTATAAGCGCGAAAAAAGGGGCGTGAAACTGGTAGTACGGGTAAGGAAGGAGAAATCCGAATTAGATGTCGATGAGAGGTGACACAAGTGTCCACTGGTAGAATTGAGACGGCTGTATCGCGAAAGGTGTTAGATGACTGTGTTGGGAGAACTGGTGATGACCCACTTTCGCGAGACTTCGTTGGAGAATGAGCTGTCTGTATTGGTGGGAGCTGTCTATTGTGGAGAGGAATGCGGAAAGAGAGGAGGAAATGATATTCCACAATGTCCAGACGAAGGGGGAATCCGTCGTCAATTGGAAATTGGAATTTGGACCCTAACGAAAGAGGTGGAATTTCCATAGGTAACTAAAAAGGGTTGAGGACGAAGGTGTTTGGGGGAAACAATGACTAAGCCATTAGGGGCCAGGGAGTCCCGTTAGGGTAGGTGCAGGAATTCCGAGGTCTAAATCTCTTACTGATTAGGCGTTTTGCGTCGCTTGTGCCATCTGGATCTGCCCTTCGCCTGTTATCACTTTGCCAGTTGATTCAAGATAACATAAATAAAAAATAACGTAATCCTTTGCAAACGGAAATACCAAAAATAAAACAAAGAATATAATTATAAGGTGTGTCAACAAATGGTATTTGACGAATAATCATTCGAAGCTTGGAGAAACAAATAGACAGACTTATTATCTTTCTGCTTCCTCAAATTTCTGTCGTTGCTCTTAATATACTGTTTAAACAATGTTTTAGAAATTAGACAATTCCTTTGGTATTATCAAAGCCAGAGTGCTGGTTTGTTTTGGGTTGCTTTTAAAATACGGGCAATGTTTACTGTAGAAGTTGAACAATTTTCTATAAGATTTCCACTTTTGCGTTGATGTCATTTGTTGTGTATACACTATCCCACTCAGTTGCTTTCGTCTCATTGATGAATTATGTCACGTCGAAACCCCTCATGTTTCTTACCACTCTATATTTTTTTCCATTTTAGACGATCTAAAGTCTGAGCAACAGAAAATTAAATCAAGTTGTCAGAACCCTGGTGCATTCAATTATCAAAATTTCTTAACAAGTGAGCTGTCATTTACTATAATCAAATCTAGTAGCGTGCTGGAAAAGGGTGGCTGATGAGTTGCGGCAGGCCAGTCACCGGGTCGAACTTAGTGACTCCAGGAGTAAGTTGAGCTGCCGACTGTAGCTCGAGTCCACTAGCTGTTGAAATATCGGAGAATGACCAGTTGTTTACATGCTCCAGACAATTTTGCGATTCCATCAAAAGATACATCAAGAGAGAAACACACACACACACACACACACACACACACACTATAACTTCCCTTTTCCTCCTTTGAGCAACGGAAAGCAACAATCGTCGACGGCATGGCCAGATTTTTACCCTCACGGTTGTACCAGCCCTGGAAACGAAGTCGTTCACGAAATCCACATCCATGAAAAGGCACATTGCCACAAAAATGAGAAGTCTCTGGAAGATAAATATGATTGGGATGTATCGGTATTTGTTGGAACTAGAGGCATTTTTTTTACACATTTTAAAAAAAGAGCAGAACAGTTCGGTTCATCACGGTACTTTCCTGCAATGTCAGTGTTCCAATGGTTGTCAAGGGGTAATGCTTACTTGTGTAGCCGCCTTAGCGAAATTAGTTGTGCGTGTTGTCGATTTCTGGGGCTTTTCAGCTGCGTGTCCACGATGTTGTTCGTTGAACTTCTTTGTCTGTTATATAGTTGTATCGCAATGTTTCTTCAGCCAGAAGAGGTGGCGAATGCAGAACTTGCCAATGTCCTCCGCTTTGTGCGGGGGTGGTGGTGGCATATAGGTGACATCGCACCAAGTGAGCCCAGTGCCGTGAGGCCTGGTGGTGGTGCAGGGGGGCCATGATCTGAGGATCACGGAGGCCGTTACAATAGGCCCGTTTGTGACCTGAAACGCTTTGTCATTACGTCACTGCCTTGAAAATATAGGTCATCCTTAGCATACGCGTAGTGGGTTTCCATATGGAGCCAACTTTTCTTTCGATTTAATGGCGTTGAAGACATTTCAGTTTAATGATGGATCCTTCAATGCTATTAGAACCTTCAGTATCCACTTCTATTTTATTTGTTCGAACTCTCAGGCGCCAATACTTACGACCCAAACTCTTCTTTTCAGCTACTGCTTGTTTTTGCATTTTAATGGCTGAGAAAAGTTGGCTCGTAAAATTCGTGAACCAGTTCTTTTATATTAGAAACGGTAATATTTCCGCTGAAAGCGGTTGAATCGTGGGTAGAGATAAATTGGTGACGTTCTTTACTTTGGGGAAGCTTGAGAGTAGTGAGAAAGGCCAGTTAGATTAATGAGCACTTATCCGATGGAGCTTGGAGGAGCATAACTCTCGGGAAACAACTAAGAAGACTCTTCTAGCAACAGATAAGACCATAAAACGACCGTTTTAAAGTCATTGAAGAGCCCTGCAGAAAGCACCGTAGATAGCCATCGCGCACCCGGAAACTTGACTTTGGGTCTCCGCTCGATTCGGAGTCCGACAGGAAAAGGAACCATTACTGCTCTGTGCGACCAGTCAGTAGTTCAACAACTGAATAGTATACGCTTTCTTGTATGGACCTAACATTCTGTAGCTTGCTTCGAAATGAGGAACGCATTTTAGTAGCCTGTTGGGACTCGTTGACTACGCACTATCGTAAGCTTGCGTTAGTGTGTAGGTAATGTAATAACTGTACGTCATAAGGTAGGGACACGAATTTGGTAAGTTATTGTGGCTCATGAGGTCAGTGTCGGTCTGTATTCCCATCTTCCCACTAAATACGCTTTTGAAAGGATGCGGTGGTTGATGATATCGACAGAATGTTGGATATTTGAATCCCCAATCGATTTTCTGACTTGTATAATTTCATGACCGGTGTTACAATTTCCCTTCTCTCCCTTTTCGACATTACGATCAATGAGGTGAGCTACTGAACATGCCCATTTGATTGACCGTTGACATTGAAATACAAGGAACCATCAACATTATCTAATTGATTAAAGTATTAATGAATTATGTTTTATTTTTGCGTATCTGCAATCGCCCAGTCTTCATTCAAATAGTATCCTATTTGAGCTATTGCCGTCTATTGAGGCCTTGCAGCATTGCAAGGAAACAAATTTCAAATCCTGACAACACAAAACCCGATGCAGTAGTTCAGAGGATTGGTACTCGTTTTCTTTTTTGGAGAACAGAAGTACGTATTAGACTACTCATTCTAAACAAAAATCATTTTTCCTTTGTAACTTTGTGTATTTCCCATACAAGGTTTTAAAAAGCCGTAAAATTCATACAAATTTACAGTTTCTTATGCACCAAAATATGAGCTATTTGTCAACGAAACGTCTTTAGACTGAATGTACTGCTTTTGTGGCACGGGCTTTAATGTTGACGCGTCTCCAACTGTTCACTATTGGACACCCAAGTAGTTCTGCAAATTGGTAATGAACATCCACTGATGTGTGAGGTGTTGATCGTTGGTCGTTCTCCCGCAAATCGAACTACAGACACACACACGGATCACGCGCCGAAATTAGGGTTTTTAGACTCAGTAGTCCTCAAAACGTAAAGATCGGAAGAAAACCCAATTTTTTTTTTTGACCCGATTACTATACTTTCCTCCCCTTCGGGTAGCGGAAAGTAAAAATCTTCGTTTCGTGCATTTTCACTTAGAATGGGCACCGCTTGCAACGTTCAAACTCTTTCTATAGCCCCAGTGTTTTTCCGAAGTTGCGTTGTTAAGTTCGACGGCGACTTTTCTCCAAGTTATCGTCAACTTCCTAAGCCCGTCGGTTCACAACTTTGCGTGGTGTTTTGTTCAATGAGTTCCATGAATTGCTTTCAAGAATAGGTCCGGGGCGTTGTTAACTGCCGTCTCTTTAGCATGACGCTCTTCAGACGCGAGTTTTCGCTTAAATCAGTGGAATGAGCAATAATAGATTCATTCGATTTATGTATTTAAGGTCTGCGGGATTTTCCAGTTTTTAGTTTTCCAACAAATAACTTTTTTTCTACTATGTGTGTTTAATTTCTCGACATATTTCATTACATCCCGCAACAATTTATTCACAACTTCCTTGTCGTGATTAGCCTTGTCATTCATCGGGTAATTTTTTTACAATCTTTCATTCGGCAACCTCAAATTTGGAACAGAGCTTTTGTTGAAGCACTGAGCAAGGAAAGCAGTGTTGCCTCAGGCCAATTTTTGTGGTTTCCAACCTGATAGTTTGGAATTAAGAGAGGAGCTCATCTGGAAGCGTTGAGTGAGCCTAGTTGTTGCTAAGAAATGTTGGGACTCTTTTTTCCTTGGTTTTTAACTCGAGGAGGTTTGATTCGATGAGTATGAGTTCTCACAACGACTGAACGGAAAGACATGCTCGGTTACAGCTTTGATCTGCAGAGGGAGCAGAGTTTTTTCTTCTCTCGTTCTTGGCGTAACTACTCCATTGCTGTTATTTGTATACTACCGAAGAGGCTATATATATATATATGTGTAAAAATGCAACACGAGTGATCGCTTTGTCACGTGTGATCGCGTCATAACTTTTAATTTCCTCTCCGAGAATTCATTACCGTTTGCCGTGGAAGAGACTACTTCGCTGAAAGAAGGCTTGTTTGTTTCAATTCGCTTTCAGGTATTTTATCAAACTTTACAGCTAATGAATTTATATTACTATCATGAGATCAATTAACAAAACGCTTTCAGAACGCATCGCAGTTGCCGCCTTTAGTTTTCACGCTCACGAGTTTATATGTATATCAAGATCTCGTTCCTTCATGTTATCAGTGACCTTTACGTTGATTGGTTCTCTCTGAACTTGAGAATTAATCACTTCACGACCCATCATTAGGTAGGAAAAAGGAAAATAACGCCAAAAAGGTTATTTCTTCGACTAAGTAAACCATTTCAATTTCTCGCTGGAAGCCCCAGCTTTTACTTGGAGAGCTTTTTTTGTCGTTGATACGGTTTAAATAACGATATTTTAACAGAAAAGTTACGGACTCTAATCCAATAGCCTGAGTGTGGTAGAACATCGACAATAATATTTCCAAGCCGTTGCTGTCATTAGACACTGTGGATGTGGAATCCTGGAACTCAATTGGCAACAAAACCCAAATTTAGACACCGGAAAAAAGGAAGGAATTGGTCTGAAAGCTCGCTCAGCTAGTCAAGGGTGAATTCGCATGGCATATGCTTAGACTGTATTTCCATAAAACTTACTTCTGACAGTATCAGTATTTTAAGGTTTTGAGCACAGCATAGGACGCCAGCATGCCATATGACGCCAATGGTTTTGATGAGGGGAGGCACAGTTCATTGAGGCGGTTCTCTCCAAAGGTTGCGAAAGACAGAAATTGGTCTCTGACGCCTTTCGACTGCACCGAATTTGCTGTTCTGACCCTGCACTTCTCCACTTCTAAGTTTAGCCTCGTAGGTAGAATACGAAATAAATTGAGAGCTCACTCAGCTGATAGCAGCCGAAGCCAACGTTTACTTCTTGAAATACTATTTCTGCAAATCTTCTATTCTAGAATCCTCGTGAGACGAGAAGAAGCGGAGTTCGCTGCAGAGCTCATTTAGCTGATCAATGAGTTGAACGACTTCGCAACCATTACACAGCTTTTGCCTAAGGGCTTCATTACCAATTTGATTTTTCTTGAAAATGAAAGAAATTAGCCTAAGAGGTCATTCATGTCATCACGAAAACAAGAGGTCAGAGAAGCTCAACTAGTCGTGGAAGAATTGCATGTGATTAGGATCGCCTGAAGAAAGAATCTACTTTAGTTTAGGATACTTCGGTGGTATTTTTTAGTAGTACTAGGAAGGATGATCTTTCTGCATTGATGAAAACAATTTCAATGATCACCGCAAGTTCCGTATAACCTGCCCGTGTGTGGCTCGATAATTGATTAAATACCCGGACAATCCAAATTCGATATCTTATGTGGGTTATACTGGATCAGGAGAAGGTTGACGAATATTCGGTGAAGCGTGATGTATGTTCGTAGTACATTCAGAACTGTAAATACGATAAAATGGTCGCACAACTAAGAGCTTTACCATCATAACAAAGCTATTCTTCGATTACTTCACAGTGTTTTTGGAGAACGCTTCCACCAATAAGCAGGGTTCATTATCACTATTTTTAGTATACGGGAATTGATTTTTATCGAGATTTTCATTAATGTACGCCGCTGCTCCCGTCATTTTGTCTGATTGTGCAGTTTTTAAAACTTATCTTTTTATGTTTTACGTTTTACGTACGTTTTTACATAATGTGGTTGTGCACGAGTAAATTAAGAGGACTTTATATAGTAAAAAAAGATATTGCACATCAACACCAAGCGCTTTTCCGAGACATGAAACGGAGCAAACAGACGACAACCCTGAAAGAAAAGGTGAATGAGGATGAGAAATAGAAGGAATACCTTTCGTACGACGTCCTCGTGGCTTCTTCCCAGGGCCTTGGGTGCTTGGCAGCAGCTTCCCTCGCAGTTTCGGAAAATCGCAAGCTGGGCGTATGTAACGACTCAGCAAACTATTGATGGGACAAGCCCAAAGGGAAATACTTTCATGAAAATGTGAAAAGAAATAAAATATAATAAAAGGAGAATATGATTGGAGGTGGACACGCATTAGGCGAAAGTCGGAACGCAAGTGATGAAGGAGAATGAACCGAAAAGGATAGGGGAAGGGCGTGTGTTGCGGGTTGGCCAACTCTGCTCCCCTCATGTCGAGGAAACGCCTAAACAGTGATATTATCAGATAGTTAATTAAATAATAACCCTGAGATATCACTCAATTGGGAAAAGGGACTTACTACGAAATAACCGCGTGTGCAAATTATTTGAATATCCAAAATGGAGAATGTTGGCGTCCTCATCTCCATACCAATGGTCGGAAAATTCCAGTTTTAACCTGTACATTTTCTTAAGCAACGCCGTGTAAATGATTCTTTGACAGCTTTGGCGAAACCATAATATCACGTTGGAAAGGAACATCTTTCTACACGAAGGCAACATTTTGGGATGTTCGGAGATCATTCAGATCAATCCAACCCGGTGCCTGAGGCGCGCGAAAAAATTCTGATTGTAATTCAGTTTACAGTTACCTACAGTCTCGAATATGTTTAACGTTTTACATGAGGATGTGAGAAATGTTGAAGTACGCGTCCACACTAAATTATTCTTTTTTGAATCCTGGCTGAAACACATGTTGATTGAAGCATGACAACATGTTGAATTTATCTTTTATTAAAGAAAAACGAAATGCTCGTGACTGAAATGTTTGTTTCTTGTCTTTAATCATTTTTCAATTGGTTATGGGCCCAGCACGCTTCCACTGCGCTGAAATTTTCACCAGTTGCTAGAGCAAGTACTGTAAAGACCTTGCTTAGTGTAGCAGCTAGTCAACATTTGCACTTGTTGCAGTTTGATGAAAGAAGAAATGTATGTAAAGCAACCTGAAGGTTACTGTGATGGTTCTAAGCGAGTATGTAAATTGAATCGAAGTCTGTATGGGCTGAAACAAGCTCCACGTTGCTGGAATCAGTAATTTGCAGCATATTTGTTCAAAATTGGGTTCAAACAAAGTGATGCTGACCCTTGCTTATTCGTTAAACAATCAAAATTCACAAAAATCATGGTGGTATTGTATGTGGATGATGGGTTAATAGCGTCAAACTTGGAAGGGGATTTGAGTATATTTGTGAATGATTTGAAACGAGAGTTTAAAATAACGACGAAACCAGCATCTTTCTTCCTTGGATTTGAGATTGAGCAGACTGATGGTGTGGTTACTGTAAGTCAAAGCTCTTACTGTAGAAAGTTGCTTGAAAAATTCGGTATGGAGAATTGCCGCACAGCTGCCACACCAATGGTAAAGGATGGGGAAGAAATTATCAGATGCGATTCAAAACCAAATAACACAACAATAGAAGGGGAAAGACAAGAGACAGAAACCTCTTTTCCCTATCGGCAAGCTGCAGGAGCTCTTATGTATTTGATGATAGGGACTCGCCCAGACATTGCGTTTGCTGTCAGTGTCGTGTCATGGACATTAGAAAATCCTACGTGGAAGAATTGGGTGCAAGTAAAACGCATTTTTCGTTACTTGAAGGGAACGATGAGTTTCGGTTCGAAATATACTGTTGGAGATAAATCTTTTGTCTGTTACAGTGATTCCGATCATGGAGGTAACGTCACTACACGCCGCTCAACTACAGGCGTTGTTGCGCTAATGTCACATGCTGCGATTTCATGGCTGAGCCAGCGTCAATGTTCGGTCGTGATTTCAACCACAGGTGCTGAAATAGTTGCTATCTGGAGGATAGGAAGCTATCAGGTTGAAACGAGTGTTGAAAAACATGGACCACGTGGAAGGTCGACCTGTGCTACGAGTGGATAATGAATCGGCCATCAACCTCGCTCATAATCCACAGTTTCACCGTCGAACCAAGCATATTCACATTCGTCATTTTTTCGTCAGAGAGCAAGTGACAAATGGGGAACTGGATATTGAGAAGGTGGACTCAGTGGACCAACTCGCCGATCTACCCACGAAGCCTTTTGGAAGTGTTAGATTCCGCCTACCCCGAGAGAAGCTAGGGGTCGTCAATGTTGGGAAAAATTGATTCTAAATTGGGGTTCAAAAATTTCTAATTTGGGGGGATGTTGAAGTACGCGTCTAAACTAAATTATTCTTTTTTGAATCCTGGCTGAAACACGTTGATTGAAGCATGACAACATATTGAATTTATCTTTTATTAAAAGAAAAACGAAATGCTCATGATTTTTCGTTTGTGACTGAAATGTTTGTTTCTTGTCTTTAATAATTTGTCAATTGGAAAGGCAGAAATTTTGTACGACTGAATTTTTTAGTGAAACTCGTTGAGCAGTATTAATCGTTATTTACTGGTTTCTTTCAAGAGTCTACTAGTTCTGGAAACATATCACGAATTTAAAAATATGTGTTTACTCGTACTGGTCGCCGTGTGAGATATTTTGAGAAGATGCTGGGTCACAAAATGAAGCGAACGTTATTTACTGAAGGCTGGAGAAAATGTCCCTCCCCCCTCCATTCTCACTTCTATTTGCCTTAGTTCTTCGTGCCGCCAACAATTGATATTCATCCAGCATTTGTGGTCTGTGGAAGGGACAATTCATAGAAAACCCCTCTGTCTCTCCGTATAAACATTCCCTCAGCGCAAAAAGTGGCACTATTTTCCATAAATCGAGTTCCTCCGAGAAATCCTCGTTTGAAAACTCCCTTCGAAGTAAATATCACCTTCCACCCAAACTGTTTTACCCGTGAATCGTCCTCAGTATTCATGGCGTTGAGTGAAGAACGCCTGCTGGAGGAAGCTTAAACAAATAGCCAATTTTATCCCTCGCAAAAGCTTTGATTTACGAGAGGAATATCACGCTGAGTCAAATCTGAAAATTGCGAGTGCGCTAACGGTGGTGGATATAAACGGTTTCAACATCCACCGACGACGCAGGTGGTTGGGACGCTATTCAGGTCAATGCGATGCCGTTTCCAGGAGGGTTTGATATCGGCTAACCAATGTTTATAGAATCATCGGAAGCTTAGCAGTAAGGGCACATGGATTTCATATCAGGGGACACTGTTCCACGGATTCTATCCGATGTAATCTGTTCCAGATAGAGACAATTGATCTCTCAATTCAACCACGCTGAACTTGTATGTTTTGGATGAATATTGACCTACTCACGGCTGCATAGCATTAATATAACCATCGTATACAGTAAGCACCCTGATAGCATGGAATAAATCGCCAACGTAAATATTTATATTTATAGAATAAGATGCATTACAACGTTTAACAATATTCTAGCGTTCGCTTACTAGGGATATGCAAAATAAGGTCATAAAGGCCTTGGGTAACAAGAGAATTTTTCGTTGAATGTTTGCAATTACTCTTAACAGCCAGGTCCGCGACACCCTCGCAGGCACAACACCACTGCACGAGCCGACGTCTAAGATTCTTCATCAGCTTCAGAAGAGCTTCGTCATTTAGCGCATGTACAAGTGGGTTAGGTTGTCAAATGATGTTACTGATGCTAATGAGGATAATTAATGATATTCAAGAAGATGAAAGGTGTCTCTCGTTCAAAGGAGATTGAGCAGCAAGTTCGCCGTGATCGTGTTGTGATCATTCATTTATTGACACCACTTCCATCTTCACATTTCGCCTGAACTGAACGTAGAACTTTGACGTTAACGACATGCCTATAAAAAGAGACTGTACTCTTTAGGAAATATTCGATGAATCTCGCAGGTCGAGAGAAATCCGTTTCTTTTCTGTAGTATTATATTTCATAGTTGGCGGGAGGTGGTAAAATTATTCCGTTATCCGTCTTGACGGAGGGGATCTCGACTGTTGTTAACGACGTGCGCAAAAAGCGTAACAAGCTCTCGGGCTGGGCTTTCCACGAGCAGGTGGAGGGATTGGTCTTCAAAAAACCTCAAACAAACATCCCTCCCGACCCTGTTTACTTAAGATAATGACTCGGGTAGGTGCCGTTTTCCTCTTGGCAAAGGGTTGAACCATTAGCGAAGTCCTCCACGTTGCCGCCTATTCTCTGTCCTTTTCTTCCTTTCATACTCCCGCACTTTACGCCCATCAGAAATTTACCGTCGGACTTTTTTTTTTATTCAAGTTTCTTTCGAAATAAAGTGAACACCAAAAGCACAATCTGTTCTTTTCTAACTTCACCGTCGCCCTAGCAAGTCAGAAATCATCGACCTTATCAAGAAAGAAGAAGTTTGCCGTTACTTTAATTTAAAACTAATTTCCAAGTGAGGACAAGAGAAGTGAGATGAAAACGGTGGAAGTCGCTGGAAGAGAACTTACTGTTATTGCAAGAAGTCTCGCTGCAGAAATACATCTTCATTTTAGACGGTAACAAAGAGGTGAGACAGAAAAAGGGGGTTTAATTTTCTGTCCTATTTTACACGATCCCGAGAGTATACTGTTTCAAGCAGCACCTTAGTTCAATTCGTATGCCTGGAAAGTCTTGACGTTAGCAATAACACGGAGTTTATGGAGTCTTGGCTGCAGTAGATTGACACTGTAAAAGGCGGAATGACAGATGGTACAATGCAGAGGAGAGAGCAGCCACAAATACTATGTGCAAAACGTGCAACCGACAACTGACGAGGCGCCATGAAGCTTATCGTCCTCAGATTGACAAGCGTCTCAAAAATGAAGACTGGACATTATCAGACATTTATGCACGCCACCGAAAGCTTCCAAAGGGTCAACACTAGCTGTCTGTAAAACGATATTATGCAACTTTTCTCAGCTCTAATACGTTTTTCAATGAGTCACTAGAACCAGGTACAAGTTCATAGCACATAGAAACTGGGGGTGCTTAACGAGGGCTCATTGGTTTGTTTATTGAAATAAACAAACTACTGGAGTAAATTTACTCAAAAACTATTATGAACAACATTTTCGAACGTTCAACAGAAACAAAATAAACGAAACTATTACCTCAGAAAGGTGGACGACGATGATTAGATATTTGACACACTATCACTGTCCAATTTTGGTGAATATCCACATGGTCAGGGTTCGTTCGGAGACACTACTGAAACGCCGCAGGATGATTGGACGGCGAAATATAATATTACGGACCCGGGTACTTCTTTGGACATTCTGCATAAAATGTTAGAGAAAACCTGACAAACCGAATGCCAAGGTCTCGCGGGCTTACGACTCTTGGGATTCAGCCAGTCAGGTGGTGGCGATAACAGGGATAACCGTTACAGCTGACTATCTCACGAATCAATAATCTATAAGATACATAAATGAAAAAATAGAGTAAGATCCTCCAGGTTTGCCGTTATAAAAACGGTGTATTATTCTCTTAAACAGCTTGACCTAGTCTCACACCTCCGAGACCCATCCCATTCGATTCATCATCGATAAATACCAGTAAACCATATGAAACACGACCTGAATACAACGGAACGACGAAAACTAAATATTCCAGGCGCCCGTAGGCTCCTGTAGGCAAATGGAACGACGTTACGAGTCGACCTGGCGGGTGGTGTTGAGGGGAGGGAGGGAGTACAAATGATCAAACGATTACTTTCGCTATAGTTATTCTCCCGTGAGTTCTTTCAATTAGTAGACTTCGGCTCACACTATGATTACTGTAATTTTACTATACGCAGTTGTACACGTCCGATACTCATTCCGTCCGCGGTAGTTTCTAAAAAAATACCTTGCAAACGATACCAAACACGGCACGGCCAAAATTGCGTTTTTGTTAATTTGTTCGACCATTTTTTGCCCATAACAACCATCGGCTTCGTCCGATCGGTTTGCCGAGTAGGCAGGCACAACTGAATACCAAATGAGATTTTTTTGCGGAAGAACGGATTTTTCAGACGACGTTAAAGTCACGAAATGGCCCGGACGGTGGGAGGCGGACGGACATTGCAGATTTAGAATCCCAATGTCTTGAAACTTTAAGTATAAAATTAAAACACCGAAAACACAGGGCTATTATGAATAATAAACCGAAAAACAGAAAATGAATGTAAGGTGCACCAACACGTGGGGTTGAGGAAAGTTGTGTGATCTCACCAGATATGTTACTTATATCGCTGAAGGTTAATTGACGATTTTCGTAATGAAGCGCAAATTAATGCAACTATATTAAGGATCGTCTGAATATTGTAAAAGCACAGCCCATACAAGTCCAATAGACAGGCCATTGAGATATCCGTCACGCTCCAAGTTGAAAAGGGAGGGAGCACCATTTTGTAAAAATCAGCATTCCAAAGAGACCGCAGAGCTTTATCTTGACATTGACTGGGTACGTGAATCGAAGAGCAGAATAAGCTCGGATGAAGGTCTGAGAAAGCCTCGACTGAGCAGATGTTAACTCAGCTTGAAAAGTGTTACGGTACCCTTAGAATCCTCTTCACTTCCTTTTCTTGTGGCATAATATTCACGGAACTCTTGATCCGAGGGAATGAAAGAAGATAAAGGGGAAGATACAGGAGTGAAAGGAGAAAGGAGGACAAGAGGAGGTGAGAGGGAAACAAAAGAAGAAAGAGACGGAAGACAAAAAACAGGGCTTCGGGGTGGAAAGGAATGGCAAGGAGAGGTTCGGTCTGGGGTTCTCCCGAGTTAAGTTTGATTGGCCACTCGATCCCTGGGGGCAGGAAGTCAAATGGCCTTTCCAGCACTCCCTTCCGTGACATCAACTAGATACTTCACCCTTTTTATATACTACTCAGCCAGTGTTGACAATGGAGTTTTATCGAACTTCATGAAAATTCAAATGACGTCATTCAGCTTAGTATCCCAACTAACACTTAAAAAAAAAGAGAAAACGAACCGTAAAGACGGTTCTGGACACTCTTTTTTCTGGACCCGGCTCTGGAGTGAAATTTTCAACATATAGTTGCTTGTTCACATAAAGCTGACGACTGAGTAGAGTAATAATAGATTAATAGAGTAATACCCAACATGTTCGACATAAAGTTTTGGGGTAAGAATGAATTATGATCCTTTAAAAGCAACATACCGAATTTACTGATACAAAACATAATAACTAAATCTCGGTATTTCTCACTAAAGTGAAAACGAAAAGAAGTTGATGTGAGCACAGCCACTGAGAGATGAAGATGTGGGAATAGAGCGATACACCCAGTGGTCGAGCAGGTGGAAGTGGTGGAAAGTGGACGTCCTGACGAAACTTCGATTAGTCGTTAGTGTTCCTTGGCAAGAAGCTCATGGCCTGGCCTGGTTGATGCTGGCATGTTATGTCGCGGACCGCTTTTAGAGTTACGTCAAGAGGTACAACATTCCTGCGTCCTCCACTTGTATGTTTACCATCAGCCCCTATTCTTCCAGTTCACGGCGGATATGTAACCATGTTTTTAGACTATAACGTTCCTTCGCAAGACGAATGAAGCTGACAAGTTTTGCTTAGGTTGACATAGATTGACTGGAACTTTGAGAAAACAGCATAACACTTTTCAGTGGCTGAAGTGAGCTGCTCAAACGGGATCTACTAAGATTATTGGGTACAGTGCGTCAAATATCTCTTATCATTGCCCACATTAAGGTATTCATTGAGATTTTAACGCTATAGCCACTCTAAGATAGTTGAACTACCTTTCGTTTCTTCTTATATCTTCTTACCTGCGATCACAGTATTTCCTCAGAAGTGTTGATGCAAAACGAAAGATAGGTATTACGCAGTAGAGTACGTATATAAGTTTTATGTGTGCCATTGAAGCAGTTTTCTCCATTTTAGGTATCCTCCACCCTTCACGCGTTACGATGGAAATGAACATGAGGTAACAGATCAATACCTCAAAATGTAATGATCGGATGAATGCTCGATTTCTTCCTCTTTTGATCGCAATTTTCTCAATATTTATGTCGGGGATATGTAAAAACAATGTGGTAGATCTTTGTGCAACGTAATGTCAAAAGTCCTCGTCAGACAGCTTTCAAAAATAGTGCACGCGATAGTGTCGACATTTATTGGCCATACACAATTATGACTACCAGTGCATCTCACTAATGCTTCAAATGTGGTCGAAGAACGGCTGATTGGCGGACGCTCAATACCTCAATGTTTTTTTGATGTAACTCGATCATTGGGAAAAGCTTTTCGGGGGTTATGAGGAAATTCAATTGGACCACTCAGTCCCGATTACGACTTGGATGCGCCCCAAATGCATTGAATCGAACGTGCCGGCCAAAATGTTTCGCATCCAATGACTGCCAAGAAACGAACAAAAAAGTATGTTGAGAGTATTTAACTCGATTCCCTCCGGCAGACAGAAAGGCGTCTCAAAATTGAATCTGATTTCTAATTCATCAACAAGCCCTTCAACCAGCTATGAGGGCTTTCGTGTTCTCGTTTTACACGCGGCTGCCTCTTGAACTAAAGGATGGAGAGAGAAGGTTGTTTGTTAAGAGGATTAAACCTCCAAATCGCTTATAATCTGCGCAGAAAACCTCTGCTCCCCGGGCTGCTGACGGGGCCCAGGCAATGAAATCTGATCTGTGAGGAGCGAGTGAAGCGGGGAGGAATTAGGCCACGGACTGATGGAAATCTCGTTATTTCGTCGTGGATGATCTACCACCCAGAAAAGTCGTCCAACCTTTAGATTTCCAGTTGCTTTGCCTGCTTATTGTCCACACAGCTAAATCATTCGATAGTGGCAGATACGACCATATTTTTTTTTTAGCAAATTACTTAATAAATATCTAGAGCGTAGCAACACTCAACTGTCCGCCTCCACCGTAATTTCGAACATCTGCTACATATGCAGGCGCTAAATCGTCGTTCAACGCATTTTTACCGAAACATTTATGAAGAGCAAAATGTAGGGACTAGCTAGTTGAGAGTCCTAAAGTTTCATCGAAATCGTTAGAGCCGTTTTTGAGAAAATCGGAATACCAATAAAGTTAAGCCAGTTAACTTAGGAAAGGAGATTTGTGGGGGCACCAAATTTTTTTTTGGCATGATTACAATACTTTCCTTTCCCTTGGGTAGCGGAAAGTAAAAAGGATCCAATAAAAACCACAGGGATGTTTCTTATCATCCATTATTGTGCTTTAACGTCTTTGCAGATGTCACGTGACTCCTTATATTAGTTACGTTGTTCTTGTAATAATTTTATTGTAACTCAAAGACGCCGCACCCAGATCTGTAGAAAGTATGGCAGGTATTCGTGGACTTGAACATTTGTCCTTTAATAAGCTATCGTACAGATTTTGGTTTCTGATAATTATTATTGTTTTTGTTGTTACCGTTATGGACGCAACCAGGGGAAGAAAGATTGAAAGGAAAATTGATTGAGTAATAGCGTAATGCTCAAAAAATTTTCATTCAATTCATCTTTTATTGATCTTTTTACATATCAGAGGTGAACGATTTTCGTTAATAACATAGGCGGCAAGTACAAGTAAGTACGGCGAAAACATTTTACAAAATTGGATAGTCATTATAGTACTTACTGATTGAATACAACAGAGTCAACCAGTCGCGTACATTTATCAGCAAAACATCATTCGAATGATTCCAATCCATTCAGACTGACTCCTACCATAACCGAACTTAGTTATGACTTTAACCTTTTTAAAACTGAAAAACGTCTCTCAGATCAGGCAACTGAATATTACTGTTACGGGCAGGGGGGGGGGGATTAATATAGTAAGCGATATCGCACTAAGAGAGTCGGGAAGTTAGTATCAGATCAAGCCGAATGCAATTCGAACCCATCCCCTCCTGTGGCTACTCGTGGCCGACGAGCTGCTGGAAGCACTGCAGCTTGAAGGCTACGAAGTGGTCGCATATGCGGATGATCTCGCAGTTCTGGTGAGAGGCAAATTTGCCTCCACTGTGTCAGAAAGGATGCAAGGAGCTATAGATATCATCCAAGGATGGTGTGATAAGGAGGGATTGCACATAAACCCAACCAAGACCACCATGATTTCATTCACCAGGCGAAGAAACCTAAATATAGTATCACCCACCATGCAAGGAGCAAGGCTCCATATAAGTACAGAGGTGAAATACCTCGGGGTGATACTGGATAAGCAGCTCACTTGGAATTCACATGTGAGATATGCGCTGCACAAGGCAACTGCAACCCTGTGGGCATGCAGGAGGCTGTGCAGCAAATCATGGGGCATAACTCCAACAATGATGGAGTGGCTCTATAAGGGGATAATAAGACCCCGCGTCACCTACGCCTCCACGGTGTGGTGGAAGGCAACATGCCGGCTAGCAGCTCAAGGGAAACTCCAAAAACTGCAGCGACAGGCATGCCTAGCTATTACAGGGGCAATGAATACGGCCCTACTGCTGCAATGGAAGTCCTTTTAGACATCTCACCTCTCCATACACATATTCAGAGGACTGCTTACCTGGGAGCAGTAAGGCTTTTGCAGACAGGGAACATCTCCACCAGGGTTAAGGTAAGCCTCCAAAGAACAACTAGACAGTTCAAACTGGAAGAGGCAGTGGTCCTTGCTACCGAAGTTATGTCAGAGCGAAAGAACTTTCGGCTGCCATTCAGGGTAAGTATCCACTCATGGGAACGATGGGAGCAGGAGACCTTCCAGACCGAGGTGGGTGCCCTGGGGTGGTATACCGATGGTTCAGTCATGGGAGGCAGAGCTGGACATGGGGCATTGTTTGGCCCAACTACAGTCTGGCTAAGCAGCTGGGGGAGTACGCCACGATATTCCAAGCTGAAATCCTAGCAATAAAGATCTGCGCGGAAGAGATCCTGTCTAAGGGACTCAAGGACAAGCTGATCTACATATTCTCGGACAGCCATGCCGCATTAAAGGCCATCACAGCCTATAGTTTTAGGTCCAGGCTGGCATGGGAATGCCTTCATGCGCTCAAGCAGCTCGGCGCCCAGAATAGGCTTTCCCTCATCTGGGTGCGGCTCACAAGGGGCTTGAGGGCAATGACAAGGCCGATCACCTTGCAAAGAAGGGCACAGAAGCCCTACCCATTGGGCCTGAACCTCACGTAGGTATGACCAAAAGTCACCTGAACCGTTTGGTGGCTCAATGGGAGACACAGGAAAATAGCGCCCATTGGCATCGCCAGCCTCGACTTAGACAATCAAAAAGGCTTGTTACGCCTTCTGGTCAAAGGGCGAAGGCGATGCCGACACTCTCCAGGAGGGATTTGAGGGTCTTGATTAGCTTCCTCACCGGACACTGCCCACTCAGGTATCACCTCAACAAGATGGGCATCTCAGAGGCGGTGGAATGCAGACTCTGTGGTGAGGAGGACGAGACGGCGGAGCACATCCTATGTGAGTGCCCTGCCTTAGCAGTCAAACGCTTTGGATACTTTGCCCAGGGGATTATTGAGCCCCATATCATAGCAGAAGCTGCGGTGAAAGACATACTCGGCTTCATAAAGGGGGTGGGTATGTATGACGCCTTTTACTAAGGAAGGGCTAGAGTCACAATAGGCCCACATGTGGCCGCAGTGACAAAGGTACTTGTCCCACACGCCCTCGGAAAAAAAAAATTCGAACCCAGTTTTATTCTCAAATTACATTCCGGGAAGTTTTACCACCAACGAGCGTGGGCGACACGGCGACGAGGGAACCTGCTTGGTTACAACTGGCGGCAGCGAAGTCTCGAGCGAATAGGGCCATTTGAGGTGCCCAGTTAGCATAAATGCCCCGAACGAGCATCCGCTGAATCGAAGGGTTTGGTTCGTCCCGTTACATTATTAAAATATTTGTTTGACATTTGTTGTTGGCATGATTGGACCCTGCAGTGGCATCGAAATGGAACGAGATGTCGGGTTTCACTCTCCGCCAAGTCAAGTCGGAACATGAAGCCGAGGAGGGAGCCCCGGCGGAAAAAGGCCTTCGGCTGCGGCCATGCAGATTGAGCTGCTCAATTCCTCAATAGAATCGGCATTGGAGCTAGTTACGGCCACGTTGAAGGATTCTTGTACAGGCTATCGAGTTGAGCGGACCTGTTGTATAATACATCACGATTATTCAAGGAAGGAACCGTTTCATTACAGATTGTTAACGACAATGAAGGTGGCTATATCACGTTCCTGTAATAAGTGCCCGTTGGTGAATCAGTATCCCGACGTTTTTCCTTTAAATGACTTTAAGAATACTTTAAAACTAAACGTTGTTTAATTTGATCCTCCTCCTCCCTTCCCTCGAAGCCCTGATTGCGATCATGAGGAGAGGAAACAGTAATTGAAAACGATAGATGGAAAGAAACAAAAAGGGTGGTGGGTGGGAATGAAGTAAATAGTAAACTTCACTGGGCATGAACAAAACGTCTTAGCAGTAAGAAGACCCTCTAGAAGGGCAATGTACTTAGTGCTGCCTGGATCTTGTCAGGAATGTCGTTGGTATGAGATGGCAAACCAGGGAAACAAAGTGAACCAGACGTTATCGAGGAAATAACCGTTTGCTGTGCTACCTGCAAGAGCACTGGGCGAGGGCTCTTATAAGACCTATCCAACGTTTTGAAAGAGTCTCAATGACCAGTCATACGAAGCACGGACTGTAGTATTTCTGTGAGAAAAAAAAAGTTCTGGAGAGGGAGACTGTGTCTTAGTACTCCGCATATTTCGCAGAATCTATATTAACATCAAGAAAAGTGACGTACGAAATCGTGAATGAAATGAAGGAACTGTTTATTTTCCGATCCTGACTGTTCGTTTTGTTCTCTCTTAGGCCTTTTTCTTTCGAATTACAAACTCGTGGTGTATTCGGGTGTGAAAACACGACTGAGTGTACTTCGCAGGCAGATTATTAATATCCGTCACATAACGGACCGTTTTATAATCATCGCAGTGTTTGTATTCCTGGCATCCTTCAAAACGCGAAACGTCCCTTTTTCGTTTGAAAGGAGAAAACAGTTGAGAGAGTTCGAGTCAGATGGGAGCACTCTTGCTCCAGAATACAAATTGCATTCGAGATTAGTCGGTTGACAAATGACGGGATGGCCGGGGGAGTAATATGGGCCAAGGAAACGACGAACGAAATTATCAGCCAGACCCTCCAACTGAGAAAAGCTCGTTAAATAAATATCATAGCTATACGAGATTGTCGAGTCACATTCGACCTTTAATTACTTTTGCTTTTCTTTCAGAGCGAGGAAACATATTTGTGTGGAGACGCTACAAGAACAGATGTCATGAAACCAGTTGAACGAGTTAACTGGCACTGATTTGATACTATAGCTGCTATGCCGCTTTTCTTTATTGTTAGAGTGCACTATGCTCCGCAGTAATTCCAAATATTCGGTATTACAGACCTCAGCCCCTCGAGAACCGAAAAAATATTAGAATAGATTGCTCGAAGACATTATCAGGTTGACCAAGTTCATTTTCCATACACTGCCGAAGAAAATGAACAAAAACATCTTTTGGCGCAATTTGGGTTTTGTCTTCATCTAATTGAGTGACACTGATAGTTTTCATCAGTATGTCAGTATTTACTACATACTGCAAACAATCAAACCAAACTCTTTCTGCTTTTTAGACTCACTCTACCTTAACTGAGACGTTCGGGAGAGGGAAAGCTTAATCATGACGGTTATAGCAATAGTAATGACAAATTCTAAAACACCACCAACCAGCTTCCATTTCGACGAGCACGTATAGTTTGGCCATAGATTTGTTCTAAGCCACATTCTCACCTTCACGAGAATACCGAAGAAATTCTTCAGATCTTTCTTTATGAAACTAAAGGTTTCCTGGTGGATTTGCCAACGATTGTTTGCCTAAATATCCCTATTCATTAGTAATTATGGTGCAGGCATTTCACATGCACCGAATAACATTCTTAGGTTAAATGTAAACTAAAGTACTCCAACTAGGCTCGAAAGGAGTGACCAGGCACGATTCCATAGTTAGTTTCAGAGTGCGGAAATTAAAGCGATTAACAATAAATTACGCGTAGACCAACTTTTTTACTTTCCTTGGCTCTACGAAGTAGAAAGGTGAGTTATGTAATCGGCTGAAAAAAAAATTTGAGTTCTCTTCAGATCTTTACGTTTCAGGCCCTCCTGAGTCCGAAAAACACTATTTGGGAAAATGGTCTGTGTGTATGTGTGTCTGTATACGATTTTTAGAGAAAACCACCATACCAAATAAGCTCAAACTTGATATCTCGCTCGCAGATCACCATGGAACGCCAAAATAAGGGTATGAACAAAATCCTTCGAAAGTCAACTATAGTTATCATAGTGATCAAAACACAAAATATTTTTTTCTCAAAAACGGCTCTAACGATTTTGATTAAATTTTTTATATTGATAGCTCTTGATAAGGCAATTATACCATAAAATTCCCATCAATGGAAAAATGACGAGAGCAGCACAATAAATTACCAACACTTTCGACGTAATCGATTTTAGAGTGGTTTTTTGAGAAAACGACTGGACCAAATCACCTGAAATTTGATGTCTAGCCTACAGATTACCATGGCACGCAAAAATAAGGGTATGAACAAAATCCACCGAAAGTTAACTATAGTTATCATAGTGATTAAAGCACCAAATTTGTTTTCTCAAAAACGACTCTTAACGATTTTGATTAAATTTTTTATATAGATAGCTCTTGATAAGGCAATTATACCATAAAATTCCCATTTGTAGGAAAATGACGAGAGTAGCACAATAAATTAACAACATTTTCGACGAAAAGCGTTTTTAGTGCGGTTTTTCCTTATAAACTTCGCTGGAATGTTGGTGGAATGTTTAGGAAAACTGATATTGTAGTCCAATCCAATACCTAATGGTTGAGTGTTTAGAACCGCTCATGAGATAGATGGAGCTCATTTCAGAAATTCCTGAATTTCTACTACCGCTGTTTTGCTCACTACCAGTTCTAAAAGTTTTTACCCAATAACTCTGCAAAAGTAATTAATCACTATCCTCCTTCAAAAAATTTGTGTTTGCAGCCTCATTAATCATCTGTGTACCAATTGCTCAATAATGGTCCTGAAATGAGTACGAGCAGCACAATAAAATCTGGAACGGTAAGCGCTACTGCTTGCTGCTAGCGTAAAGCGTTGTTTGACCAAGTTCAAATTAACTGAGTGATAAATGAATTGATTAAAAAGAATTAGCCATGTACAAAGTGAATTGTTGTAGAGCTTAGGAAAGTTGTGTGTTGCAGCGCACTAGATATTCATGCGTAAGCAGTATTAAATGTATTTCAGTATGCAGTCTAATCTGTCACGTCTGGCATTTCTAAAGCTCATATGAAACCTTTCTGTGCATTGGTTTTAGCTTCCGACAATAACTTCAGAGAGTTTTCATTTGTGTGTTACTTTTCTAATGATTTCTTCTTAGTTACCCGCATTTGCGCAGTAAATTATACATGCTAGCGAGCACATTGGCGCTGCTCATAAAAACGAAAATAGAAAAATGTTGTCGCTGAGAAAGGAGAGGTGAGCGTCTGGGAAAGTGAAATAAATGTTGTCTGATGTCTGATAAATGTTGTCTGATGTTGTCGTCACAGTTACGCAGATTTACGGCATTTTCTGTCGAGGAGGAAACGTTTTATTACATAAGCTGATTTGTGTAGAAATTGAACAGATTCTCGATAGATCGGTTTCCACGTGGAGAGGTTCAAAGCATTATGTTGCTATCGTCAGTTCAAGCGAAACACTTGCTGAAAGGTAATCTTTGGGTCCGTTGGTCGCTGTAAAGAAGCTCTTCCATTAGAATTAACGGGAGTTTGTTTTAAGAACGGACCGCGAGCTATTGACGAGATTATTGTTGGAAGCGGCGGAATTCTTGGAGTTGTAGCAAACAGGCATCGGAGGAGCACTAATTCCAGTGAGTTTTCATTTCAAGGTGGAGCGCATCCAAAGAAGAGACAATTAAGGGAGACAAATTCCTTGTTAAGTGAGGGTTGCGTAATCAAGAGTTAAAACTGTGACCACTCGCTACACGATGTACGTCGTTAAGGAAACACATTACACAATACCTGTTAGGTGAGTCCGTCTCCTCTGGCTGGTGAGTTACTGTGTAAAGACCTTCGATCTTGTCTGGCCGATGATATCTTTACATCGAAAGCGGTTGCCCAGAGTAACTCACCAGCCAGAGGAGACTGACTCAACTGACAGGTACGTTAACTTTAGTACTTTGCCTACTGGCGGACCTAACCCAATTGCTTTAATACCACATTACACAATACTTTTCCTCCCTTTTCGTTGGATTAAACTAAAGTTATGAACTCTATTTGCTCCCAAATTTTGGAACCCCCCTTCTTTAGATCATTCACGGAGATATTGTGGATAGCCGATGATATCCAGCAAAAGAGACAAAAACTAAAACAAATTGTATTTTTCACATTTTTGTTATGACTATACCCATTACAGTTATTATGCCATCTAGGTCATATTTTTCGTGAACCGAGTGGAAAACAGATTATATCGGTCAGGAACCTGCTTAAAATCGCTGATAAAAGATGCGAACGCGGCGTCATGTCCATTTCTGATATCAAAAGTAAATTAATATTATTGTCCGTTTTATATTTAAATTTTCTCAAAAAGTTATTATTAATTTTTAAAAGCTAATTTCATCGTAACGAATGGATGCAATTCCACTAGCCCAATTGGAGGAAGGAAGTGAACTAAAGGCGCTACTCGGTGAAGTATATCTCGTGTAAGTTGAAGTGAGTTTAACAAGCAGGAGGAAGAAGATTCCATCTCTTCAAAAGTGCGAGCTGTTAACCCAGTTCAGTATCGTCTATCTTGAAGTTTCTAGTTGAGTTGAGAGTTGAAGGCTCCCTCCAGAACGATAATTGAGAGAAGAAGGCTTTGTAGAGTTAATTATTAAGCAACGTCGTAATTCTGCCAGCAGATGTCAAACATTCACGAGCGGGTGTTCGTTATTGTACAGTCAATTCGTGATACTGGTATTAATTTCCAGAACGAAGACGGTTCATGGTAGAAATGTTGATTGAAGGGGGCGGGGGAGGGGGAGATAGAGAGAGAGAGAGAGAGAGAGAGAGAGAGAGAGAGAGAGAGAGAGAGAGAGAGAGAGAGAGAGAGAGAGAGAGACAAAGAGGCTGCCGAGTAGGACTGGCGAATCCCCTGCAGTGCTCAGTTCTTGCAGTAATCCTGACTTCAATGCTGGGCGTCAACGGACTCTTAAATTACATTGCAGAGACACAAACAACGCTGTGGAGCCTGTTCTGCATGAGTTTCTCCTGGACAGTCTTTGCAATTTACAGTGAGTAGAGTTGCCAGAACGCGGATACCAAGATTCCAGATTGGTGCTCTAGCCTTTCCATCTTTTCCAGTTACACTCTCTTCATGGGTGAACCAAAAGTGCTGGCATCTGGAGAGACATTATTGGCTGTGAGTAGGGATTTGGAGCACTCCTTCCGCTATCAGGTGCACGTCACACGCTTCTAAACGCTTAACATCGGAATTGACTTAATGAACAGTTTTTCGTAGATCCCATCGTCACTGAGACATTCTCACAACGTTAACAGGCCTAAGGTTAACCTGTCGTTGATTGGCTTGAACTGGTCGATGGAGGTTGTGACAATTGATCACTGTTCCAAGTGTGTGCGGATGTAAACCTTGACAAGGGTTTTACCTCCTGGTATCTGTAATTAACTCGTAGGAACCTCTCTCACAATACCACCATCTAGTCGGTGAGGGCTTTACGAAATTGATTAGAAACTGACGGCCTGATTAAGAGCAGCTATTTAGTCTATCGCGGAATCAGCTATTGTAGGTTGGCAGAAATGTTGCGGGCTAGAAACAGTGCTTTTACTGCTCTGAATGTTTGAACTCGTGACTTTGTGCCGCACTTCCCGTTCCCTTTCTTTATAAAATGAACGTTGCTGTGCGTAATAAACGGATAGGTGAATTATTTCGGGTGTTCTGCCAACCGAAAGTGAGAAAGGTCGGTAATTCCCTCCCAACGCCACCTAGAAACTCCGTTCGAATCCCTAAATATTTTAACAAACAGAGAAACGATCCGTCTAATTACGTCGTTTGTCTTCTTTACTGTCCCTCCACCTTCACTTTCCTACGTCCAGAATTTTCTTATTAAATCGTAAATTACCAGGAGAAATATACCGGCTGAATTTACGAGGAAGTAAAGCTCCTTGCATAGGAAGGAGTTCAACAGGAAGAAGAGTGGATTCAGTTGAATTCGTGAAGAGTCAACCAGCTATTTACAGTCTATGCTCTTTCACGTGGCCTTACTATCGAATTCTATATTATTAGTACTCCAGTCTCCGTTGAGTTCCAAAATCCAGCAGTGATGAAGGAACCGGGGAAATTTTGTGGAGGATTCGTGAACTAAAATTAACTTAAATGGGGAATCGAATAAAAGTAATCTGAAATCGAATAAAACGACGACTGTCTTAAAGGAATAGGATAATGGAGTGAAATAGTTGTAAAGAATGAAAAAAACACGAAGCCCAACTCATCACGCAACTTTTCACAGCTCCACGTAAAATGATGTAGCTTTCTGCATTCATCGAATCATCTAATTGCAACGAGCCCGTGATGATGGGAACCCTATTCCGCTCAACTCGAGTGTACGTATCTTACGACTTCTTTTGAACGATCGATGGTAATTCACCGAACCATCAAAATTTTTACTTTCCTTGGCTCTTCGAAGTAGAAAGGAAAGTTATGTAATCGACTGAAAGAAAAAAATTTAAGTTTTGTTCAGATCTTTACGTTTCAGACCCTCCCGAGTCCGAAAAACACTATTTGGGAAAATGGTCGGTGTGTATGTGTGTCTGTATACGATTTTTAGAGAAAACCACCGTCCAAATCAGCTCAAACTTGATATCTCGCTCGCAGGTTACCATGGAACGCCAAAATAAAGGTATGAACAAAATCCTCCGAAAGTTAACTATAGTTATCATAGTGATCAAAACAACAAATTTTTTTTTTCTCAAAAACCGCTCTAAAGATTTTGATTACATTTTTACCATTGGTAGCTCTTAACATGATAATTATACCATGAAATTCCCAGTTGTGGGAAAATAACGAGAGCAGCACAATAAATTATCAAAATTTTCGGCGAAATTGATTTTAGCGCGGTTTCTAGAGAAAACAACCACAACCAAATCAGTTGAAACTTGATGTCTAGCCTACAGGTTACCATGGGACGCAAAAATAAGGGTATGGGCAAAATCCACCGAAAGTTAACTATAGTTATCATAGTGATCAAAACACCAAATTTTTTTTCTCAAAAACGGCTCTAACGATTTTGATTAAATTTTTTATATAGCTAGCTCTTAATAAGATAATTATACCATAAAATTCCCATTTGTGGGAAACCGACGAGAGCAGCACAATAAATTATCAAAATTTTGACGAAAAGCGTTTTTGCCGTGGTTTTTTCCTTTTAAACTCCGCTGGAATGTTAGAAGAATGTTAAAGAAAATTGGTACTGTAGTCCAATCCAATACCTATAGGGTGAGTATTTAAAAACGCTCATGAGATACATGGGGCTCACTCCAGAAATTCCTGAGTTTCAACTACCGCCGTTTCGCTTAACACCAGTTCTAAAAGTTTTTACACTATAACTCTGCAAAAGTAATTACTATCCTTCTTCAAAAAAATGGTGTTTACAGCCTCATTCATTATCTGTGTACCAATTGCTCAATAATGGTTCTGCAATGAGTACGAGCAGCACAATAAATTCTGGAACTGTAAGCGCTACCGCTTCCTGCTGCTGTAAAGCGTTGTTTGACCAAGTTCAAAGGAACTGAGTGATAAATGAATTGATTAAATATAGTTAGCCATGTGCAAAGTGAATTGTTGTAGAGCTAAGGAAAGTTGTGTGTTGCTACGCACCAGATATTTTTAAAATGTGCACGTTCACAAGTATGGGATTAATAGGAAATACACAGTAAAAACTAACAAATTAGCTGAGTCGCTAATAGTTATGTAGATTCAAGCTTTATTGGTTGTTATGGGTTCTAGGTCCTACCTTCATTCACTCTCACTGATAAAGGTAACTAACTACACTACCAACATGGTTTTTGAGTTTCCTGCTGTATTTATAAGAAAAACGGATGTTTGTCAACATTTTAAATCAGTCTGTCTACGGTTATATACATAAATCAATTCAAAAGCGAGGAACGCCGACAACTTCGAAGGGGTTTGGGTAATTTGTATTTTTGGATCTTCTACCTTCGCGATTCTCTCCGCTTTCTTAACAGCTTACTGGTTTAAATCGAGAAATACAAAAATTACGCATTATTGAGCACGTGTTGAGACGACACTGTCAATCTCAGTTCGGAACTGAAAGCTTCTCTGTCATCAAAGCGTTAGAAACAAAATTGGAAGAATCAGAAAACGGGAGATTATGCGAGGTAAAAGGAAAGTTTCATGAGGCTGAGATCCAGCTTGAAGAAAATGCTTTCTCGAGATTACTCTTCAAAATTAATAAACTATAAAATGAACAAAGATGAATTTTGAAAATATATCCAAAGCAGTGAAGTACAAACACAGTGCAAGTATAATAGGAAAAAGCTTATATTAAACATAAATCATAAAAATCACTATATTGAACGGACAATATTATCAGTATATGCGTTTTTATTTTGCATCAGAAAACCATCCTTTTTTGTATCGTATGTACGTCGAAAAGGATTAAAAATAGCTTCCACAACTGAAAATATCTTCCTCTGACATTCCCTGCTCACTTTTATATTTAGTACTAAAACAGTGAAAAGCAGGAAAAGTATGCCGTGATAGCATTGGTGATGGTTACTTTTTGTTTATGCACACACGGGTGGAATTAGAATTGCACTCGTAGCGAATCGTCCACTTCAAATTGTGACCGTGGTGTAACATACGTAACGAGCACACAAAAGGGGAAGTCCCACGTTTCTCCTCATATTAAGCTGAAGAAAAGCAATGTGGACGGTTGGGAAATGATTTCTTCTTTTCAAGTTGGTTACTTCATTTGTTTGGAGAGAATAGTTATCAGAGTTTTATCATTTATATAAAAAAATTCTCTATTCACTCGACGCGTGTTGCTTTGTGCTCCGTTGGGGTTTTGTTACTTTTTGACACACTACATTTGTGGAGCGTGATCATTTTTTATTTGTTACTTTCCGCTACCCGAAGGGAAGGAAAGTATAGTAATCGGCCCAAAAAAAAATTTGGGTTTTCTTCAGATCTTTACGTTTTGAGGCCTACTGAGTCTAAAAAACCTAATTTCGGCGCGTGGTCCGTGTGTATGTGTCTGTAGTTCGATTTGCGGGAGAACGGCTGATCCGATTGAGCTGGTTCTTTTTTTGTTTTGTTCGTTATTTTTTGTAGACACCAAAATAAGGTTATGGACGATTTCGGCCGTTGGGAATGGGGGGGGGGGACGAAAATGTACCAAAAACTAGGGTTTTTCGCATTTTTCTCGAAAACGGCTCTAACCATTTTGATTAAACTTTCGAAATATGTTCTACTAATACCCAACTTTTCTTCTCTATACATATCTCCATGAAAATACGGTGAACGGAGATATAGGCCTATGAAGCAAAAATAGGTTTTTTACGCTTTTTGGCAAAACGACTCAGGCGATTTTCACCAAACTCGCGAGATGTTTTTGAATAATTAATACCTACATATTCTTCTCAATAAATGTTCCTCTGACAGTCCATTGAGCAGAGATAAAAATCAAAATGTGTCGAAAATAACGTTTTTTCGAACACTTCCGTAAATTCCAGGGTAACTGCTTCACCAGATGTGATAAATCCCAATGGAGTGTCTTTTAGTCTTCCATACCAACATTTCGTTCTCCATAATTATTTCTGTATATATATGTTGAACGGAGATATAAGCCAAGTTAACTCAGAAAAGGAGATTTGTCAAATATTAATTTATCGGTATTCCAATTTTCTCAAAAACGGCTCTAACGATTTCGATCAAACAGTCGGAGTACTCTCAGCTAACTAGTCCCTACATTTTGTTCTCCATAAATATTCCTGTAAAAATGCGTTGAACGAAGATATAGCGCCCGCCTATGTAGCTGGTGTTCGAAATTACGGGGGTGGCGGAAAGTTTTGTGTTGCTACGCACCAGATATATTCAGTTTGGTATGTAGCAACAAGATCAGAGACAGACGGTAGATTGGACAGGTGCCTCAATTCTTCTAAAACAACACGTTCAAATTAGCTGGTGTGATGCATCATATACTTTCCTCGTCCCTGTAAATTGAATGATACAAGTTGTATCGGAACGCATTTCTACAAAAACACTTTTGCAGAACAAAAAGCTCATCGACATCGGTTTCGGCGAACGAAGTATTTTATTTTTCGTTGTGTTTTGATTTATGTATATCAGCAGATGGATTGTGAGAAACTAAACGAGTGTGCTGGGAATCATAGGGTTGAGGGAATGCAGTTCGGGGCTTTATTACTAAACCAATTTTCTCAAAAACGGCTCTAACGATTTCGATCAAACTTACGGAGTACTCTCAGCTAACTAGTCCCTACATTTTGTTATCTATAAAAGTTTCTGTAGAAATGCGTTGAACGAAGATATAGCGCCCGCCTATGTAGCTGGTGTTCTAACTTGAAGGGGTGGCGGAAAGTTGTGTGTTGCTACGCACCAGATATTTTGTATTGTACTGCTCGTGCAAGGGCGAGGAAAGTACGGTAAAACAGAACAAATAACAATATTAGAAGCAAATGTATTGCCCTTCGGTTCAAACACAACAATAAATTAACATCACTCGATCCAGCAAGTACTATCATGGTCGGTAAACAGTGTTCAAGGTCTTCTTCGGCGAGTGTTCTTCACGTTTTTGTATATATTCAGATATTCAGGCGAAAGTTTGAACCCCTGAGCTCGTTGATCTAGTGGTAGTGGTTACCTTTTGGAGGAAGCAAAATAAGGTTATGAGCAGTTTCCATCAATTGGATGACATGAAGGTGGAGGGCAATCTCTACCAATTTTTTTTAAATGCCGCTGACAATTTATTCAAGTTTACAACATACTAGTAACTTATGCTCAATTTTTGTTCTCAATAATATGAAAATATGGCGACAGAAAATGTAGTCGTTTTTCTTCGTGATTTTTTGCAAAAACGACTCTAATGATTCAGTCACTCACGGCATACGACTAACTAATGCTCTACTTTCATTATACGTCTCTGTGAACATACGTTAAGCGAAGAAGAGGTAGTAGTAGTAGTTCTCGTCACTTTCTGTAAAGACTACTGTACAGATTTCAGTGAAACCCGCTGAGTTCATTTAATTAACCGATACCTTTGCGTTGTTCTTTGTTTGTTTGTTTGGTTAAGGAGGTATAAGAACTGAGTACGCTAAAATAGAAATTACATTTTCACAATGATGGAGTGTTCTAGCAACCTATTTTAACATTTCATTTCACTCGTTGATCAGAAAAAAAAACAAAAAAACAACAGAAAAAATCGTCTACATCTCCGTCGTTTTTCAAATGTTGATCGAATCCTCAGGAATTGTTCAGGATAGGCGATTCCATGGAAAAACGTTGAACCGAATATACAGCGCCTGTGTATGTGGAGCACCGTCGTATTTACAACGGTTGAATAAAGTTGTGATATGAGAGGAGATCGGGTATATTTTTAGGTCAACTCAGTCAATGGACGGGAATCGAGATTCATTTGTGACAACGAACGGCCGAACGGAGAGCGTGGGGTAAGGCTTTAGTGCGCAATTGAACGGTACTGACCTACTTTGACGAAGACCAGACGAGGTGATTCTTGAAGAGAAAGAAACGCGTAAGCGGTGACAACCCCGTTGAATTGAAAATGGCGTTGGTCGGGTGAAAGAGAAAAGTCCTCTTTCGGGGAAGCTGGGAGGATTGAGGGAACCTCGCTTCGTCTGTAAGGCGAAGTAAATGTTTATTACAAGGGCAGAAGATATATCGGGACAGTATATCACTTTCTTCATCCGCCAACTGAGCGAAGTGTGCCTCAGGATGAACCATACCAGCTCCTATCGAGAAAGCTTAAAAGAGCTCCGACCAACAAGTTTTTCCTTCCCGCCTCTTCTTCTGTACATATTACAGCGAATATCTCAGTTTGTGGCTTCACTCTGGATATTGCGATACGGCTGTTTCAATGGAAAAAATCTTGAATGGTGGTTTTAGGTTCTGCCACGTTGTCAACCGAAATAAAATGCCTTCAGGCTTTACGACTGCACGTAAAAGTAGAGTTCGAATATTCTTCCTGCGTGAGTTTGGTTTTGCTAGACTATTTGTTTGTTACCTTTAGCTTCATTAGCTACCATTCTCGAAAGAGGGATAAATTACGGAATGGATGGCATAATCATCCCAATAGTTGTACAGCTCGAGTGAACTCAGCCAAATAGATGTTGCTGTAACAAATTTGTTCGACGCAAAGCGCCGAACCTGTCCAGGTTTCTGACCTCGAGATTTCCGCTCCTGCCCAATGGGTCGCACCTGTGGCAAGGTCATTGTTTCTCCAGTCCCCTCGTCGGTAATTTCCAACGGTGGTTTTCCCATCTTTTCCTTCTTTCCACAACTGATACCTTCTCCCAAAATCATTCTGCTACGAAGTATCGCCGAATTCGGTCCTCTCCTGTTCCCCAACACTTGTCTTCTACCATCTTTCGCGATACCGTCGTCTCCAATTCTCTCAACGGACACTTGTTTCACCTCTCATCGACTTCTAATTCGGACTTCTCCTTTCTTCCCACTACAACCAGTTTCACGCCTTCAGAACCTCACTTGTTCGCGCTTATATACTCAACTCACATCCTGTGTAAGTGTTCTTTGTACATCCAAGTCTTCAAATCTTGCGATATACCAACTCATCAATTACAAGTTCTTGCTCAACTAAAATCCGAGAATCATTCAAATCTATCCTGGTCCAAACAAAATTATCGGCGGTGCTCCCAAAATTCTGTTTCACTCGATACGGCATAACAGAGCGGGAGGAATAGTCTCCGACTTACCATCAGGCGGAAAAGAGACTTTTAAGGACGTGTTGGGTGTCCCAGGAAGCACGAGGGAGCTTCAGGCGCGTCATGGTGGAAAAGACCCTTACCACCACCCCTGAGGTGGCCTTTATGAGCCGAGTCATCAATCATTTAGCCGAATATGCGATCTGTTTGACTAGCTGTTCAATTAACGTAGTCGTTGAGGGTAACGGGTCGCGAGAGCTTAGAAACTTGAAGATGATCGTAACTTGATAAAGTGATTTGGTAATCAACCTTTGACGAACACTATCGATTATTCGTCCGCTGATTCGGCTCAAATTTCATCTATTTACCCCCAAAGCTCCTAATTGCTCCCGTACTTTGAGGCAGCTCTGCCAGTGTCTACCTTCCTACATTTCAAACTGAATGTGGCATTGTACGAAGCAGGACGGTGTTCAATTAACGAAAAAAGTTTCCGTTGGTTTGCGCTCCTGATGAGAACCTCAAAAAATATGGAACACACCAGTAACCGGCGCCGTAGAACATGGAAAGTGCGTGGAACATACGAGAAATGTGAAAACCATAATATCTGCATTACGGTTCAAGCAGTATAGTTTTGTTTGATGAATTATTCTAAAAAATACGCCCAATTCTCTTGTTAGAACATGGTCGAGATTTCATGAATTTATGAGATGAACCTGGTGTACCTCTTGTTATCCTGTCTGCTTCGGGTGATCTCGATACATGAAGATCTAAGAAAACTCGACAGACCCATGCTTCTTACTTCCTCTTAGTACTCAATAGATTGAGGAGAGAGGAAAGAATTCTGTAGACGTCTGCTTCGTTCTCTTTGGGCTAGTCATACTGTCGAAAGAATGTGAAAAATTCTCCCAACGAGCAGGAAAAAGTATCCATTGAGTCCAGGATAAATTAAACAAAATCAATGACATGGTAACTTTTGCCCTAACGAGGCTCGACAAATGCCGATACCCTTAACTGTCTCACCTCTTGATTAGAACTCCTGGTTTCCCATCCATTCTCTCTTCGGGGCCCTTTTCCTTTGAACCCAATCAATAGACAGACCGTTACAGCTTTACAAGAAAAAGTTTCTTTCCTGTTTCTTTTTGTAGCGGAGCAGCGGCAGAGTTTAATTAGTTTAGCGTCGAAGATAGAGAAGCGTTTATTGCATTTTAACTTGTCCATTCACTTGAAAGACAGAAGAAAATCTGACATCTTCGGAAAAAAGATATTGTTCGAAAGTAGTTTACATCTGGTTGTCAACGCCTGAAAAGCATCAACCCACAACTTTCGTCATCCCCACGTAAATTGTGTGATTGTTCTTGCCTCGTCAGCCTCCAATTGTTGAGACTCAGTTTAGAACAGAAAGTTCAGAATAAAGCTGTTACGGAAATGCTGTGTAAAGATGGCGAAGCGGTACCTATCCTTCGTCAACTAGAACAGTTTGAATTTTGAGCATGTTTCACAGAAATCCATAGTAAATGGTGAGGTACGACATGATCAGAAGTGTGAGCCTTCAGCGTAGTTTTCTTGTCCTTTCCTTAACCCTTTAAAATACTAACGAAAGTAATGTAGATGGCCGAAAATGAAATTTCTTCTTATATTTACTTTTCAAAGTGTTTTATACTGCAACATGTTGAGCCAACTGCAAGTAAACTGAATGAAAGTGAAGTTGCATGGGTCTCCAAAGTGATAAAAACAGCTTAATGGGTTTGAAGAAAGATGTGGTGGATGAATCCCCCAAGATACTTCCAATGTACCTAGTCCCCGTTTAGAATGGAGTTATGGAGGTTGTCACGTATAGTTTAGGTGTGTAAGGATGGCTGAATAGTTCCGGTGTCCCGATCTACTCGAAGAGTGCTAATGGCAATTTCCGTCGTTTTTAGGATCTCTCACGTTTTGATTCAAGTCCTAACTGGGGGGAATAGGGGGGTACTGCGTACTAATGGCACTCTGAGTTAACTTATCGGTCTTCTAGAAGACCGAATAGGCTACTTTGTTTTCTTTCTGACTTACAAAAATCAAATTTGACTTTCAGATGTTGCAAGAAACGCGGCTGACTGTGCAAACTGGGTTTCTGTCTTGATGAGATAGATGAGATGTCGTGCGATTTTCTTTCATATCTAGCTCAAGTGTCGCCAACAAAGTGGATCTCTGCCGTGGTCGGCTTAGTGAGCTCTGACGCCTATTCCCCTTCTTATCAACCGAACAAAACGATCGCAAGATCGAAATCGCAAGCGCTCATGATAATATTCACATATACGAATTGGGAAGCTGTTAGAGAAGTACCGAGTAACGATAGAAAAGAGGACTACTGTCCCAGTGAGATTAGTAGGCAGCCAAGCCAAATCATTTCCTCTTCAATCGAACACGTCCATACGCGGAATGGAGAACATGCCAAGTTCCACGTAATTCGTAGCATTTATAAAATCCGTGTTCACCTGAGTGTGTGCTCACGATAGTTCTGTTCATTCCCTCTATTTCAACAAAGCGTAATCTTAAGCAGTCAGTTGTGTTGTCAGCTGTTTCGACAAATTGTAATCTTATGATTTTCCCATGGAATTAAAAGAAATTGGGTGAACAAAAATCAAGAAACAGCTTTTTCAACCATTTCACAAATCATAATTTTATAACTTCCTATTGATTTAAAAGGAATCAGATGAGTTAGGTTATTGGTATGAAGAAGAAAAACAAGGTGGATTTATTAACGCATAATGCAACAGAATTTTCACTATATATAGAGGCTCATACCTTCGATGCAGCGAAACGCGCGGGAATGGATTCTGGCTACTTCAATGTGGTTCGGGGGGGGAGCTGCCGAACCCGCTCGTCCTCTTCGCGTTGCAGGCTATTTGTGAAAATGGCCTGTGTGTATGCGTATGTGTGTCTATGAGCGCGATTGAGAGAAAACGGCGAAACCGAATCATATCAAACTTGATATTTAGCCCTCCGACTAGAAAGGCGACGACGGCCTTGTGGACGTGTCAGAAAGTGTGCTTGAGGACGTGGGGCCTGAAGCCCAGAATGGCCTGCTGGTTCTACGAAGCCATTGTGAGACCAATAATCTCGTATGGGTCGATTGTGTGGTGGCATAGAGCTGCCATTGGCTGCTAGTGGACACCTGGCTATATTCAGGGACTTGGAGACTTATAAGGAGCTCGGCATGATCACGGACACGATGGTGCCCATGTAAGAGTTCGAGAGGAATCATAATGTTCAGCCATTGGGAGGTACTTGGAACAGCGAGAGTCGTTGGTTTCAGCCTCCCAATGGCATTAACAGCTTTAATCAAACATTCGCGTTAATCAAAAACTCCGGAGGGAACAGGCTCCGGGGTGTGGATAAGTGGCATTGGAGGGAGTGGAACGCACATTGCCCTAGGCCCCACTCCAACGGTTTTTTAAGCAGAGATTAATGCTATTATCGGGCGATATTAATCCATGAGAAAGGATGTAGCAGCTCAACTATCAATATATTGACCGATAGTCAAGCGTCGTGCAAGGCGCTGATGAACTACTACACAACGTCACAACTGGTGCGAGAGTGCAGGATGCGGCTCCTTAACTCCTTAGCAAGCGCGAATAGAGTTAATGTGTATAGGATTCCTGGACCCGAAGGGGATCATTGGAAATGAGAGGCCGGACCATCTGGCCAGACGCGGTTCGTCTACGGCACCTATCGGGCTATCGCCCCATTGTGGGATTTCTGTGTCACTCGTCAAGAGGACTGTGAGAGAACACGCTAGAAAACTACATCAGATGGTCTGGAATGCTGCAGGAGTAAGACACTCCAAACGTTTGGTCTCAAAGCAATCAAGTGAGATAACCTTCTGAGGATGGAGAGGAAGGATTTGAGGCAGATTGTTGGGATCATAACCGAGCACTGCAGAATGAACAAGCACATGTATGTTATGGGGCTGACACCCCTCGATGCAGGTGGTGCGGCACAGATGAGGAGACTCCCTACCATGTCCTGATCCAATGCCTGAGACTTGAGAGGGAGCGACTATTGGTCTTTGGCACCACTTCTCCCAGGATGGATACCAACGAAAACTCTTTCAGGAACTACCTGGCTTTCTTCAGGAGGCTAGGTATTGACGTGTAAGACAGTAGGACTGGCACAACAGGTCATCTGGTCGCGGTGCACATCCCAAATTGCGGGACAGTTACTCCAAAAATTCCAGAATTTCACCGCCGTTTCACTTACTACCATTCCCAAATGTTGTTACCGACTAACTTTGGAAAAGTGACTATTACCCTTCTCAAAACAATCGTGTCTATAGCGTCATTAATCACGTGTGTACTATTTGCTCAATAATGGTCAGGGTATGAGTAATAGCTGCACAATTAATTCTGGAACCAGAGCGGTACCGCTTTTCTGCCGCCGTGAAGTGATATTTTACCAAGTTCAAACGAGCTAAGTCAAAAATAAATTGAGCTAGTAAAAAACCAAAACACAAGTTAATTGACGTAGAGCTAAGGAAAGTGTGATGCGGCGCACCTGATATTGTTCACATTTTTTGTCAAGCATTGTTTAGGTAGTTTCCTTTTTTCAAAAATATCAATTTATGGGAAGTTACCGTATTTATTTATTTGATTTAAAAAAAATTGAATTCATTTTCTTTCACGTACTAGAGAGTTATATCGTGGTGCATTTTGTCTCATTAGTTTATTCCTGTTTGAAGAAGGAAGCCGGGAAGTTCGATCTGAGAGAAACTCCGCATTTTTTTCTTTGTTCGGCCCTAAATATCTACAATTTGTAAATAAATTTTGACAATGGGCTTCTCCCGTCTGCCAGAGTATGCTCATTTTCCTATCCGTAGTTCATCTGGCATTGATAAACAAGTTTTGCTCACGCAAGTCATCCCTCCATTGAGTTGTCGGACCACTTCCACTCTATATCCTTTTGACAGTTTATAGTGTGTCTCGAACGTGCCGAGGAGGTCTAAAAAAATCGTGAAAAGGTCAGATCACCAAGGGCTGCGGGGTTTCGGGTACTCCCATGTTGTACGGGTGTAATTGTGTGGTCCAAAAACTGAGGCTGTTGGGGAGAGTGCCTATCTCTGCAGCCTCTACCTCTCCACCACCAACATCCACACACTGTTCGGGAACTCCTGCAATTCCGAGGATTGGACTTGCCCCCCTTCCTCTACACGGAATAAGGCGTGTCCTATGTTCATTTGTAAACGCGCTGGGCTTACGCCCGCGGCCTTGGAGAGGGTACCTAGCTTAGCCAAAACCTAACTCCCATATTGTACTTAGCCATCTTCTCCTTTCTCTTCAACATGCCAAGCTCTTATTTCGTAGAGAGAATGACAAGTAGTTTCTATCTCCGATCAGATGTGTAAGTTTCAAAGAAACAGACTGGGGTTGAAATTCTGACTTAAGATTCCAACGGAGTGCTTGAGGCTGATTCTGTCCGTCTATACGCAGCATATTCTAAAAGTAGCTATAACACTTTGATGCTAATTACATCACAATGAAAAATTGAATTATTTTCCTGTGCAATTGATACGAATGCTATTTATACTTCTCGTTGATTATAAGGAAGTGCTTCTTTGGTATAAATTTATTTAATAAATATTTATTTGTAATACTATAAACTATTGCAAACACTGGTTACACGTCTTGATCAGGTTCAACGTCAATTCGTTATTTAAAAGCCTAACTTCTCATAGGAAGAACGGTATCGTATTTTGCTTGTATTCCCAAGTTGACTTAAGTCAGTCTGAATATTCCATTATTATTGAACTCACCGCGGCGTTTGGATGCTCGCCAGATTGCCGTAATCTCCTAAGAGCTGGCTGATACGACTCGTGGTGTTCCTGCATTTCCTTTTCTATTAATCTGTTGAAGGTGTAACGCTCCAATGCTGTAAATTCTAGTTAATTAATTCTTAGCAGCGAGAGCAGAGAAAGTTATCTTTCCTCTGAAGTTTATTGTTTTCAACAGCTCGATTAACATTGTTCGATGTTTAGGTGATTCTCTGAAAATCAACCACATCATTTTGGGAGGCTACGATGAAAATGACAATTGGCTCCAACCAGAATCGTGCTTCTGCTCATACTTCTGTAGCCGCGTTAAAAACACGCTTAAAAGGGCGTTCTGTAACGACCATTTCGCAACTGATTCAATTTGAATGAACATAACTTTATGAGAGGAATGAATCGTTCGGAAGTTTGCCAAAAGTTTCTAAAATTATGGCGACTGCTAGCTCGAAACATGTGTATCGTTATCCCTTGAATATGATCCTTCGCGCTAATCCACTGCACTACTGCTATCACGTGCTTTAAATTGGAGTCAAACTGTACATCTCACCCCTCTTTCTTGCTGGTTTTGAGCTTGAGAGATCAAGAGAATCAGTTAAGCATTCTCAGACGAACGCTTCAGTATAATAGAGGATTGAAAGTTGAAGGGGAGGTGGTGGAAAGAAGGGAACGTCTTTTGTTTCTCAACTTCAACAGCCCTTCCTCCTAAGACTTCACTGGAAATAGAATGCCACCTTGCTTCTGAGATTCACCCAGTAACCAAAACCTGAAACGTGGGTTCACGATCGTATTTCGTCAATTAGATGGCATTATAAATGAGGGACCTCTTCTCACACTGAGCGACCAGAGGAAAAATATAGTTCCAGTAAAAAAAACGTGAAATTTTGGACTTAATTTACGTTTACATTTTAAAAAATAACAATAATAACACAGAAAAAATAGAGCTTAAAGACGTCAAACCAAACTCTCGCAGGCCAAAAAAAGCAGAACGCGCCCTATAGCCAGGCTAATTATAACTGTATGCTGTGACAAAGGTGTCGATGGAAGGCTGAGCGCATATTCACTAGACTGATGACAAAATGCTAAAATTCGTAATGGTCCTTTCACAGTGTGGGATGGCTTATTTCATTTCTCACCTTGAAAACCCTTGTACCGAATAACTTTTTTCCTTCCTCCCAATCGCAATGTTCCTCCGAGTATTGGGCGCTCATTGCCTAACTCTTTATTTTTAACCTTTTCACGCTCGAGATATATTGCCTTCTACTATATATATTTTCTTGGATAAACGGCTCAAACCTGGGTTCGGTAAACATGCGACGTATTTTTTACTCATTTGGCCTTCGATTTCACTAAATACCCCTTAAACAGAGAAGGATACAGATAAAACCAAAACAAGGTGTTTAACATTTTTTGAACATCAGAAAGCAAGATACTAACAATCATTAAACTTAACGTACCTGTTAGGTGAGTCCATCTCCTCTGGCTGGTGAGATACTGTGGGCAAGCACTTTCGATGTAAAGACATCATTGTCTGGCCGTTAAGTCGGTAGTGGAGTCAGTCAGTTCGTTGTGATCTTTGTATCCGAAGAGAAAGGTAAACGGGATGGAAAGGAAGGAGGTCATGCACCTCTGGGGAAACCCACTAGAGGCGAAGAGAAAGGAATGTCTTGAATAGTCTGTCAGTTGTCGATTATAAGTCTTTTTTGTATAGGGTGGTCTGTAAATCCGTCAGTTGGTTGTTTTCGTTTGTGAAGTGTTTTGAGTGGTGTCATTTTGTATTGATTTGCTCGTTTATTATCTGTCCATTGAAGTTTTTTGTTTATAAATTTTCATGTTTTCTAATATGTTCAGTTTTCGTCCTTTGTATAGTTTATGTAGTAAGGTGGTACAGGGGGCGAGGTGGCCAAGCGCGTTGGGGCGTGAGACCTTCCAAGCGAGGCGGGGATTGAACCAGTGGACTCTGGTTCGATCCCCGACCAGGCATCCCCCTCCTCCAAACACAGGGGGTGAGGCAACGGGTACCAGCGGCGGCTGGGATATCAAGCTCGGGCTCGTTGGGGGGTTAGGACATGGGACCAACGAGGCCACAGCGAAATACCATTGGTTCTGCAGCTCTGCCAGAGTCCTATGGCCCGCAGCTGCCTCCCTGCTATGAGTGTGTTGTGGTGCAGTCCTGTATTTTGGTAGGTTCATGTTCAGTTGTCTTGAGGTGGTTGGCAAAATTTGAATCGTCTTTGTACCTACTAAGAGATTTAATGTGTTCTGTGAACAAGCAATTCATCATGTTGAGTTGAACGATGATGAATGGTGACTGAATTTTCGTCTGACCAATCAGCTCTAATGTGCAAGGCAAATCAGGTTACTCAATCGGTCGTTTCGTTATGCATCTCATCAGATATGTTTTTACGACTTTTCTCTCTCCGACAGCTGAGCCTGTCATTCAAAGTGTGCCCACGAAACCTTATGAGTGTCGTCACCATACATTTAGCATTGAAGCCTTCCCCGACGGTGAATTTCGCATTTAATGGAGTGTTTCAGTTAAGGCTTCTTCGTTTGAAGCTTATTTTAGCGGACAATACAAACTAACAACTGTAGTCTCGAAGAATTTTATTTTCGCAACGATCACACTTATCTGACACAACGTTTCAAGCGGCACAAATGAGTTTCCCTTTAGTTTTCTAAGATCCTCAAGCGTTCTAGTGCTCTTCAAAGACTAAATTGATCTCGAATTATTTCCAATTTCTGAGATGATTAAACGATCATCAAGATTAGGGAATAAATTTAGATCACAATCTGGATATTCGAAATATTACCCTCGTTCCAAGGATCAGGGCTTCTCCCGTTTTGCAAACAGCTGGATCTTAAAACCTCTTTTGCTTCTCTGAGTTGCTGCTGGCTCAACCGTGAGCTCCAACCCTCCGTACCACCTAAATGATTTTCTATCAATTCTGGCTTAGACGGAAATTAGCGGTGTGTAAACAATTCCGAACGAGCAAACAAATCGAGATTGATTCCTTTCATCGTTGCAATATCATTCCCTTTCTCCTGAGCAACTGCAGAGATTTATTTGAACTTGTGGTATCAAGCTGTTTGAGATGGACAAATATCTTGATGGATCGATACTTTGTTTGCTCTCCCCGTGAATGTTGTTTCAGTTGAAGCGTGAAGCGTATGTGCCGTTTGCTCCACCGTCGGTGTGGAAAATACAGCGAAAATGGTCGATCACAAGCATGAATCCCTTAAAGTACTTTTTAGCGAGAGCGCTAACTCACGCCGACTTTTCAGGTTTCCGTTTTTCATTGATTAACGTTAAAGTCTCGAATCGATTATTTATGTAGTCTCCAACATCAAGAGAGGAGATCTGTGAATTTGCTGGCCCTACTAATAGAACACAACTCGTGTATTTCACCAAAATTGTTAAAGACATGTTTAAAAAAATGCACTCTCAGATATTATTAAAGTGTACGTAGAGCTTTGAAAACTAAGTAGTTTGTCTCACCAGGTATATTTAATTTATGTTTGGAGTGAGACCACTCCAATACAAGCATAGTTCTAAAGCTTTACAGTAAAAATATAGTTCAGTGCTTAATAGCAGTGAACATTTTTTACACAGTTGCCTGCGGGAAATGAATTAAAATCAAATAGGACAATATGGTTTCAGGGAGGAATTGTGAAGTTATATTCAGTAATGTGAACCAGTATCCCTTCAGCCGTAGGAGAGATTGTCGGTAAAATCCTAATGAGTTATCAAATGGTAGGGAGTTTGAGTAAGGCATGTTGGGGCACACCAAGTTTGCCATTGTTATTTTAGTGAGGGCAAAAGTGGCACAAACTGGAAATCGTTGCGTTCGATTTCGGAATTGGGATTTGCAGCACGTTCACCATAAAAGATCATACATTGGATGTGTTGGGTTCAATAGATCCACATTTTGTTGAAGAGGCAAAGATTCGGGTTGTCGAATAGTCGGTCCAGTTGGCAGCTTTAAGATTTGAGCTTCAACGTGTTATACCATCAGGATGGTGAGTTGATAGTGGAGGGCGATAGCCTCTAAAAGTGGGTTTTCTTATTTGGGAATTACTGCTGCGTGTACCGCAGGATTGGTTCAGCAGAACGCCTTCGGTATGTGTGATTTGTTCAGGCACAAATGAATTGATTTGTAATCGCCTTCTATGCGCATACCTTACTGAATATACAAAATTATCCTTGTACAAAGCAGAGGAATCGGGTTCTAGGGAGAGTGGTGTGGCCGAGCAACAAAGAAGTATGCGAATCCCAGCACGCTCCCGCGTAGTATGTATCTGACTGCTGCAGTTCCTTTTGAGTAAGAACATCATAATTGTTACTTCCGTCTGTGAAACCTCGTGTACCACCTATATCGTTGCACCGTATTGTAGCGCTGACTGCACACTGAACGTAATTCAATGAGAACTTTAAAACCGAGTAAAATGCATTGCTTGTACAAAAGTGAAATGAACTGTTTTTACGTATTAAAATTGTTTGTAGTCGTCAAGTGTTGTCGGAAGAGCTTTTCCGTTCAGGCATTTCTCTGGATGGAAAAAGTAGAAAAGTAGACTGCCAAGAATAAGTTGTTCCTTCCAAAGTCAACTGAGCTAAAGGATCCTCTCTCCAAAGTTTCTATTGAATTGTAACTTGGCTTTCTACGTGACGTCTGACCTAAGACGTTGCTGAATGTGCTAATGATTTACTGCGGTTGTTCAAACACTGTGCGGATGCAGAAATAGTTAATTCCCTCGCTATTTCTCAAGATAACGAGTGAAGTAGGTGTACGTTCCGCCTTCGAACGTGCATAACTGTCGGAAGACTAATTGAGTTCGATAATGAGTTGCGAAACCATTGAGGGTGAGTGGGTCGTGGGTGTGGTGGGGTGGGGGGGGGCATCTTGGAGCGTGAACTCCCTATCGTTTCCACAGTCAAACTGAATTAGCATAATCGATATGGATTGTGAGTTACCGTGTTTCCACGTTCGAGAAGTTAGCGATGACATTTGCACTGCTCCGAATATCAACTTCAACTAAAACGGTAGATCTTGAAATCTCAGAATTTGCTTTTGTGTGGTGTCTGCTACACGTTTCTGTTACCTACACTGCGAGCAAGGACTGAAGAGAGTTGTTCAATTCTCTCGCCAGCTTTAATACATTTGGCGCTTACTGGATCCCCGTGTGCAAAGAGGTTTCTGGAAAGTTAAAAAGTCAAATCCACCGTGTCACCTACGTGCTTGCTTCAAGACGCGTGCCGTGCTAATGTCCTTATATTCCAAAAACATGACTGCGGGTCAATTTAATTTGTTTAATGTTGTATTCGATATTTCTCATTTATTCCTTTATTTGGTCGAACCGCATATTTTACCACGCCTAAGAGAAAATTTAATAGAATTAGCTGCGAATCTTACCAGCTTACCGTCCGACTGGGACATCCAGATCAACTTCGTCACGTACGACATCAACGCAGTACACAAGACCAAGTTAAGACAAGGTGCAATAGTGAGCTTGACGATATTCCTTCACGTTCTACTCTATTCGGCAGATTGGTGACCTCTTTCAACTCTCTCCGATTAAATTATCATTCTATTTATCGTACAATCTCGCCTCCTCCAAACTGACCTATATTTCATCGCTACCTGGTTTCGTTCGTCTTCATCACCAAATCACCATCGATAGCTCTTGGACATATTTCATTTACAATTCAACTTTTAGTCGTTAAAAAATATTCCGTTGTATTTCGTTTCTCTTTTTTATGATTATACAAAACGCGATTTATATGTATCAAGGGTACTCCTGTCTCATATGTGCTATTTATCTTGCAGGGACACTTGAAGTTTGTGTCTGTGCCAATTAAAATCTTCTTTCGTCCTCTCTTTTCTCAAATTCGGATGTGGTTACTAGACGTGTTTATACCTACCCCGTTTCCACTGCTCAGTGACAATCTTTTTTTCCGATCTGGTATTTCTAGGAACCAGAAGCTTAAAGCACTCATGCTTTCGTCTTCACCAATTTATTTTTATCCACTGGATAATGAACAGAAAGCGAGGCGGTAAAAAAGGACGAAGCTAAAGCAAGCCATCACTCTCGATGTTTTCGAAAACCTGGACAAGGCCAGCCAACCAAGTTTCTGGCCTCCTCGCCTACTGTAACCCATTCTACGTGCAATCCTAGTAAACGCTGCTGTTGCAAAAAAATGTCCAATCTTGACGTGAGAGTTGAGTACCATTATTTTAACGATTCATACCGCGTGCTATGTATCGGTTGTAGCATCGCCTCGCCTTTCTAACAGTTGAGCCAGCTTTCTCAACCCAACCCGAAATATTTCAGTACTCATATGGATGAATCTTCAAAACCTTCCCCCTGAGAAAAAATACTCGAGCTTACTAGATGGGGGCCACTACAAATAGTAACGCAAAACGATTGATTTTAAGTGAAAAGTAAAATCGACTCTCAAAATGGGAAAGATCGCGACGTTTCATAATCAACTGACGAACGTAGTGCAAGAATCAGTTTCTGAGATATCGAGACAGGTGAATAAATGTTCGCCAACTGAATTCGCGGGAGAAAAGAAAACTGCTGGGAAAAGACAATGGAGTACACTATCTGTTTGAAAATGATTGAAAGGCTTGGTTCGAGAGACGGAGGCAGCTAGGCCTTGGAATGGAGGGGTCAGACCGAAAAACGTCAAACTGGGAGATTCTGTAAGAGCTGGTGAAAAATACTTTGCAAAAAACCGCACATTTCGCTTAGTTTAAGAGCTTGAGGATTCATACACGGAGAACAGCTGTAGGCGTCAATAATTTTCCAAATGAAATCGAAAAGTTTCATTTCGAACTAACGATTTTTCATTCCGTACACGAGATTTCTAAATGTAAAACCCGTTGCAAAGTATTACACGACGATTCATTATTCTGACACCTTCGTTACCCGTACCATTCAATTTCTTATCAAAACGTACCAGTAAAGGATACGAAAAATAACCTGACTAAACCGAACGACGTGGCACGACGTGTGACGCCAGTGATTGGTGTTGGACGGGGGGGGGGGGGTGCAACTGATGAAACGGTTAATTTCGCGGTTTTTGACATCTGGAAATCAAGAAAGATGCCAAGGCGAAGTCCCTGTACTGGGCCGCCAAGATCTTCACCAAACCAAAAAACTCATATCATCAGCGACATGTGTGCCGTGAAGCGTGTTTTGATGCGGAGCAAGCTTTTGATCGGCTTTGGCATGCCGGTCTCCTTTTCAAAATTAGACCATACCTTCCTAACAACTTGGAACTCTCTCTTGCAAAGCTATCTGGAGGGGAGAACGTCTGAAGTTGTCTTTCAAGTTGAATGATCCACCACACGGAATACTTGCAGGAGTTACCCATGGTTCAGTTCTGGGTCCATATTTGTACTTATTCCACTGTCACGACCTGAATCTGCTTCAAACACCCTATTTTTCTGGGATGTGTGCAGACGACATCGTTTATATGTTACTCCTGGGGGCGAGACTTCTGCAATCCACAATAGAAACACTTGGGCAGTCGTGTACAACATATAAAATAAAAATTAACCCTCTGAAATCGTACATTTCACTTCACCTATAAACGGCGTTACACAGAACCACCGCTCACGTTTCTGTCCTATCTGTTTGGTATCGAGGAGTGATCCTAGATAGACAGACATCTTACATTCGAGGACCATATTTCTGTATAGCTGCATCGATTACGGTCCCACGTGTTCAGCTTACGGCCTCATCTGCAAAATCCCACTACTTCCCTGCACAATAAACTACCTATGTACACTTCACTTGTCCGACCAATATGAACTTAAGCCATCGCCGTCTGGGGCACGCGTTCGCCGTCGCAATTCCGCAACCCTGTATAAACATATCATCCACACGTCTTAATTTGTTCGCAACTTGACCATCTGTAATGATTTCTCACTGGAAACCACATAACCATGCCCACATTCACTAAGCACAACCTCCACCACCCCAATCATCTGGTCTAAGAACATCAACACCTAGTTCGTCCCTACCATATTTTAAATATTGAGGGAATGTAGACCATCAGCTTCAATGTCAATTATCAATGGTATCACCTTGTACTGAGCTAAGTGCATCACCAACAGTTTTAGAAAAAGAGTATGTTCCATCACGCCGTTAAGGTATATTTATATTTTTAAAGACGTTAAAAGAATAAACGTGTATATTTTCCGTGTTGAAATTTGTCAGGAGTGAGTTATTAATTACCCTAAAACAACTTCATATTCATGTCAAAATTTTCATACACCGAATCGAAACTTATTTGCAACTAACTAATATATTTCTGTTTTTGAATTAATGCTATCTCTTAGCAAATCTATACTTTTCAAAATGCCGAGTTGAAAGTTCTCCATATTCCTGTTCCCACTTTAAATGTTTTATAGTACACTAAAAGTATCCCCAGCTGAAATGACATTTTCATAACTAACATTTTCCTTCTTTCAAATTAAAATGCCATTAATAATTGCTATTTTTCAATAAAAAAATAAATTGTTCCATTGTTGTGTGTTTTTGAAGCAGTTTTTCAATGGCGAAGCGAGTATTTGAAAGAAATCGTTATTTTCCTTTCTCAAATTGAGGTACTTGAACACGAGGTGGAAAATCTCGTGAATATTAATGTTCCCTAAGTGTTTGTAATTGTCATTTACGGATGTAAACGTGTCATTATATGAATCATCAGATTTTGAAAATCCGAAAGTACCACGAATGAAAGAGTGAACGGAGTTTCTTCATCTAAATAAATTACCCCCTCCCTCACCATCCCCTCAAACTTCAGTTTAGGAGGATCTCGGCATCAGCGAAAAAGGCAAAGGAGGGAAGCAAAGCTTTGGGGTTTTCCGAGGGATAAAATCCAGGCCGTTGAAGTTTTGAAGAGAACGTTTTTATAAGACGGTGAATTGAAAAGAGGAGAAAAATGAGAGGGAAATTGACGGACGAGGGGTCGTGAAAGATTCAGATTTCCCCTGTGGGCCTCTACAAGCCAAAGAGGCGCGGAAAATAGGCGTGCGAGATGCGCTGAATGCAATTCCCTTTATTAGCCTTATCGGCAGAGAGTTCCTCGGCTAATCTCGCCGCCGAAATAACCAACTGGAAAACGTTTCAGAGCGACGCGTTTAATCCGCACCGTTTCAAAACCTGAATGGTGTCCTCAACTCGAGCGCTCGGTTTAAATTTATGTTAATAAAAGGCGCCGCTTCAACTTCAAATTAATGAGTTGATAATTATTCGTTTAATTTCTCTACAACAATAAAACGGTGGGGTCTCGAGTGTAAACGACTAGTGCTCACAGCGAACGACCGACCCAACTGGCAAAACTACACCATTTCATCGATTAAAAGGGGAGGCGATTGAGTTCAACAGGCTACTAAGACACCCCAGGGGCAAAAACTGGGTAAACTCATCAACAGGATGTTCGTCGGATGTAGTCGCTATCCAAACGACCCTTCCAGCGCATTGCGGTCTGTCCTGGGGATACCTGAACCAACGGAAGCTATAAAACATTTCAACTTAGAGGGGGCTCTATTCAATATGCTTTGGAGGTTTGCACCAACGAATTATCCTCGGCCGAGCTTCACAGGTATTGGTCGTCTATTTGCTGCACTCATTTCCAGAACTATAGAGTTTCGGTACGCTGAATTGAATATCAGCTTCACTAGAACCGTAAATAGTACAATCACTAGCTCATTCTCACGTCGAATACCATATGAGGCACAACCTAAGCCAATCGCCAACGGTTTGCCACATTCAATTTGTGTGCAGACATCGTTATTGACCTATGAAGACCCTATGTTGCTTAGAACCATCTACTCCTAAAGGTTTACAGAGCAGATGATGTTGGTTACACAACACTAGGCGTTTAAATCGCAAAATATTCTGTTACAAGCGAAGGAATTATTCCCTACAGACCTGGAGTCTTCGAGTAGAGAAAGAGAGAAGGAGAATAAAAAAAGAAAATTGCGAGCTGTATTGACTGTTAGAGCAACCATTGATAGAGTACAACCAGAGTAAACATTAAAAAAGGAAACTGCTATTCTTGGTGCAAATGCGGCGAATAGACTCTACAAGCCACACTGCGTGATGCACATTAACTGTACTATGGACTTCTCTCATTCCATGTGCTCCATGAAATTCCATCAGCAATCTCCGGCCGCAGGTTGAGTAACGACTCAAATATAAGTCGCGTGTAGGCTGGATGCTGAGACTTACTGCACCTTTTATGAGGGCAGGAAGGGAGAATTGACTGTATTACAACTAAATACTGCGGGCTCCTTAAAATAAAGGTGGCGTTATCTCTAGAATTAACAACGTTTCCATTTGGGTAGGAATGAATATTGCGCTTGACAACAATATTGGGGTGTGTTGAAAATGACTGAACACTTTAATAAGAGGTGGCTGTAAGTGAAAACCTTAGCCTTTCGACACAGGCATTGACTGGGTAATCGTCTGGACTTAACGAGCTTCACATTGGAGATTGCCCTATGGTTCAGCATTCAAGAGCAATGTTTGAGAAACACCTACGGAGCTTCGGGGTCTTCCTGTGTGACGCCAATGCAGACTCTCACATGAGTTCCGCCTCTGAACCTCTCGCTCTGTCTTACCGTTCCGGATTCCTATCGGATTTTCCTTTCGATACTGCCGTCGTCGAGTTTGTTTGGAGTTTTGCCTTTGATTGGCTGGTTTATAAAATTTCCCCTCGTCTGGAAGTTGATGTTTTTTCGGTCATCAACACCCGATATGAACAGACTAGCCATGGGTAATTATTTCGCATCCTCCGTGGAACATTTTTCCGTCCTCAACGTCTCACTCATTTGCAATACTCTCTGATCAAACGATGAAAGAACTTTCAATGAGCGAGCAATAGATAAGCGTGACATGCGCGAGGCCAGTACAGCCCCCCTGCTTACCCCAAACACATCATAGTGAAGGATCAGGGCAATCTAAGCAATGTTAACCTCTTCCTCGCCTGATATAACAAGTATATAAACCTACGAAGTTTGACAATCAGGTAGAAATGTGCTGGTCCCAACCGAGTGCAGAATCCACAATGATTGATGCCAACGTTACAATACTCGCCAACATTTTTTCAATTTCCCCGTTTCACAGGAAACCGTCCATCGCACAGGAGCGTATTTTGCGACCCGGCGAGCTATGTGAAAAGCGTGCACTTCGTTTTATCCGCATTGAGAATGAGGAAGTTCACACGCTGTGTGGCCAAAAAGACACCAATTTCGGTTCGTCACAACGAAAATAATAATGTGATATCAATATGTACACCTGTACGCTCCATGTCTTCGTGCGTGTTGGCTGAGTTCATCTTCAAAGGCTGCTAATTGTGCAATGACTTCTCCACTGTCATGATTTGGTTGCATTGAATACTGGTTTTAGTGGAGCTTTGTTAGGAAGAGCAAAGGAAAAACGGCTGTAAGCTGTCTCTCTGCATTTCTCGCTAATTAATACACGTAGTGAACACCCAACTGTGGAACTACCATCTCTTTCTCTCCCGCTCCTCCTCCTCTTTGGGCTACTCTTTCTCGTCACATAAAAGCTCATGATAGAATGGCATCATTCCTGTGTCGATGACTCATCGCCCTTACCAAAGCCCCCGACCTTCACAAGACCTAATCAAACAATTGTAGTCTACAAGTCTGTAGCTAATTGAGCCAATACAAGCAAGATTTTTTCTTATTTTCCATATCGTCTTTTGCCTTTTATTGAGTGTCATTATTGTGTCCTGAAATGTGTGTAACTACTTGGACATTGTTCCGATTTATCTTCGACTAATGTTCCAGGGGTGATGGAAGACAGGATTATGGGCTTAACCATAATGTGGTAGCATAAACAAAATAATCAACTTACACAACCTTGCTGGATCGAAACACTGCTTTTATGTGTATTTTCTCTCTAGCAGGCTGAAATGTTAATTGTCCTGAGTTTATTGCCCTATCTAACAACCGTTGGTTCTATAACTGCACACCTATATGTTCCAACGCGCTCCTTGAACAGTTTCTCTCTTTTGAAATGAAGGAGAGGGCAGGATAGGAAAGGAGTCGTCAATCCTCCACGATGATCGCATTATTCAACTCGCTTTATTGTGGAACGTATGCGATGTCGAGGTTCAACGGCTTCGAAGTTTCTTTCAGAATTTGTCGCCCCTTCAGAAAAACTTATTTCTATGCAGTTGTTGCGTCATTTCGTTTGGACGTGAAATTCGTTTTTGTCAGGGTTGAAAAAAGGGAAACGCAAAAGGGAAACTGAACGGTTAGAACCTTATCGACGTGCGAGTGGTCGGATACCACCACTACGGCCGTGGTGTTCGGAAAATCCAATATCAAACAACCGCAAAGGCATAAATCAAGCTCCGTTGTGACAAGAAATAAAAGGTTCTGTGAAACCGACGAGCGAAAGCCCTGAGCGGGAATACAAGTTGACGCGATATCGAGATCCGAGGGATTGCTCGGAAGAGTGACGCCTTACAAACGGGATTTATTATTATTTCTACGAAAAATGAGCCTTATCAGCTTTCAATGTCGTAAGTGGTTGTGTGTTCTTTTCGTGATAATGCGTTCAGAATTACGACGCTGTAGACTGTAGACTTCAGCAGTGCTAATACACGTTACAGAATCGCAATTTCATTTTAGAATTACGCTAGTGTTGGATCTGTGTTAAATTTTATTATAAATTACCGTACAACAATAATTAGTGTCCGAAATAATTTAAAAATTCGCGCACTACTTCAGAATATTTTTTATGTCGCTATTTTCTCGTATCGTGTTCCAAATCGCCGCTTTTGGATATCCCAAATCTCCACTTTAAATGTTGGTGTTGTTGAGTTGTGTTCTTGGGGGCTAGAGAAATAGGTATTTGAGAATTTTGGTCAAGCATCCAAAACTCTTAAGGATCCAGTGCATCAGTGTCCAAGTGGGTCTAGGAAATCTTGGACAGACTGTCACATTCGATTGTGTAGGAAACACGTATCAAAGTGGCCTACATTACACACAGCACTGTCCAAACGCAAACGGAGACCCAGCGACAAATGTGACCAGGGGAATTCCCTACGAGTCTTTGACCTCACGTAGAAAGACAGTGATAGTCATGGAGCTGTAATTCTTTACATGATTAAAGAAGACTGCATAATATGGGTCGTGGTTTTCATTTCAAGTACATCGCCTGCGATTTCGGGGTTGATTGATTGATAGCAGTCCTTTGACCTCCGGACTGGTACTTCGTGCGTAACCGAAGATTGAACGGGTCTACGCTGATTTTTGTGTGCACGTTGTTAAATGCTAAATAAGCTTTGTGGAATATCTAGGTTCCATTCCTAAATTATAATTCCGCTCTTTTTATAATGAGAGTTACATAACAACGATCTACATTTAAGCTCTTCTCTGAATGTCCTGTGCATGTCTCACTAACACAGTGTGATCTCGCACTTCTCAAGCTGACGGCGATGAAAGTTCTACAAAGTCGTCTTAGCGAGTTTTAACTGCTCTTTTTACGCTCACCTTGTCTTTTACTGAGGCAACATTCCTTCTTAGCAGTTTCCGCGCTGAAAACGACTCGTTAAAAAAATGTTCATTTTCATCCGTAATTATTCCTTATCGCGTGAACAACTTTTAATGCTTTGCCCTTCATAATTTTTCCCCTGTTGGAATTAACTGAGTCCAGTTAGAAAGTACTCAGCGAGGAAATGTAATTTCACGCTGGATTTTCCGATGAGAACTATATTTTACCTTTTTCCAATAACTGTTAAAGTCAGTTTTAATAAGTATTTGTGCAAAACGATAATTCAGTAACATGATGATCGGGTGACACAACATGCTTTACTCGCCTCATCATTTCAACCGATTGATCTAATTGCTGGGTGGCTTCATCTCCAATGTACTAATCGAGTATTGAAAAGGCATCTTCCTGTAGTTTTGTTGTGAACGATTCGGTACCTACAGGTACCACGTCTGTTACATTTAGTTGGTCCTTAATTGATGAGATAGTCTGTCTAGATGTTACCAAAGAACAAAAATAATTGCCACTTCACGTTCCAAGTATACATATGTGACCGTCGTAGTCTTCTGTTGCTTCGCAAGCCGTTGAAGTTTTACTTTCCAACAAGTTGATTACTCATTTGAGTTTTCATTGGAGTTCCACTTGGTTTTGAGGATCTGTCTACGGGCAACCAATATTCTGCCCTCATCTCACTCAGTCTTGATGCCAGCAGTTTCCAATGAGTTTGGAATTTCAAAGACGATGAGCTTCCTGACCGTAGTTGCTGTTTAATATGAGTTGAATGAAAAGGGCGGCACAAGGTGAACAGGCGTGGGAGACTGTATCGGAAAGAGATGAGTGAGCACAGGGAGAGGAGTGTCTATTGGGAGAGTTCGTAGGCTGTAACAGGATTTGCGATCCCCATCTTGTGCTTTTCACTACCTTTTTGACGCACCACCAGTGGTTTAGCCAAGATGCTCTAGTTAGATCATGATTCGGCCGGCATATTCCATCCCTGCCCCTTAGCACGTACAAGTAAAACTTGAAAGCTAGCCTTGAGGAGTTGGGTTACTTATGTAGCACCAAGCCCTTGGCTCACAGACCCCTCTGAGATACTGCCGCTTCCTGAAGAATACCGCTCCGCTTTCAACGGTTCTTCATAACGGGCACAGCTCCGTCTTATGTGTAGCCAGATCGTTTATCGGGGGAGGGACAACTAAGGAACTACTTGGTAAGTAATCAAAGAAATTTATGGAGCATCGTAGCACAGAATTAATAACGTCAAAACTGCAAGTTGACTCAGACCAGCTCTCAAGGAAAGTGAATGGAAATTAAAGAGCAACAAATCTGAGATCGAGAAGAACAATATTGTTTGCAATTCGAGCGACAAATCAATAAAACATACCGATTAAAACAAAATTCACAAGTGTATGTAATGGATCTAAAATCGAATGTTAGCTTTTGCAGAAGTCATGTCGTTGAAATAGTTCGTGTGAAGTATCGTTCATTATACTTGAGAGGTCCTCCATTGACTCCCCTGTAATCAAAATAATAAGTAGGTTAGGAAGACTCAAGACAAAGTGAGGAGGTTAATTTAATACTCAATAAATGTCCCTGATCTTATTCATAGTCGTTAATACAATAATAAATATCAGGTGCGACGCATCACACAACTTTCCTTGGGTCTACATCAATTCATTTGTGCCCATGGCTTTTGACGAGGCTGTAGGCACGATTGTTTTGAGGCGGCTAATAATAAGTTTTGCAGAGTTATCGGGTGAAGCCTTAGGGGTAATAGGGAGATTGCCTTAGGGGCCTTTCTGGGCATAGAAGGGGCCTTTGACAATACCTCCATATGTAGCATTGAAAGGGCGTTGATGAAATTCAATGTACACAGCAATGCAATAAAGTGGATCATCGCTGTATTGGAAAGCAGAGAGATTCAGACTACGCTAGGAAACTGTACAATCAGGGCGAGGACTGTGAGGGGATGCCCTCAGGGAGGGGTCCTATCTCCGCTCCTCAGGAACCTCGTGATTGACTCCCTACTGGGGAGACTAAATGCGGCGGGGTTTTACGCCCAAGGATACGCTGATGATGTGGTTGTGCTCATTCGGGGCAGGGTGCAAAGCGTGTTGTCGGACCTGATGGGGGCGGATGGTGTGCCTATGGTGTGGGGAGATGGGGTTATCCATCAACCCAGCCAAGACGGTCATCGTGCCGTTCACAAGGCTTAGGCAACTGTCAGGACTGAGGCCGCAGTTAGTGATGGGCAAAGAAATTCAGCTCAGCGAGCAAGTCAAATATCTGGGTGTGATTCTGGATCGGAAATTAGTCTGGAACAACCACATCAGATACGTGACCAAGAAGGCGACAACGGCCCTGTGGACGTGTCAGAGAATGTGCGGGAGGACATGGAGTGTAAAGCCCAGAATGGCCTGCTGGTTTTACGAAGCCATAGTGAGACCAATAATCTCATATGGGTCAATCGTGTGGTGGCATAGAGCTGCCATTGGAGTGAATGGCAGCAGTCTAGCCAAAGTACAAAGGCTGGGTTGCCTACTCATAGCGGGGGTGAAGACTACACCCACTGTCACCATGAAGAAACTGTTCGATCTTCTTCCTCTTGACATTTATGTCAAAGCAGAGGCGATGAAGGTGGCTTACAGACTTACTAAGCTCGGAATAGCTAAGGTGCCTCAGGCGACTAATGGACACCAGGTTATATTTAGGGACTTGGAGACCTTCGAGGAGCTCAGCATGATCACAGACGCAATTGTGCCCATGTATGAGCTCGAGAGGAAATATAATGTTCAGCCATTGGGAGGTCCATGGAACAGCGATAGCCGCCAGTTTCGGCCTCCCAGTGGCGTCAACATCTACACAGATGGATCAAAGACCCCAGAGGGGACAGGATCCGGGGTGTGGATAAGTGGCTCTGGACGGAGTGAGACTTATATTGCCCTAGGCTCCACTCCATCAGTCTTTCAAGCAGAGATTTATGCTATTATTGCTGGGGCAATCCAAATGCATGAGAAAGGCTATAGCAATAGAACTATCAATATATTGACCGATAGTCAAGCGTCGTGTAAAGCGCTACTGAACTACTGCACGACGTCAAAACTGGTGCAAGAGTGCAGGATGTGGCTTAACTCCCTAGCAAGTGCGAATAGAGTTAATGTGTATTGGATTCCAGGACACAAGGGGATCATTGGAAATGAGAGGGCGGACCATCTGGCGAGACGTGGTTCGTCCACAGTACCTATTGGGACACCGCCCCATTGCGGGATTTCTCGGTCACTGGTCAAAAGGACTGTGAGAGAACACGCCAGAAGACTGCATCAGACAATCTGGAACGCTGCAGGAGTAAGACACTCCAAACGATTTGTCTCAGAGCAAACAGGTGAGACAAGAGACACCCTTCTGAGGATGGAGAGGAAGGACTTAAGGCAGGTTGTTGGGATCATAACAGGACACTGCAGAATGAACAAACACATGTATGTCATGGGTATAGCCGAAACCCCTCTATGCAGGTGGTGTGGTACGGATGAAGAAACTCCCTACCATGTTCTGGCCCAGTGCCGGAGACTTGAGAGGGAGCGATTTTTGGTCTTTGGCACCACTTCTCCCAGGATGGATACCAACGAGGACTCCTTCAGGAACTACCTGGTTTTCCACAGGAAGCTAGACCTGTAAGACACTAGGACTGGCACAATAGGTCATATGGCCGCGGTGCACACCCCATTACTGGGAATACAGTCAGAAGATTATATATATCGGGTGAAAATTTTTATAAATAGTAGTAAGTAAAACAGCGGCGGTTGAAATCCTAGAATTCCTGGAGTAGTCCCTATGTATCTTATGAGTGTCATTAAACGCTCATCGTATAGACACTTGATAGACTTTTCTAAGATTGTACTACTTTCTGAGCGGAGTTTATTTTTTAAAAAAGTTTGCGCTAAAATGGGATTTTATCGAAATGTTCGGTAATTTATTGTGCTGCTCTCATAATTTTCCCACTAATAGAAATTCAAAGGTATTGTCGTCTTATCAGAAGCTGTCCACACACGAAATTTAATCAAAATCGTCAGAGCCGTTTTTGAGAAAACAATATTTGTTATTTTGATCACTATGATAACTACACTTCGTTTTGTATGGATTATGCTCATACTCTTGTGTTGGCGTCCCATAGTGGCCTGTGGGATAGTCATAAAGTTTGAGCTGATTTCGTTCATCCGTTTTCACTCAATCGCATTCACAGACATCCACACAGGTCTGTTTCCTTATCAAATGACTGAGAGCTGTTGGTGATACTGCTCCATACAATCTGGGGGAAGTTCTTAATCTGGTTTCACACCAAATCTAAAAAATCCCCTCAGTACGCTCTCGTGCGCCCAACACATATTTGCTTCATTGATGTTCACGGATGTTGGAAAAAACTCGTCATTCTCTGTCATTGTTCTGTCAGCTTGGATGTAAAGGTGCCAGCCATGATGGTCTTTAAGGCAGCCTTCATGTCGGAGTATATACATATTATATTACACTCTTGAGTCCTTTTGTCAGGATCTCTTGTACGCAGATATTATAAGCATGGCTAGCATTAGTCAATGCTGGAAGGTTTGGCTGCTCTTCCAACAACCACTGCCCATTTTTGTAGTAATTACCGTGGAACAGCACGGGGAGAGTCTTTGAGTTGTGCAGTTTCCATGTCCCATAAGGAAGTCACCATAAAGAAAGTATTCCAGAGTGCTGGTCCAAAGACCAAGCCCTGTGGGCACCCCTTCTCAATCGTTCTCTGAACGGAGACATGCCTGCATTCGATCATAGCAGTTCTATCTGTCTGATAACTTCCAAGGAGCAAGCAAAGGTTACGGCCGTTGCCTTTTAGCTCATTGAGAAATGCTGGAGTTTTTCAGCCGATTACATAACTTTCCTTTCTACTTCGCAGAGTGAAGGAAAGTAAAAGACGAGTATAAGTATAATAAACTGCATTGACGTTGAGAGACCCTATCGTTTGGATTACGCTCGTCTTCAGAAAATCTCGACTCATCGAGGGATGTTTATCGACATCCTTGTTTATTCTACGTCTCAAGTTTTCATGAAATCCTCGAAATCCCCTGTGGAACAACATTTCAGAGCATCCTCTGTTTGAGGAATTTCGTTCCTCTTCCCTGCCTCAGCGACACTTCTTGCTTTCTCACCAAGTCCGAATTTCCCATGGCCCTACTCAAATGAAAATTACAAAACACACTTCGTGGGATACAATGAGAATATATTATTGCCTTACAACGTCACTGGGCGTCATCACGAAAGTACCATAGTTCATGATTCATAATTTATTGATTTATAACTCACCGTTTTCAGAGATACAAACCTCTATGAAGCATTTGTTTTTATCTATCGCCCCCTAAACGTGAATTGGCGTTGTGACACGATCTCTCAATGCCAATTGGAAGTGTTACCTCAAAGACTAAAAACGTCACCATTTGGAATTCAGTCGTCCATAATTTGAACGAACAAAATTACCGAATACAGAATCACTATTGAGATGCTGGAATCAGTGAAAAGAAGAAGAAATATCTGGTGCGTTGCAACACACAACTTTCCTTAGCTCTACGTCAATTCACTTTGCACATGGCTAATTCTATTTAATCAATTCATTTATCACTCAGTTAATTTGAACTTGGTCAAACAACGCTTTACGGCAGGAGGAAGCGGTAGCGCTTACAGTTCCAGATTTTATTGTGCTGTTCGTACTCATTGCAAAACCAGTATTGAGCAATTGGTACACAGATAATTAATGAGGCTGTAAACGCGATTTAAAAAAAAAGGATAGTAATCACTTTTGCAGAGTTATTGGAAAATAACTGTCAGAACTGGTAGTAAGCGAAACGGCGGTAGTTGAAATTCAGGAATTTCTGGAGTGAGCCCCATGTATCTCATGAGCGTTTTTAAACACTCACCCTTTAGGTATTGGATTGGACTACAATACCAATTTTTTTCAACATTCTACAAGAATTCCAGCGGAGTTTATAAGGAAAAAACTGCGCGAAAAACGCTTTTGGTCGAAAATTTTGATAATTTATTGTGCTGCTCTCGTCATTTTCCCACGAATGAAAATTTTATAGTACCATTGCCTTATTGAGAGCTATCAATCAAAAAAATGTAATTAAAATCGTTAGAGCCGTTTTTGAGAAAAAAATTTGGTGTTTTGATCACTATGATGACTATAGTTAACTTTCGGTGGATTTTGCCCATACCCTCATTATTGCGTCCCATGGTAACCTGTAGGCTAGACATCAAGTTTCAGCTGATTTGGTACGATGGTTTTCTCTAAAAACTGCGCTAAAATCGATTTCGTCGAAAGTTTTGGTAATTTATTGTGCTGCTCTCGTAATTTTCCCACAAATGGGAATTTTATGGTATAGTTTCCATTTTTGGAGCTACCAATATAAAAAATTTAATCAAAATCGTTAGAGCCGTTTTTGAGAAAAAAAAAATTTGGTGTTTTGATCACTATGATAACTATAGTTAACTTTCGGTGGATTTTGTTCAAACCCTTATTTTGGCGTCCCATGGTGACTTTCGAGCGAGATATCAAGTTTGAGCTGATTTGGTACGGTGGTTTTCTCTAAAAATCGTTCACAGACACACAGACCATTTTCCCAAATAGTGTTTTTCGGACTCAGGGGGGCCTGAAACGTAAACCACAAGTGTACCCGTAAACTTGTTTTTTGACGTTCTCAAATTTTTAACTTACAAGCAGTGCTGAATTTAATAAACCTGAATACAGCGTCTTTTGGCAACCTACTATTTCGGCTGCAACCACCCTTGAAGCAGTGATATTAAACAAAAAACTTCAACAATTAAGTTCTTCGACAGATTCTAAAGATTATGATTCAAGGGTACATTCACACAGCCGGTGGCTGCATTTTTCTTCATACGCGTTTCCGCAGAAATAAGTGAAAACGCAGATGCAGGGTCTGTATGTACAAGCTGGGGCCTAGGCCGAAGAAGTAAATTCAACCTAACGGCGAATATGTCGAGAAATTTACAAATATTTTCGGAAATACCTTGAAAATTTAGTGGAAATTTTTTTAACTGGATTTTCAACTGTAAAACATTGTATTCTCATTTTCTGGACCAACCTCGAAGCTGCCTTACGCCAAATAAGCATTTATTAGTTTAACAAAACATGAACTTCGGGTTAACCTAATTCAAACGAATTGTGGTAGTAGTGGATGCAGGTTTTACAAGGAATGTTTCCACGAGCGTCATTATTCGATGTTATTTGTTGTACGCTGTTGTTAAGAAGCGCGCTTATTGTTTCACTGAATCTGGTGGGTAGAAATGAAATATATTCCTCGCATTACAGCGGTTCGGTGGTTCATTACAACGAAGCTCAGAGTGAAGCCGACGCTGGCTCCACAACATTCCATTTACAATAACATGTCTTTCGCCGAAAACGCTTTTGGCGATGGTAAAATATGAACGTTGCTCCGCCTCATGAATAATCCATGGGGCGGCGTCAACAAATTTCAAATCCAAAGCGATTCAGCTGCTGTTAATTTCGTCTCCCCCAGCGAAACTACTTCACAGCTGACGATTTCGGTTGAGGAAAATTGGGGGAAAGGTAATACGAATCTGGATACTGAAAGAGATGAGTGTAACAAAATGTCAGCTGCACAGACCGTTGCAAAGAGGTCATAAACAAGACTGAGCTCGTGTCTATTAATATTCTCACAAAGCTCCTCATTTCTTTCTCCCGCCGAGTATCTTCGTTCTCTTGTTACTGCAATCGAATGAGAATAGTACTAATAGGGATATCAGGGGAAAATGTTCAACAGGGATATTTAACATTCTGGCCAAGAAGCGAAAGTAGATTTCCCGGCTACGTTTCAGGTTTCATTAAACTGTCCTGTGAATTGAACGCATTTTGTGCTCTCGTTCGACCGCTCAGTCAATGTATCGAACTAACCTGAACTGAGGCCACTACTGGCACGACGAATCGGTGAAGTTTTGTGCCGCGCAGCAGGCATTCATACTTCGTTAATAAGAACGACATTACATGGTGTATTAACACGTTTGAAGCACATAGATTGTCGGTAATCTCAGGATACAGGAAAACAAAATTTTAACGAAGTTTGACATTTTCTCTGATGCAGTCAGCCCAAAAAATAAAGACTCACAAATCGATCGAAATAAAGCCAATTGCAGCACCAGAATGGCGTAACGATTTCTCTTACTGTCATTTCACAGCGGGCTGTGCTCACCACTACGATAAACTACGAGTGACTAGTTATTACCGTTCTACTTTCCTTGGCTCTACGAAGTAGAAAGGAAAGTTTTGTAATCGGGTGAAAAAAATATTTTGAGTTTTCTTCAGATCTTTACGTTTCAGACCCTCCTGAGTCCGAAAAACACTATTTGGGAAAATTGTATGTGTGTCTGTGTGTGTGTGTGTCTGTGAACGATTTTCAGAGAAAACCACCGTACCAAATTAGCTCAAACTTCATGTCTCGCCCGTAGGTTACCATGGGACGCCAAAATAAGGGTATGAACAAAATCCATCGAAATTAAACTATAGTTATCATAGTGATCAAAACATCAAATATTTTTTTCTCAAAAACGGCTGTAACGATTTTGATTAAATTTTTTATATTGATAGCTCTCAATGGGACAATTACACCAAAAAATTCCCATTCGTGGGTAAATGACGAGAGCAGCACAATAAATTATCAACATTTTCGACGAAATCGATTTTAGCGCGGTTTTTAAAGCAAACAACCGTACTAAATCCACTCAAACTTGATGTCCAGCCTACAGGTTACCATGGGACGCAAAAATAAGGGTATGGGCAAAATCTACCGAAAGTTCACTATAGTTATCATAGTGATCTAACCACCAAATTAATATCTCAAAAACAGCTATAACGATTTTGATTAAATTTTTTATATTGATAGCTCTTAATAAGATAATTTTACTATAAAATTCCCATTTGAGGGAAAATGACGAGAGCAGCACAATAAATTATCAAAATTTTCGACGAAAAGCGTTTTTGCCGCGGTTTTTTCCTTATAAACTCCGCTGGAATGTTAGTAGAATGTTTTTAAAAAATTGGTATTGTAGTCCAATCCAATACCTAAAGTGTGAGTGTTTAAAAACGCTCATGAGGTACATGGGGCTCACTTCAGAAATTCCTGAATTTCAACTACCGCCGTTTCGCTTACTACCAGTTCTAACAGTTATTACCCATTAACTCTGCAAAAGTGATTATTATCCCTCTTCAAAAAATTCATGTTTACAGCCTCATTAATTTTCTGTGTACCGATTGCTCAATAATGGTCCTATAATGAGTATGAGCAGCACAATAAATTCCGGAGCTTCCTGCTGCCGTGACGTGTTGTTTGACCAAGTTCAAATTAACTGAGTGATAAATGAATCGATTAAATAGATTTAGCCATGTACAAAGTGAATTGACGTAGAGCTAAGGAAAGTTGTGTGTTGCAACGCACCAGATATTTGAGTTTGGGTACTGACCGAATTCTCATTTATTCTATGATTCTTCCCACTTCTTCAAGCAGGCCGAATTTGAGATTCCCAACGAAATCCGAAATTCCCAGTTTAAACTTCAAAACAACAACTGGGCGGATTTGCGACACCAGAAACAAGATGACATTCAGATATTGCTTTATTTCTACATGTCTTTTATTATCTCGTCACTTTCTGGAGATAAGAGGTTTTGTTCAATAACCGCGTATGTTCCATCGTGACGATGAAATATTCTATTTTCAGAAATGATCAATGTCAACTTTCTTTCATTCTCTACAATAGATGAGTCACGTTTTAAGCTACACAACTTTCTGTCTCGGTTGAATACGGTAGCGTTATCTGCGGCGTTGTTCAACGTTCATGATAGGCTGCCGATTGGTAGAAAACGGAAGGAACGAGCCCGATAGCCCACTCTACGAATCAAGGAAAATATCTTCGTTGTCGTGGTTTCACCAGGTTCCACAACGAAGTTCAAAAGTTGAGCCTAGTAGACAGGTTATCTATCACAAACATCTGCCCCAAGCATTCTCCCGGGCAATCAATGCAAAAAGCAAATATGCCATCCCAACGCGGTATTCTGAATTGGAACTGGGTTGTCAAAAAATTGGAGAAATTAGTGCGGAAACTCACAGAGCTGACTTAGAAAGGAAAGTTATGTAATCGGCTGAAAAAAAAATTTTGAGTTCTCTTCAGATCTTTACGTTTCAGACCCCCCTGAGTCCGAAAAACACTATTTGGGAAAATGGTCTGAGTGTGTGTCTGTGAACGATTTTTAGAGAACCACCGTACCAAATCAGCTCAGACTTGATATCTAGCCCGCGGCGTATCATGGGACGCCAAAATAAGGGTACGAGCAAAATCCACCGCAAGTTAACTATAGTTATCATAGTGATCAAAACACCAAATATTTTTTTCTCAAAAACGGCTCGAACGATTTTGATTACATTTTTTACATCGGTAGCTCCCAATATGACAACTATACCATCAAATTCCCATTTATGGGGAAATGACGAGAGCAGCACAATGAATTGTCGAAACTTTCGACGAAATCGATTGTAGCGCGGTTTTTAGAGAAAACAACCGTACCAAATCAGCTGAAACTTGATGTCTAGCCTACAGGTTACCATGGGACCCAAAAATAAGGACATGGGCAAAATCCACCGAAAGTTAACTATAGTTATCATAGTGATCAAAACACCAAATTTTTTTGTCAAAAACGGCTCTAACGATTTTGATTAAATTTTTTATATTGATAGCTCTCAATAAGGGAATTATACCATAAAATTCCCATCCGTGGGAAAATGACGAGAGCAGCACAATAACTTATCAAAATTTTCGACCCAAAGCGTTTTTCGCGCAGTTTTTGCCTTGTAAACTCCTCTGGAATTTTTGTAGAATGTTAAAATAAATTAGTATTGTAGTCCAATCCAATACCTAAAGATTGAGTGTTTAAAAACGCTCATGAGGCACATGGGGCTCACTTCAGAAATTCCTGAATTTCAACTACCGCCGTTTCGCTTAATACCAGTTCTAACAGTTATTACCCAATAACTCTGCAAAAGTGATTACTATGCTCCTTCAAACCGTGTTTACAGCCTCATTAATTTTCTGTATAATTGCTCAATAATGGTCTTGCAATGAGTACGAGCAGCACAATAAATTCCATAACTGTAGGCGCTACAGCTTCCAGCTCCTGTGACGTGCTGTTTGACCAAGTTCGAAGGAATTGAGTGATAAATGAATCGATTAAATAGAATTAGCCATTTACAAAGTGAATTGACGTAGAGCTAAGGAAAGTTGTGTGTTGCAACGCACCAGATATTTTCTCTCATTTTTATAAACTCAAACAAAACCTCAACTCGTTATTGTTATTTTTTGTTATCAACTGTTAGATTGCAACTTCTAGCCTTATGGTAGTAGACAGACAAATTGTTTTGAACGGGCAGAATTATAATCAGCTTTGTAGTTATAATAAAATAAAAAATCTAAAATACATTTTCGAATGAAATAATTTCCAAAACACTTACATGGTGTATTCGTCAGCGGTGTAGAAGTTGCCAACGGAGAGAAGAATGTTCGAGCAAAAGCTTTTACAAACGTGGGTCCATCGCCTCTGAAAGGTTTCAAATCGGTTTCGGACGGATTGATCACTTTGATGAGACCTAATGCCACTTTAGCGTTCACATATTTCACCCAATCAAGATCGATGAGAAGGTCCTGAGCCAAATACAACGTGAAGAACGCCTCCATAACGCCCCCCATTTTCCCTTAAAAGCGAGCTCGGAGTAAAATACAAAAGGAACCTTCGAAAAACGGAGGTGGGGAAGTCTTTGCTTTTCACTTCGGTTACCCGAAATCGACTGGAAGGTCACTACACTTTATCTGCCAGGCCGAGCCGTTCATTTCTCGCGCTAATCCGATTTACCCCCCCCCCTCCGTTCAAGGGGTTTCCCGGTCGTTCGAGTCCGAGGATTTGCCAGGGCGCATTCCGCTTCGAACAGACCCCTTTCTTTTCCTGACCTGAGTTTGTCTCGACGCTCACCATTATTTGGACTCGCCACTAATTTAAGGCTTCGAAGTAACGAACCCTCCAGAGACAGAGAGCGAGATATACTTAGGTTGATTGATGCGCAAATAGTCTAACTGTCTACGTGAGCCCAAAAAGGCGATTTAATGCGACACTATTGAGAACTGTAACTGGCTGCCGAAGGTGTCGAGGCAAACAGAAAAATGACTGATGTCGCACATCACGCAGCTTTCCTCGGCCCTACATACATTCAGCGCTTTTTATGGCCCTAGTAATTGATTCAAAGTGTTATCTTTTGTTCATCAATCGAAGTAAGTACAGCATGATCCTGACAGACGGTTCAACTGAAGAGTAAAACGTGCACACGGAGTTTTGTGACGTTTCCCTTAAACTTTCAAAGGGCGTCAACTGTCTTTCCAACGTATCATAAAGTTGTGCCTTTAGCGTGAAACAACTAACCCAACTAGTTGCTTGACTCAATCATAAGTTTACCACGTCCAAAGTAACTTCAACTGGAGCCCGACGCCGAGCTTACTTATCCAAATGCTCTTTGTCTGTATATCCTATTGGTAGATTCACAAAACTTGCTCAAAATTAATCAGTTTTTACTTTCCTTGCTCTACGAAGTAGAAAGGAAAGTTATGTAATCGGCTGAAAAAAAAATTTTGAGTTCTCTTCAGATCTTTACGTTTTAGACCCTCCTGAGTCCGAAAAACACTATTTGGGAAAATGGTCTGTGTGTGTGTGATCGATTTTTAGAGAAAACCACCGTACCAAATCAGCTGAAACTTGACATCTCGCCCGCAGGTCACCATGGGACGCCAAAACAAGGGTTTGAACAAAATCCACCGAAAGCTAACTATAGTTATCATAGTGATCAAAACACAAAATATTTTTTTCTCAAATTTTTAGTCCAATTCAATACCTAAAGGGTGAGTGTTTAAAAACGCTCATGAGATACATGGGGGTCACTCCAGAAATTCAAGAATTTCGACTACTGCCGTTGCGCTTACTACCAGTTCTAACAGTTATGTTCGCCATTTGGTCAATTGGCGAGCCGTTCAGTCTTGAAGTTACCTGGTTGGGGCCCCTGACCCTCCTTCTGAGGGGCTATTCCCCTTAAGCTTTTCATGCCGACAAAGGGATTAGTCCTATTTTCAACCCAACTACGCATTTTCCCCTCTTTCCTCCCAAATATTCCGTTGGTTTGACTCCTTCCCTCCCCCTATCCTCCTTCCCACATCTCAACTCTGGAACTCAGTAAGGGACATTCATGTTACACACTCAGTCCGCTTCTAACGATTGCCCCGGTATATTCTCGCTCTCTCTATCGGTTGCCCACGCCAGTTCCGCGTTCCGAGCACTGCACTTTGTGTCGCCCGTTTGTACTCCACCTCAGTTCAATTGAATTCAACTCAATTCCGCAAGCACGTTCATTACAGTCCTCCTCACGCTCACCGAGTTTCAGTTTTATTTCAATCCTCTGCTCCCCCTCTCGTGCACCCAACAAGTTATTTTCCAATAACTCTGCAAAAGTGATTACTATCCTTTTTTTAAAAAATCGTGTTTGCAGCCTCATTAATTATCTGTGTACCAATTGCTCAATAATGGTCCTGCAATGAGTACGAGCAGCACAATAAATTCCAGAACTGTAAGCGCTACCGCTTTCTGCTGCCGTAAAGCGTTGTTTGACCAAGTTCAAATTAACTGAGTGATAAATGAATTGATTAAATAGAATTAGCCATGTACAAAGTGAATTGACGTAGAGCTAAGGAAAGTTGTGTGTTGCAACGCACCAGATATTTCAGTTTGGTGTGTGGCAACACGGTAGATTGGACAGGTGCCTCAATTCTTCTAAAATAACACGTTCAAATTAGCTAGTGTAATGCATCATATACTTTCCTCGTCCCTCTAAATTGAATGATACAAGTTGTATCGGAACGCATTTCTACAAAAACACTTTTGCAGAACAAAATGTACGTACTAGTCGACTAAAAGTTCATCGACATCAGTTTCGGCGAACGAAGTATTTTATTTTTCGTTGTGTTTTGATTTATGTCTATCAGCAGATGAATTGTGAGAAACTAAACGAGTGTGCGTGTTGCTGGGAATCATAGGTTGAGGGAATGCAGTTCGGCGTTTATTACTAAACATTTGAAAATCTACTTTGACCAATCGGACAGTATCCTTGACATGTGGACGTCTATAATTCGTTCTGCTGTATTTTAGATTCATTTGTTACCCTCGACTCGAGGTGAGAAAATATTCAGGTTGGTGGGCTAAGAACCCGCAAATCAGGGAAGTTCTAGCCCCCTCAACTTCGTTCAATAAATCAAGTCGGTTCGAGAGCTTGAAGCGAAGAAATGCCCAACAGGCGCGAAGGGTATGGAAATGAACGCCTCGGATGAAAAAATAATGCTTGATATATTGCGCGGTTGCGGGAAGAGAGGGAAAACCTTGGAGAATATCTTCTGGGCTCAACTAATCCGGAAAGCTGGGAGAGAGAAGCTTTCGTTTTTAATCTTCCGGATCAAAATATAATCGAGATGCACGGCCGAGCCTGGCGGTAATATATTACTCTTGACGGGCCCACTAGACGTTTTCTCGGCACCGCGGTGTAGCGAAATTCTCGACACGAAGAGTCTCCTGACAAGAACCCTCGTCCCAAGGAGCCGTCTACAAAGCAATCATTGCAGTCTTCGGATCGACAGCTTTAAATTTGTTTCCTGACTGGAACGAAACTCGGGTGGATAACGGCAAACGCTGAGGAGTGGAACGTTTTATTCATTGAGAAAGTGAATTTTCATAGGATTCCTACAACACGGTATTTATTTGCGCAGGGCATGAGATAGAAGTTGAATGACTACGGAAGAAGTTTTAAAATTTAGATTTACGGTGGAATAGAGTAGAGTTACAAAGTAATATGAGGACAAGAAAAGTAGAAAACAGGATAAAGGTGCACACAACAAACCTCAACAGCGAGTATTGTCTCCGTAACCCATTGCTAATCGGAACTAGGAATGTCAGGTTTAGTCAAGTTTGCTGCTTTGAACGATCAAAGATAATTTATATCATAACGATGGTTAAGAGGTGGAGAAAAAGGGGGGAAGTATTATTTTGAATCCTGAGATGAGCTTTCAGAATAATTTTCATGGGGATCTAAGAGCAGTCACTTAACGTTGACTCCCTACTAGTTTGACTACAGTTTTGTCAATCATGACGGCTTGGTTGTGATTCTAATTGATTGTGAAATGAGTGCTTTATTGATGGTCCACCTTTTTTACAGGTTCCGTCGCGTATGACACAGTCAGGCCGCTGGCATATCAAGACGCTCAAGTTTTTCTGGTTTGTTTCTGCGTAGCTGATCCTGACTCTTTAGATAATACTCTGAGCAAGGTAAGTGGGCAGTAACCAGATTTCTTCGGTCTAAAAGTGATTATTCCACAAAATACGCAACCACGAGGGACATTTTATGTCTTTTTCTTTAAACGTAAAATTTAGGTGTTTGGAATGCTCAGTGACAGAGATATTTCTCGAGGTTCAGTCACAGTCATAAATCCTTTCTACTTTGTAGAGCCAAGGAAAGTAAATGACCACAATGCTAAACTCTAAACGCGTAAATCAGACTGAAGATGTAGATTGGGGGGACGGTGTGTGTTTGTGTGTTAAAACACACGACTCAAACGGGCTTTCGTACAAGTACGCAACCACGAGGGACATTTTATGTCTTTTATTTTTGTTTTTATGCAATGATAACTACGTTTGATTGTGCTCGTTGATGGTTTCGATATAATGGCCGCGTCAATTGCAATTGACATCATCACTTGGTCACTGAGGTTATTAAGGGCCGCGTTCACCAAAACGCCGCTGATCGTGATCCAACTGATCAGGGCTAGATAAGTTGATCAAGGCTAGTCATTTTCGTGTCCACCACGCGAGCCGAGGTCACTGTGGGATGCGGTTAGCATAGACGTGATTACGCTGCGATTAAGCCATATCGAGAAGGCAGTGGACTCATGAGGTTTCAGTTAAGTAAAGAAATTGGACGTCTGTTCAACATCTTGTCCCGTAAACAAGTGTCATGTAAACGTAAACGGCCGCGAAACCGTGTATCCCGTAGATGCCCAATGCTCAATAATCTGGATTTGACCAAATTATTGTTTCTAATTATTGTCTTACACCAAAGTGGCCGCATTAACCTCTGCCGAAGCTGAATTTTGTGAGGAGCTTAAAGTGAAAATACGCGTACTACAACTGCAAGAGCTGCAGGAATAAGCCAAATTAGTCCGGGAAAATGCTTTGTGCGTGTAGGAAAAATCGGAAGCGCTACAAGAAAATGAGAACTGAGCAAGAAATAATAAAAACCCAAATTATGAGGTTACGACTTTTACAAGCAAGGAACTTTTATGAGGAAGGGAGAATTGTCGTGTTTAATAAAAGTTGTTTAATACACTAATGTGTGAGTAAAAGCGTGGTATTATTTAACATTTCCTACTTATCTGCTACTAAATCCACCCAGGTAAGCCGTTTGTTTTCTAACACGGCAATATGACGACTGGTTTTTTCAGAAACTGCTCAGCACGTATTTTACGCAAACAACAACTTGTTTTCGACGATCGTAATACTTTTGGTCGCAACATAATTTAAATTCATACTTCTAGAAGTCGTCGGATCCTGCTCATAGCCATTTGAGGCGCCGGGTGAGACGACGATAACCCAACATATTAGATTATCATCGTAGTGGAATAGCAACTGAAATAACTGAGCACTAGTAAACAGTATCTTTGTTTATTATCATTATTTCAAAATATACTTAAATTATTCACAATAATAGAAGCGAATACTCGGCAGTGCGAGGTAATGGCGGACAAATATCAGAACATGATAAAGAAAGATAAGAGCTAACCGGGCCAAAACGCACAATTTTTTGGGGTTAGCGCTTGATCAGGGCTAGAGCTTAACCCAGTCTGGTGAACACCGTTTTTGTGGCGGGCGGGTTAGGTGCTGTTAATCGTCTCTAAACGAGATCAACGCAGTTGGCGAACGCGGCCCTAAAACGAGTGATGTTACCAAGCGTTACATTTTGTAACATACGTTACCAAGCTTATCCTACACAAATGTTCCGTGACGCTTCTCTGTTTCATATCCCGCGTAACGTTTTTCGAGTTTATGTAGCAAAGTAAAGACATAAAAGGTCAAAAACTGTTTTAAATGTAATGAGCTCTGGAGACTCCGAAGAAGAAAGAAAGGGACTGCATTTCCTATAAGTCATCTATTTCTCTTTTACCTGGGATACGACAAAATTGACCTCTGAGCTCTTCCAGCTGGTTGAAGCAGGTAGCTGGTCTGCCGTCCTCTCGCAGCGTTCTAGCGAAAGTTAAATTAGAGCCCGTTAGGTAGATATTACTTTGGAAACTCCATATATCAGCGAGGAGCATTAAAAACAAAAACAACTACGTTTCAAATGTCAAAAATTCTTCAAATATCGGTCACTGGCAAAACAATTTATAAACAATATCCAAAGGTATATTCTTTATATTGAAGATCAATGTGACCTTCGACCAATCCACGTCGGTAGCTTAAATCATTCAACAAAGTTGACTCTTTTGTCAATCGTGCCACGTTTTTAATTTCCTTGACCCTACGAAGTAGAAAGGGAAGTTTTGTAATATTCTGCAAAATAAATGTTGAGTTCTCTTCAGATCTTTACGTTTCACACCCTACTAAATCCGAAAAACACTATTTGGGAAAATTGTCTATGTGGGGGTGTTTTTTACTTTCCTCTACCCAAAGGGAAGGAAAGTATAGTAATCGGGTCAAAAAAAAAATTGGGTTTTCTTCAGATCTTTACGTTTTGAGGCCTACTGAGTCTAAAAAACCTAATTTCGGCGCGTGGTCCGTGTGTGTGTGTGTCTATAGTTCGATTTGTGGGAGAACGGCTGATCCGAGAGGGGGGTGAACGAAAATGTACCAAAAAATATCTGGTGCGTAGCAACACACTACTTTCCGCCACCCCTTTAAGCTCGAACACCACCTACATAGGCGGACGCTATATCTTCGTTCAACGCATTTTTACAGGAACATTTATGGAGAACTAAATGTAGGGACTAGTTAGCTGAGAGTACTCCGAAAGTTTGATCGAAATCGTTAGAGCCGTTTTTGAGAAAATTGGAATACCGATAAATTAATATTCGACAAATCTCCTTTCTGAGTTAACTTGGCTTATATCTCTGTTCAACATATATATACAGAAATAATTATAGAGAACGAAATGTTGGTATGGGTGACTAGAAGATACTTCATTAGGATATATCACATCTGGTGAAAAAGTTACCCTGGAATTTACGGAAATGTTAGAAAAAACGTTATTTTCGACACATTTTGATTTTTATCTCTGTTCAATGGACCGTCAGAGGATCATTTATTGAGAACAATATGTAGGTATTAACTATTCGAAACATCTCTAAAGTTTGGTGATAATCGTTGAAGCCGTTTTGCCAAAAAGCGTAAAAAACCTATTTTTGCTTCATGGGCCTACATCTCCGTTCACCGTATTTTCATGGAGATATGTATAGAGAAGAAAATTTGAAAGTTTAATCAAAATCGTTGGAGCCGTTTTCGAGACAAATGCGAAAAACCCTAGTTTTTGGTACATTTTCGTCTCCCACCCCGTTCCCATCGGCCGAAATCGTCCATAACCTTATTTTGGTGTCTACAAAAAATAACGAACAAAACAAAAAAAGAACCATCTCAATCGGATCAGCCGTTCTCCCGCAAATCGAACTACAGACACACACACACACAGACATACACACAGACATACACACGGACCTCTCTCCGAAATTAGGTTTTTTAGACTCAGTAGGGTCTGAAACGTAAAGATCTGAAGAAAACCCAAATTTTTTTTTTGGGCCGATTACTATACTTTCCTTCCCTTCGGGTAGCGGAAAGTAACTAGTGACTGTGTCTCGAAAACGGCTCTAACGATTTTGATTAAACTTTCAAATTATCTTCTATCAATCACTACCTAACTTTTTTTCTGCATACATACTCGTATCTCCATGAAAATACGGTGAACGAAGATATAGGCCTATGAAGCAAAAATAGGTTTTTTACGCTTTTTGTCAAAACGACAACAACGATTATCACCAAACTTTCAAGATGTTTTCGAATAGTTAATACCTACATATTGTTCTCAATAAATGTTCCTCTGACAGTCCATTGGACGGAGATAAAAATCAAAATGTGTCGAAAATAACGTTGTTTCGAACATTTCCGTAAAAGTCCAGGGTAACTTCACCAGATGTGATAAATCTTATGGAGTGTCTTTTAGTCACCCGTACCAACATTTCGTTCTCCATATTCATTTCTGTATTATATGTTGAACGGAGATATAACCCAAGTTAACTCAGAAAAGGAGATTTGTCGAATATTAATTTATTGGTATTCCAATTCTCAAAAACGGCTCCAACGATTCCGATCAAACTTACTGAGTACTCTCAGCTAACTAGTCCCTACATTTTGTTCTCAATAAATGTTCCTGTAAAAGTGCGTTGAACGAAGATATAGCGCCCACATATGTAGGTGGTGTTCGAACTTAAAGGGATTGCGGAAAGTTGTGTGTTGCTACGCACCGCTCGTTTGTAAATTCTATTTTAGTTAGTTCCTAATAATTTACCGTAACTCAATCGCCTGTTGTGATAGCCTATAGCCCTGATGATGCTTAATAAATTAAGCGAAACGGCGGCCTAGAGAAAGCTTTTCATTCATCCAGACTGGATCTCAAGAATCCACACCAGAGTTAACTTCTACACTCAAGAACGACCTCACATCCCAATAACACTAACTGGTATCGGGGTATAGGAAAGAATTCTAGTCCATGGGCCTAGAACAATCTCGCACTGAAGGTAGGCTTCAATCAATAGCGCAAGGTGAGTCGACCTCAATTAACTCGTTAATGCTGTATTTTTGAGTATCCATCCAACTTCTCGCCCACACATTAAAGGTTTCCTCGTTTTTGGCATTTTATGTCTTTACTTTGCTACATAAACTCGTAAATGTAACGCGGGATATGTAACGGAGAAGCGTCACGAAATATCGAATGGTTGAAGTGTAACGCTTGGTAACATCACACGTTTTAATAACCTCAGTGACCAAGTGATGATGTCAATTGCAATTGACGCGGCCATTATATCGAAACCATCAACGAGCACAATCAAACGCATCATTGCATAAAAACAAAAATAAAAGGCATAAAATGTTCCTAGTGGTTGCGTACTTGTACGAAAGCTGTACCCACCGTTTGTGTTTCTCAAAAAATTTCGTCCTGTCTTTCCTTTTGGATCCGACTCACTGCAATTTCCATATCAGCTCACCTAATACGACCAGCCAAACCTGCTACCTGAACATAATGCTCTCACCCCCACCCACCAACCAATTCTGGATACTCTGCACAGCTAGGGACTCCACACTGTCCAGGCCCTCCTCGACAGCTGGTCTATGAACTGCATCCTCCGTTCTTTCTTTGCGATGAAAAGACAAAATGTAACCTTACAACTTAACTTAACTCTAGTATGAGAAGACCTTGCTGGGAGGCATAAGTGAGAAGTAATTGGTGAGGACGATGTAGGTACCTCTTTTGATGATGTCACTGAGTGAAAGATACGAGGTGAAAGGGATGGAGGAAACGTGAGACAGGAAGCTCCAGGCTTTTAGTAGTATGTAAATGAAATATCTGCAGTGGTGCATCACCTTCCCTCAACTCCATGTGCAGTCAACAGTTTTTCATCACTCTAGCTACTACTTCATTCGGTTTATATGAACTTGGTAGCTCTCCGTTCTGAATAGAAACTAGGGGCGCTACGTTTTCCAGAATTTCTTGAGTTACTTCTACATATGCCCGGACAGAGTAATTAGTGGGTAAGTAGTTTATGAGACTGTCAACTTTCGATTAAAAAAAAACATAGGGTTATTATTCAGAATGAATAATAAACCAAAAGAGAAAATATCTGGTGCGTAGCAACACACAACTTTCCGCCACCCCTTTAAGTTCGAACACCAACAACATATGCGGGTGCTATATCTTCGTTCAACGCATTTCTACAGAAACATTTATTCAGAACTAAATGTAGGGACTCGTTAGTTGAAAGTACTCCGAAAGTTTGATCGAAATCGTTAGAGCCGTTTTTGAGAAAATTGGAATTCCGATAAATCAATATTCGACAAATCTCCTTTTCTGAGTTAACTTGGCTTATATCTCCGTTCAACATATATATACAGAAATAATTATAGAGAATGAAATGTTGGTATGGGTGACTAAAAGACACTCCATTAGAATTTATCACATCTGGTCAGAAGTTACCCTGGAATTTACGGAAATGTTCGAAAAAACGTTATTTTCGACACATTTTCATTTTTATCTCTGTTCAATGGAGTGTCAGAGGAACATTTATTGAGAACAATATGTAGGTATAAACTATTTAAAAACATCCTGTGAGTTTGGTGAAAATCGCTTGAGTCGTTTTGCCAAAAGCGTAAAAACCTATTTTTGCTTCATAGGCCTATATCTCCGTTCACCGTATTATCATGGAGATATGTATAGAGAAGAAAAGTTAGATATTGATTGGTAGGAGATAATTTGAAAGTTTAATCAAAATCGTTAGAGCCGTTTTTGAGAAAAATGCGAAAAACCCTAGTTTTTGGTACATTTTCGTCCCCACCCCCTTCCCATCGGCCGAAATCGTCCATAACCTTATTTTGGTGTCTACAAAAAATAACGAACAAAACAAAAAAAGAACCAACTCAATCGGATCAGCCGTTCTCCCGCAAATCGAACTACAGACTCACACACACACAGACATACACACAGACATACACACAGACATACACACAGACATACACACGGACCTCTCTCCGAAATTAGGTTTTTTAGACTCAGTAGGGTCTGAAACGTAAAGATCTGAAGAAAACCCAACTTTTTTTTTTGGGCCGATTACTATACTTTCCTTCCCTTCGGGTAGCGGAAAGTAAAAAGGTGCCCACGCGCTCGAGTCTTCAACTTTCTTAGAAAATTCGACATCTGCAGAATCGGTCAGTTTCAGGCGGTTATATCTTGATATGTTGATAAACCGGGGTTCACGTGGCCGCACGCAGAATTTCCTAGAAAAGATTCGGAGGAGTGCGTTATTTGGAAGTCTTCAGAGGTTACGAAAAGATGTACCAGCCGACTTGTGATTCCCCGATTTCTGTCTCGCCTCGACCGTACGTTTCACAGAAATAGTGCGACGCAGAGCAGCAACACAGCCACTCTGCGGCTATTCCTAGGAAATTCGAACAGGTGCGTTATTTGGAAGTCTCCTGACGGCCCCTTTTACTTTCCGCTACCCGAAGGGAAGGAAAGTATAGTAATCGGCCCAAAAAAAAAAGTTGGGTTTTCTTCAGATCTTTACGTTTCAGACCCTTCTGAGTCTAAAAAACCTAATTTCGGAGAGAGGGCCGTGTGTATGTCTGTGTGTATGTCTGTGTGTATGTCTGTGTGTGTGTGTGTCTGTAGTTCGATTTGCGGGAGAACGGCTGATCCGATTGAGCTGGTTCTTTTTTGTTTTGTTCGTTATTTTTTGTAGACACCAAAATAAGGTTATGGACGATTTCGGCCAGTGGGAAGGGGGTGGGGGACGAAAATGTACTAAAAACTAGGTTTTTCGCATTTTCCCGAAAACGACTCAAACCATTTTGATTAAACTTTCAAATTATCTTCTCCTAATCAATACCTACCTTTTCTTCTCTATACATATCTCCATGAAAGTACGGTGAACGGAGATAATGACCTAGGAAGCAAAAATAGGTTTTTAAGCTTTTGGCAAAATGACTTCAACGATTATCATCAAACTCTCAGGATATTTTCGAATAGTTAATACCTACATATTGTTCTCAATAAATGTTCCTCTGAAAGTCCATTGAGCAGAGATAAAAATGAAAATGTGTTGAAAATAACGTTTTTTCGAACATTTCCGAAAGTTCCAGGGTAATTTTTTCACCAGATGTGATAAATCCTAATGAAGTGTCTTTTAGTCACCCATACCAACATTTTGTTCTCCATAACTATTTCTGTATATATATGTTGCACGGAGATATAAGCCACGTTAACTCAGAAAAGGAGATTTGTCGAATATTAATTTATCGGTATTCGTATTTTCTCAAAAACGGCTCCAACGATTTCGATAAAACTTTCGGAGTGCTCTCAGCTAACTAGTCCCTACATTTTGTTCCGTATAAATGTTCCTGTAAAAATGCGTTGAACGAAGATATAGCGCCCGCATGTGTAGGTGGTGTTCGAACTTAAAGGGGTGGCGGAAAGTAGTGTGTTGCTACGCACCAGATATTTTGAGTAAAAAAATCGCTCCGCGCGTGGGAACACCTCTACCCTTCTCATTTCCTAGGAAATTCGGGCTGCCGCATTATTCGGGAGACTCCTGAGGTTCCGAGAATTCTGTCTGCCCCCTTTCTCAGCAAAAAATCGCTCCGCGCGTGGCAACACCTCTGCTCTTCGTATTTCCTAGGAAATTCGGACAGCTGCATAATCGGCCGCAAGACGCCCTTTACTTCTGGAAATTTTAACACAGGCTCCACGTGGAGCTCGTTGCGTTACACTGATTTGTTGAGCTTGCAACCAATAAAAATACTCTCCGCGACACAGTTGAAATTAAGGGCCGTTTTCACCAAAACAGAACACTGATCGTGATCCAACTGATCACGGCTAGATAAGTAAATCAAGGTTTACCTGTTTCGTTCCTACCACGCTAGCCAAAATCACTGTTGGATGCGATCAGGATAGCCGTGATTACGCCGTGATTAAGCAATATCGAGAAGGCAGCGGACTAATGAGGTTACAGCAAGGAAATTGATCATCTGTTCAACATCCCGTCCCGTAAACGAGTGTCGTGTCCGTAAAAGTACATCCAGTACACGTCCAACCCTTAAATGTCGTAGATTTTCTTCTGCTTGATTTTGATGAGTTATCACTTCATATATGCTTGCGTGCAATTTAGCGATTTAGTGACGTGTTTGGTTATCTTCGAGGATTACTTTCATGAACACTTGCACGCATCGTATCACCCCTACAACCGTTTCGCTTAGTGCAGAAAATCATGGCGTAGAAATGTGGTCACAGTTGATCAGTCCCTTTGAAACATGCCACCCAAGTACACAGCTAGCTCAGTGGGAAACCAGATTAAGAACTTCCCCGGATGGTACGGGATTCCCCAGGGGTCATACCTCCGCGCGATTAAACGTGTACAACGGCTTTTCACCGGGAGACTGGCTAAGACCAAAAATATCATGTTTCGGTCCAAGGAGGTCTGGGCCGTTGAGGGGCCTGGCAGTAGACTGATGTAACACTATCCGAGAGTTCAGGAAGAGCCATTTTCATAGGGAAACAGACCTGTGTGTGAGTGTCTGGGAACGTGGTTAAGAGAAAGCGGGAACCTAATCAGCTGTAACTTTATATTTATCCCATATGTTACTGCGGGACATCTGTAAAACCCTGACTGTAGTTATCATAGTGATTTTTTTCTCAAAAACTGCTGTACTGACAGCTCCTATAATGCAACAATACCATAAAATTCCGATTTATGGGAAAATTACGAAAGCAGCAATTACTGAACATTTCGACGTTTTATCGCACAAATGCTACTAGAATCTTCAAAACAAAATTGATGTGCTAGTCCAATCGAATACCTGTACAACGAGCTTTTAATAATGCCCATAACATGAGATAACCAGGGGATACTCCAGAAACTTCAACGTTTTTACCTGATAACTCTGGAAAATTTATTATTGCCGTTCTCTCTGCAGCCTCATCAATCCTCCGTAACAGCAGCTCAATAAATTCCGGAGATGTATGCACTGCGGCTTTCTGCCACCGTGAACTTGCGTTTTACCTAGTTCAAATGAACTGATTGAAAAGTAAATTGAATTAGGATCAAAAGTCACGGACACAAGTGAATTGATGTAGAGCTAAGGAAAGTTGTGTGATGCGTCACACCTGATAAGCAGTATCGAGAAGGCAGCGGACTAATGAGGTTACAGCAAGGAAATTGATCATCGTCCCGTAAACGAGTGTCGTGTCCGTAAAAGTACATCCAGTACACGTCCAACCCTTAAATGTCGTAGATTTTCTTCTGCTTGATTTCATGATTAGTTACAGTGACGGGTTGTATGTGTTGTCGACCTAATGGGATGAGACCAGGTAGTTCTGCCGTCACCAACTTGCTCGTATTGGTCGATGGTAACATCTTAGAAGGTCGAGGATTTCTGTTGGTGGATCTTTAGGCGGGAAGTCCTGGTTTCACTCTTGAGCGGCTAAATTGTGCTCTGGCGAACGGCGGGAGCGACAAACTGCCCTTACAAACCATTCCTTCACCATGAAACAATGCTTCATACTTTCGCCAGATAGTTCCAAAAACACTCTCTGAAGAAACCTCCGCGTTGACAGTCTCATGATTCATATAAGTTAAGTTTGATGGGGGGAAGTTCGACTTTTTAAATATCTGGTGCGTTGCAACACACAACTTTCCTTAGCTCTACAACAATTCACTTTGTACATGGCTAATTCTATTTAATCAATTCATTTATCACTCAGTTCATTATAACTTGGTCAAATAACGCTTTACGGCAGCAGAAAGCGGTAGCGCTTACAGTTCTGGAATTTATTGTGCTGCTCGAACTCATTGCAGGACCAATATTGAGCGATTGGTACACAGAGAATTGATGAAGGTGTAAACACCAATTTTTTGAAGAAGGATAGTAATAACTTTTACAGAGTTATTGGGTAAAAATTTTTAGAACGGTAGTAAGCGAAACGGCAGTAGTTGAAATTCAGGAATTTCTAGAGTGAGCCCCATGTATCTCATGAGCGTTTTTAAACATCCACCCTATAGGTATTGGATTGGACTACAATACCAATTTTTTTTTACATTCTACAAGAATTCTAGCGGAGTTTATAAAGAAAAAACTGCACTGGAAACGCTTTTGGTCGAATACTTTGATAATTTATTGTGCTGCTCTCGTCATTTTCCCACAAATGGGAATTTTATGGTATCATTGCCTTATTGAGAGCTATCAATATAAAAAATTTAATCAAAATTGTTTGAGCCGTTTTTGAGACAAAAAATTGTGTGTTTTGATCACTATGATAACTATAGTTAACTTTCGGTGGATTTAGCCCATACCCTTATTTTTGCGCCCCATGGTAACCTGTAGGCTACACGTCAAGTTTCAGCTGATTTGGTACTGTGGTTTTCTCTAAAAATCACTCTAAAATCGATTACGTCGAAAGTTTTGGTAATTTATTGTGCTGCTCTCGTCATTTTCCCACAAATGGGAATTTTATGGTATAATTATATTATTAAGAGTTATCAATATAAAAAATTTAATCAAAATCGTTAGAGCCGTTTTTGAGAAAAAAAATTGGTGTTTTGATCACTATGATAACTATAGTTAACTTTCGGTGGATTTTGTTCAAACCCTCATTTTGGCGGCCCATGGTGACCTGCGGGCGAGATATCAAGTTTGAGTGGATTTGGCACGGTGGTTCTCTCTAGAAATCGTCCACAGACACTCATATATACACACACACACTCCGACACACAGACCATTTTCCCAAATAGTGTTTTTCGGACTCATGGGGGTCTGAAACGTAAAGATCTGAAGAGAACTCAAAATTTTTTTTTCAGCCGATTACATAACTTTCCTTTCTACTTCGTAGAGGCAAGGAAAGTAAAAAGGAAACTGAACTTTATTTACGAAGACACAAGTTATATGCAAGGAGACAGGGCTGAAGAGAACTGGCGAGCCCCGGCTCTTCCACTTCTATTTAACCATTCGCCCGTGTACATTCAGCAGTTAGCACCTGAAGGGTGCTTACAAAGCTTTTTAGTTGTTGACATCAGCGGGTTAGGAACATGTAACTTATATTCACTGCTTGCTGAATAATGGTCGTAGCATGACCCCAACAAATCCTGCGTCTACCGCTATGTGAAGGAAAGGTGTGTGTTATTTTCAACATTCATCATCATTTTTAAACCACACGAGGATTGTTTTACGTGTAGGTATTATTTTCTAATGCAGATATAACGGATATTGATGAATATAGCTCTCTTATTAATTTGTGTCACGAAATGGCTAGTGCCGGACCCTCATGGGACGCAGATAGATCGTAGGGGGTCGATGATAACATCAACAATACTATTGTACGTTAATGATATCAACAATATTATTTTGGTAGTTGGCTCGTAAGGGCAAATTAAACATTCCACTTTTGTCAAAATTCTTGAAGTTGAGAAATTAAGAAAACCCGACTTTCTCCCCTACCACGCGTTACTTCAGATGAATTTAAGCGGTGAATATGAAGCGAAATGCGTGAGGTGTACGACATGACATAATTCCATCTGAGGGCCTCCTCCTGTCACTATATAACCTGTCCTGAATGTTCATAACAAGCCTCCTAATTCCGCTCAAGAAACTCAATTAAGGCGACATGTGGCGTTACGATGAGGAGCGGAACTTATTTCGCCGAACGCCCTTCCAATTAAGGAACACGTTTCATGAATTCTGTAGTCTTATGAAACTCTTGCGCAAAATATCACGTGGACGTAGGTTGAAAAGCATAGTTTCCGGAGGCTGGCGCAGGCTCCCTCTTTTTCAGCGTGTGTAGGAACAATTTACGAGGGAGCTGAGCGAAAGGGAATAAACAACTCGGACATCTCTTTGGCAAGAGCCGCTTCCCTGTCGTCTGAGAAGTGTACAATGCCCGTGAAATCGATGCCCTGACCGCAGCTGCCTCCGCACACAAACTTGGCAGAAATGTCGACAAACAATGTTTTCGCCCTGTCGTCTGGATAAGTTTCCTCCTCAACGCTCTTATTTATAGGGTTTCATCTTCCGGATAAAATGAGTAATGGATACTTTATCGCTTTCATTGGTTATATATCTCCTAACTTTTCCATCAAAGTGTTCATGACTTGATGTATCTACTTTTAGAAAGTGGTATATTTGACCGTGCGATACCAATAAAACTCCGATATAATTGACCGTGCGTCTCTCGCCATAATGTTACGTTTTAATAATTTTTAATTACTACGCTTGCTAGCCTCTTTTTGTTTCAAATTTATTTGGTTATTATTTATTATTAGTATGGACATTTTTGCACTAAATCACTGTAGTGGGTGTATCTAATTTAATTCCCCCGCGTTTTTCCACGCTTCCTTATTTTGTGCTTGCCCTAGACATTAACGTTGTAACAAAACTGCTTTGCAAGCCCTGTTTTTATAGAAGTAAAAGGGGATTCGTCCATTTTCGAAGAAACGAGTTCACATTTCCGTCTAATTAAATGTTATCGAGTTGAAACAAAATTTAAAAATTAGTTCGTTAGTGAGAAGAAAGGCTTCTTCAACTTTTCCCAAAGCCCTTTTATTCTGACTTGGAAAATTTTGAGAGGAAGTTGCAAACTCGTCCCATAGGGATCCCTATCTCGCTAAACAATCATCAAAATGTTCCGAACGTTGCGCTCTGACGTCCCTTTATTTCCATAATCACATTAATAAGCTCCTTCAAATTGTGCTCTGACAATGAAATTAAAAAGCGAGCATTCTCTCGGTTATTTCTCTCAACTTCCTTCTCTACTTGATCTCCATGGAACGGAAGTTTTCAACTTTAATTAAATTAACGTTTATAAAACTGGATAACATTTGGCAGTACTCCATCGATTGTGTGTACAACATCGATCTGAAGCCCCGATTGGAATAATTCTGATAAGGACCAGAGGGATGAAGAAGGGACTACGGCCATTAAAAATGTTTATCCGGCAGCGAATGATGTAAAAATAAATCTCCGTTCAACGGAAGGCCACAGTTTAGTGACGAAAAGTGGTTATCCGTTGCTAAAAGTCGTTCCTTTGGGTTTATCTCTTGACATCAGAACCAGTTTTTTGGCACATTTCGACGGAATCTCTCTCCACACTCTTAAGTTTATTTTCGCGCTCATCCTCTCAGCCGTTCTGCAACCCACACAAACACAAGCTAAGCGCTGAAATGCATTTTTACCCCATTCAGGTGGTTTCAACTAGGGATGGAATATCGAAAGGAAATATCGATATCAATATCAAACGATATATCGAATAAAAATATCGGTGCCAATATTATATCGGTTGCAAAATATCGATATCGGTGCCTTTTTTTTCTTCTAAATATGCAGAAAAGCAAGTAGAAATGTAGGCATAATTCACGAAACAGGTCAAATTCAAAAAAATATCTGAAACCTAAACCATAATGATCGATATTCTTACGTAAATACGTACTATAATAATATTATAATAAGCGTTTCGATAAATTTATTAAACCAAAAGAAGAAGACCTATTTTCTGAATATCACTACTGTTATCCGTCCATCATCTGTGTACCCACATGAAATAGAAATGGGAAGAAAAAGAAGAAGAGCCGCCAAGAAGCTGTAATCGTTATCAGTTAATTCGTCTTGTAGAGTTGTGATTCGATTGTTGTCAGTTTGTGTTGAATCAGCGTGAGCATGGGTCCACCCAAGTCCAATTGGTGGTCCAACTTTACACGAGTTGATTCAAAAACTGCGAAGTGCAAAACGTGTGGGCGTGTGGTTAAAACGTCTGGAAATACAAGCAACCTCAAATCACATGTGGAGAAACAACACCCTAAACTTGCTCAGCCGTCGTCTTCAGTGTCGCAGTCTGTGTCCTTCGTCGATTCAAATAATAATGATGACTCAGCGGAAATGGGATCAGTACCAGGAGGAAAGAAAGCCAAATTGAGCCCTCAGCCTCACCCTTCAACTTCGACTGCTGCTCAAACAAAAAACAGCTCTTCAAACGTTACCAAACAGTCTCCTGCACCCTCAACACTGAAAGGGCAACTGACTATGGAACAGGCTGTGAGTGTGGGTATGGTAACAGCGTTTGAAGAAGGTGGAAAACGCAATTCCCAAATCACTAACGCCATTTGCTTCTTGTTATGTAAGGCAGATCTTCCATTTTCACTTGTGGAACACGAGGCATTCTTGAAGCTCATGAAAGTCACTGCTCCCTTATACAAGCGGCCACTACGCGGAAAACTATCAAGAGGTACATACTCGAAAAATATGAACCAGCCAGAATACATTATCTGGAAAAATTTCGCTCGTTGGAATCGTTCTCCATTACCACTGACATCTGGACAGAAAAACTCCAAACGATGAGTTTTTTGGGGATCACTATTCACTACTTGGAGAACGACGCTTTGAGTTCGTGCACGATCGGAGTTTTTGAAATGAAGAAGAGCCACACTGGAGCGTACATTACAGAACGCCTTCTGAACATTTTACGCGATTGGGACTTGGCACTGGAGAAACTACACTTGGTTGTTACGGATGTAGGAGAAAATATGGTAAAAGCCATTGATATTGCATTTGGGAAAAGTAAGCATGTTATCTGTTTTGCTCATCTTCTCAATTTGGTTGCTTTCCGTTCCATTGAAGCAGTACCAGAGCTACATGCTCTCATTGAAAAAGTGAAGAAAATAGTCTCCTGGTTCAAACATAGTGTCAACGCATCTGATGAATTGCGATTAAAGAGTTCTCTAAAACTCATACAAAGCGTTGAGACAAGATGGAACTCAACATATGAGATGATTGAACGATTCATCGTCTTGAGCCCGATAATTAACGGCATTATTATCCGCCACACCACAGCACCAAATATGACAAACGCCATGGGGAACAGGGACTTGAGTGAAATAGTTAAGATTCTAGAGCCTCTGTAGAGAGCCACTGTACAAATATCTGGAGAAAAATTTTCAACTGTAAGCCTTGCCATACCAATTTCGTATATACTTCATGACAACATTTCGAAACTTTCGCTTGAATCTGAAGTAGGCAAAAAACTAAAAACTGCCGTCCTAGATTCAATTACAAAACGCCTTCAGGTGGAAACTATTCCACTTCTGGCTATAAGCACATTACTCGATCCAAGGTGGAAAAATCTCTACTTCAGATCTGCTGAAGTGGCAGGGAGAGCTATTCGAGAAGTTCAGCGATCATTAGTTTCGTCCCCGTTGCCAACGAGTGGACATGGACAAAGCTCTTCCGATTCTGATGCAGGAGAAGGTACCTCGGACTCGTTGTTTTACGGGCATGCAAAAATAGTACAGAAAACCTGGAAAGCTCCACGATGTGATACACGCTCAAATGAGGTGGAGTTGTATTTAAGAGCCCCTGCTGAAGCCGACGTCAAAAAGTGCCCTTTATCATTTTGGTGCCAGCCGACCTCAGTAGAAATGTTTCCCCAGCTTGCTGCGATCGCAAGAAGGTACCTGACGGCAACATCAACCTCAGTGCCATCAGAACACGCGTTTTCCCAAGCCGGGAACATCATGGAGCCATCAAGAAACCGTATAAAAGATGACACCTTAAATAAATTGTTGTTTTTACGATCCCTTGGGGAAGAATTTTTCTTCTGATAATAGTAGTTACTATAGTAGAATAAGTACTGCCAACTATTGTTACAAAATACTTCCTCTAAATAAATTGCTTTTTCTTTCTCATTCAATTTTTCCAAGAATTAGCCTTCCGTTAATTTAATTTCATGGTTTAGGGCAGTAGGTGTTGGCAATGAATTATTAAAAATATTGAAAAAAATTAAATAAAAACCGATATAGGAAATAGTAGATAGAAATAGACCCGTATGCAAGCGTTTGTAATGATTTCCTTTATACAGGTTTCCTTTCAATTTTGATTTTTTAATAACCCGATAATATCGCACAAAAAATATCGATATTACAATATTATCAAAATCAAAATATCGATACAAAAATATCGGATATCGCATGGAAAATATCGATATTCCGATATTACTGATAATGATATCCCATCCCTAGTTTCAACACATAAAGATAGTGGAAATCAATTTAGCATTTTTAGAACCAGTGTCAAATTTAAAACCAATTTGTAGCAAATTGTGTACACCGCAACAAACCAAGCGTCTGATTCAGTGAACGGCGGTGCGGGACCATTTTTTTGACCCTCCTAACTCCCAAGTTGTGAGTAATTTTGGTATCTGAGTGTCTATTCCGATGTTTCTGCTGTCGCCATCATTTACCCATGTTTGTTGTGATACATTTTCACCATACTGTAGTTTTAGATAAAACTCCGCATTTCCGGTACGTATTGTTATTTTATATCGATACGTCTTCTTCTACGCGTCTCAAGATAACGGTACACGTGATAGCACTGATAAATTTACGGATTTAAAGCACTAATCGTCCATTTCTTAGCTATGCTGCCAGCGATGATAGGTTTAAAGTACCTATTAAATTCGTGAGGTAAAGCTTGAGCCTAGAGAGGAGGGAAAGAAACGTTTATTGCCACTTACTAGGCATTGCTTGTTAAGCTTCAGCGTAGGAAAGGTGAATTATATCCAATGGATCTCGTGTTACAGCTAACCCCGACCGAAAACGAAGCAGTCATGGGATGGTATTAGTGGCTTTTCAACTCCCTCGAGCTTTCCTCCTTATCCCACAAGAAGGAAGAGTTGATGAAGTGACGGAAGCTGTTGTCTTTAGGTTGCAGCGATGACAAGAGCGAACGTGAACAAACACGCATACACCCGCCATCTTAACTCAATCGAATTTTGGTAGTTTATCGTTAAGTTTATCATCGCTTGTGTCAATAACGCCTTCAACAGCCGAAGGACTCGGCGGCTGTGGTTTTCATTTGGGAGCTCGCGATGTTTCCCCTCGCTAAAGCTAATTACTAATCTTCAAAGCAAACACCCCACTCCCTTCCTCAGAGCAGGAGCAGCAGAGGGATTTGCTTCTACACTCCAGGGACTAATGCGGATGAAAATGTACAGCCCCCCCCCCATATTTATTTACGCGCGTTAGGTTCTGCAAAATAGTTGATAACGTTAAACCGCAGATCACGACGTAATGTGCGGTGAAATGGCGATTAATTATTCAATTTCTAGCAGTTTTCTGGAATGCGTTTTGAGTTGCCTCTACTAGAACTATTGTTCACTCCACTATAGTATCACAAAATTTTCAAACAACAAGTATAAATAACTTATTTAACGCGATGAGCCCAATATCGGCGCCCCTTTTCAAAATGCTGTGTATTATTGTTATTTTTTTAGATTATATTATTACAGTTTTAACTATTTTTTCAGTATTCATGATTTTTTCTCATTTATTTCGCAGCCATTTTATTCACTTTTTTTAATTTCTAATTATAATCTTCTTTTTGTTTAATTCAGAATTTTGAGTGATTTTAGCATTTCATGTTTAAATTCGTTATTGAAACCTGAAAGGATATCACCAGTTCCGGGTGCAGGAGGAGGATATCGAGAAGACTGGGTTTGTTATAGAGTGAGGAGCCTGGTGCTTCCAAAAGATGCCATTCGGGCTATCTAATGCACCAGCCACTTTTCAAAGGATGGCAATGCAGCTTCTCAAAGCGCTGGGATCAGTGCACGCATTAGCCTTCCTGGATGACATTATCCTCTTCCACGCCTTGTGGCAGGAACAGGTTGCAGATCTTTGCGACCTCCTGGCCATCCTTCGAGAGGCCAACTTAAAGCTCCACTTGCCTAAATGCCAGCTCCTGCAGGAAAAAGTGCACTACTTGGGCCACATAGTCAGCGCCCAGGGAGTAGAGCCTGACAATAGGAAGTTGGATGCGGTGAGAGATTTCCCTGTCCCAACGACTCTCATCACGCTATGGGCATTCTTGGGGCTCTGCCCTTATTACCGCCGGTTTGTGCCATCCTTTTCGAAGATAGCGAAACCACTCACGGAGCTCACAAAAAAGGACACACCCTTTGAATGGACGAAGGAACGGCAAATGGCTTATGAGTTGAAGCAAATGGCTTACGCCCGCCAATTCTGAAGTTCCCTGACATAAGTAAGGAGTTCATCCTGACTACCGACGCTTCCACAAAGAGGCTCGGTGCAGTCCTCAGTCAGATCCATGAAGGAGTTGAGCACCCAGTGGCCTATGCAAGTCGAGCACTGAACAAGGCAGAGTCAAATTACTCAGCCACAGAGCTCGAACTCCTCGGTGTGGTTTTTGGAGTGAAGTACTTCCGAGAGTACCTGTGGGGAGTCAAATTTACGATCCACACAGACCATGCTCCCCTGCGCTACTTACACCAAATGAAGGACACCAATTCTCGTCTCCTTCGTTGGTCCCTAGTCCTCGAAGAGTACACGTACACTGCCAAGTACAAATCAGGCAAGGCAAACTCCAATGCGGATGGCCTATCCCGAGCATTCACAACCACCTCCATACATGTCATGGACGTGAACCAGCTGCGCGAAGAGCAAGCGAAAGACCTCTTTTGCTTGAAAATGCTCAACCATCCTCGCTACTTGCTAACAGATCAGGAGCTACTAGTACGCAAATCCTATGCGGGTGAACTGCGTCTAGTTTTGCCAAAAGCTTTGAGATCTAAGGTCATGGATCTTGCCCACTCCTCGCCACAAGCAGGCCACAGAGGACAGCATAACACACTGAAGCTAGTCCAAGCAAAGTACTACTGGCCCAACATGAAATGCGATGTAGCCCAGTATGTCAGATCTTGCCCCAAATGTGCCCTGTTTAACGATTATGGGAGACAGAAGCCTCCACTTGGGGAATTTAGGGAACCAAAAGAGGTGTTTGAAGCCTTGTCCATAGACATTGTGGGTCCACTCCCCTTAGCTAAAGATGGTAATAAGTACGTGCTAACCATCTTGGACCAATTCTCCAGATTCGTACAGTTCTACCCATTGAAAACACAGTCAGCAGAGGAAACGGCACAAATACTTGTCTGCCACATAGCACGTTTTGGCTCTTGTGCCCGCCTACTCTCGGATCAGGGTAGAAACTTTACGTCGGATCTCATCCGTCATCTTTGTGAATTCTTCCACATCGAGAAGATTAACACTACGGCCTATCATCCTGCTAGCAATGGGCGATGCGAAATCGTGCACAAGTCCCTTGCTAGAACTTTGAGGCATTTTGTTAAAGATTCACAAAATGATTAGGATGACGAGCTCCCAATAGCAGAGCTCGTCCTCAATTCCCACCACAAACAGGGACACCCTTTTGGAACTTCAATCAAAATTATCTCTCGCTCGCTATGCTCAAGATTAGGTTCCCCTTTGTTGGGTGGACAGCAACGCCCTGAACTGCAGTGTTCATACGTACCTGAGGACTGGCACTTCATCAAGAGCGGAGTGGTGTTACGGGACGAACCAAACCCTTCGATTCAGCGGAGGCTCGTCCGGGGCATTTATGCTGACTGGGCACCTCAAATGCCCCGATTCGCTCGAGACTTCGCAGTAGTCAGTTGAATCGGAGCCGATTCCCTGGTGGCCGTGTTGCCCGCGCACGCGTTCGCTCCCACTCAGTTCCCCTGTCTGTGGTGGTAAAACTCCGAATGTAATTCGCGAATAAAACTCTCTGTTCCAATTGCATTCGGCTTGATATCGTACTAACTTCTTGGCTCTCTTAGTGCGATATCGCTTCGATATTAATCCCCCCCCCCCGTAACATATTTAAAAAACGTAAAACCACAATTACCTTTCAATGCCTGGTATTTTCAATGATTCCATTAAAATGCCAATGTAGAGAAAAAGAATAGAAGTGATACAAGTTAAAATCATAAGCGACATGGTAAAAAGCTTTGGGTAATTGAGAAAAAACGGTTAAGAAATTGAGTTCATTGGAATACGAACAGACCAGCTGAGGACTTGTTGAAAAGTCGTTCAAACATGTCTTACAAATATTAATATTAAAAGATTTAGTTGTGCAATAACCAAACATTACAGACGCATGTCAGAAGATACAGAACGAAAGATGTTTGGGTACAATTTTTGACAACTGAGTAAATGCGTTGAGAAGTTGGGGACTACCATTAAAGCTTTCAATTCATAGATCAGTGGCACCGTATATAATAACATGGGATTTTTTGGCGACTCGAAAAGAAGTAACAAATACCGTTCAAGTAACAAATACTAATCGCAACGAAAAACCCTGCAAATTATTACACAACGGTTTATTATTCTCATGAACAGCTTGACCTAGTATTACTGCTCCGAGACCATTCCCATTAGATTCAGCACCGAAAATTACCAGTAAACCACGACTAGTAATACTAACGACAAAACGTTTACTTTCCCTGTAGTTCCCGTGAGTTGTTTCAATTAGTTGACTTGGGCTCACTATAATTACTATAATTTCACTGTACGCAGTTGTACACGTCTGATACTCATTCCATTTGACCAGGATGTGAAAATACCTTGAAAACGATACGAAACACGGCGTATTTGCGTTTTGTTAATTTTTTGAAATATTTTTTGTCCATATCGGATTATCGAGATGGCGGGCACAACTAGATCCCAAATGGGATTTTGGTGCGAGAGAACGGATTTTTTAGACCACGTTAAAGGCACAAAACGGCCCTCAACGGACGGGGGACGGACATTGCAGATTTGGAATCCCATGTCTTGAAACGTAAAGTATCACATTTTGAGGGGGGTGTAAAAAATGTTTCCTTTTGGTTATTATTCAGAATGAATAATAAACCAAAAGAAAGCAACTTATTACACAACAGTTTATTATTCTCTTGCACAGCATGATTGTGACCTGTCCTATTTTAACACAAATCAAAAAATATTAAGGGCCGGTTTATCAATTCTTTAGTTATAACGTCGAATTGGTAGCTTTCTGTCTTCGGATCACTCAACTAACAGTTAACTAGCGGGAGTTTGAACGCGGGGAAAAAGGGCTGCCACTACGCTCAAACGAGAATCCCTCGAACGAAGAGGCAACTTGGCGAGTCCAAGTCAAAACAATGTGTTGGAGAGTTGGTACCATTGGCCCAACTTCATTTGCCGCCTGTCGATTTCATTATTTGACATTTTCATTCGAATACCCAAAATATCAGTTGCAGAATTGTTAAATAATATATTTGTGATCTTACTTGATACTTTCTTTCCTTACTTCTCATGCTTTTCTTACTCCTCTTCTCATTGTGTAGCCAATTTTACGTATTGTGATTATTTTTGTTAAGTGTTTGACGTGATTTTTTACGTCGATTTTATAACTTTCCGTCGTGAGTGGGGCCAACATAAGTAGAAAAATGTTCCTTACCGAAGACATTACGTGTATTATTCAAAATTAATCATACACCAAACAACTTTCAAAAAATTTAAAAAACGATCTATGATGCTTCTCAACGCCAAATGTGCGGCGTGTTTCACTAACATTGACATTGATTGAATTTTAACGTGTGTACAGTCGATAGCAGCAATGGTCCATGGCATTCTAGCCCAATGGTAAAACACTCTTTGGGCTTTTGAGATTTCTTCTTCTCAAGACATCGTCTTTATGAAAGTAGGGGCGAGTGACACAATGGTTTGGGGAACTAGTTTCATAATAAGGGAGGCAGAAGTTCTACTAACGCCACCAAAGTCGCCTACAGTTAACAGCATCGAACCTTCAAAGAGAAAACAGAAATATTATTTAGGTGTTCTACTTCCATACAATTCCAAAATTTATACAAATAATCGTCTTGAATAGTGAGGACCTTTTCATTCGTAATAATCAGAAATAGCCAAACGAGGTACAGTAAACGTCTCCGTATATTTCATACGGTTCACCGTTTCATTATAATTCCAAAAGAATCAAAACAGAACTTCACAACAATCGTCTCGTCATACGTTAACCGTTCCCCTGTAAATTCCACAACGTTCTTATCTTTCAGTTTCTACGTACTCAGTTAGGAACACCATTGCATTACTTGGTACAACTCGCCGAACGTACGAGGAGACTAGGACAGCTGTGATTCGACGAACCAGATTTTGGGAATAATGGAATCGAAACGTAAATATTCAATGAAAGATCTAAGTTACTTTTCGATCTTGACGTAAGTTATATCACGCACGAATTTAACGTGGTAGGTCGATAAAATATTAGGTCTTTACTTACCGAGGCCGTAGAACCTGAGCGTTAGGAGTTTCTTCATTGAGGATATTACGTGATTTTGATTACTTGGTGATTCTATCAGCGTTAGAATTAGCGAACGTACGAACGGCATTGTTTCTTTCGGCAATCGGAACATAGTATGAAAATTTACATCGTCGAGCTTATCAAAATACTCGATTGTCGGACGGACCTGGTACGCGTTTATCTCTTCGTCTGGGAAATTAGAATCTGTGAGCTCCCAGTCGGAGTCTATTGCTCATAAAATGATATTAAATTGAGTTGGCAGAACCCCAATAAATAATAGAACGATAATAATAATATGATAACGAGAGCACAAAGCAAAACAGATCGAGGCGAGCGAAACACATTATTTGACCAGTATAATGGTTTAGTTATCCGATAACTGAAGATGGAAGAGACCCATTGAAAATAACTAACAACTGGCGCTAAAGGGGAGTCAAAATGAATTGATGAACGCGTCTTCGGGACTTAACGGAAGATTTGACTTATTTGGCCTTTAGTTGAGTCTGCAAATGACATTGATAAACGGCCCTAAGTATATAACTTGGTTGTATCAACAATCCGGGATACGGCAAATCGTGTGCAAACTACGAGGTTTGTGGACCACTTCCAAGACCCATCTCATTCGATTCAGCATCCAAAAATACTAAAAATTGGCAGTTTGTAGGGGGTGCCGGGCAATTGAAGAGACGGGACGAGGGGGTAGGCAGTTCGGGAAATGAGAGCAGGCAGGGGAAGAGCGGGGTAGCTTTCGCTGTATTATCCCACAAGTTCCTTCAAATAGTAGAATTTGCCTCACGATGTTTCCTGTTCTCCACCTGGATGGAGCCCTACACTTCAGAGCTCCGTTCCATTCGATTCTGGATCGAAAAATACTAGTAAACGAAGCATAATAGCTTCAATTGAATCACGAGTTTTCTGAGCGAAACATTCGCTATATTGTCCCGGCCAGTTCTTTCAATTCGCTTCACTAAATTTACTGTCATATCTCAGTTTTTCATTTAGAAGCAGTCCTACATCTCTGAGACCGACTAGTATTCGGCTCAGCCTCGAAAAATACCAAGTGAACGACACCGTTCACGGCGTAGTTGCTATGAACTGACGAAATTTCATTTTTTAAGGCACTTTTTCACTAACCACCACGGGCTTCCTAAGAACGAGTTGGTTGGCATAACTAGATCCCAAATGGAGTTTTTGTGAGAAAGAACGGATTTTACAGACCACGTTAAAGGCCTGATTGGAATCCCGATGCCTCGAAACGTTGAGTACCTAATTGTGAGGAGTGCGAGGAGGGGGACTGAAAAAACTGTTCCATATTTCATAGAAGTTATGTTTGATGGGGTTGAATTTAGCTTTTTAAAAAAGACTTCAAACTTTTATTTACACAAAACACAAGTTGCATCGGGGCAGGGCTGAGTGCTGTTTAGCCACTCCTATTTGTAGGGAATAAGTTGCGTCGTAAGCAGTTAGCGCCTGGGAAGGTGCTTACATGAGTGTTTTTATACTTAGGCTAACAGTTTGTAGTTACGTAACAATGAAGCAAAAACAGTTAGTAAATAAGGTAAACAACATTCAGAGAATGAGTAAAAGTGGTTAGGAAATTGAATGAAATTAAATTGACTGTGAAATCGTGTAAAGGTACTGGAGGAATTGAAAAAAAAAATCATTCAAAATGGAATCATGTTATGTTATTTGTGAAATCGAGGGAAAATGGCCAGCAGTCACAATATTTATATGACAGCTGAGGTTATGAGGGAATCAAATGATACTAGTTACAACGTTGAATTGAATTATTTGAACGTTGTAGGGAAATGAGAGACGGAGAAAATAGTAATGACTGTAAGTTCAGCCAAATGTTTTGGGAAATGAGCAACATACGTTGAGAAATCCAATGAAAAGAAATTCATTCTCCTCGTTCACACCTGGTCAACTATCCAGAAACCTCGTGTGCCACGTGAGCTCTATCTCCTAGTTACATTACTCTGAGTTCCGTTAGGACTGTAAATGCATTCCTTGAATATGTATTAACTATTATGAATCTAATAGTTCTATGTTAGAGCGTTGAATGATAATTCAATTGTGATACTAGTATGAGCCTCCTAGAGATATATTTATATGACACTGCCTTTGTACCAACTGAGCCAGGTTGAGGGGAGCGGTATAGTCATTCGTGAAAAGTCTCTGCCATCTTTTTAGCCTGTCTTCTCTCTGTCCTGTCCTTATTTTAATACACTGATTACTTTTCTACTTCCATATTTTGTCATTTCACCGACACCACGTAAAACAAATTCCATCCCTCAGTTACTTTATCGAGCTCTGAACTCTTTATCGTCAAACTCGACTGAAAGTTTAATTAACCGGTGCATTTCCGATCGATACAGCCCTCTCTCGTTCTTCTCATTCATCAACTAATTCTTCGCCTTATTCAAGCCCTGTAGCACAGAGCAACTCCCATCACTCAGAGTTGGGGAATAAATCGAAATTAGTCGAGAAGATCCGAAAACCGTTAGAAAACGTGAAAGAGATGAAAAGATCGTTGAAACATTGACTGAAATCAGTGGGGATATCTAATGATGTTGCCATCTAGATCGAAAATAAAACCCTGCAAATTATTACACAAAGGTTTATTATTCTGATAAATAGCTTGACCTAGCATTAATGCTCCAAGACCCATCCCGTTCGATTCAGCGTCGAAAAATATCAAAATGAAACCCAAAAAAAAGTCGAAAAGAACTGAATCGTAATATTAAAAAAAAAAACAAAAAACGAAAGTATCTTGAAAAATAAGCGAATAATGAAAAGTTCAATCGAAGGTAACAGATATTTTGCTAACGGAAATAGTTGAGACGAAGTGAAACAGTCATTCGTGGAGGTGAAGACGAGAACAAGGCAATCGGACAATAAAGAGACAAATCGTAGTGCCAAAGGTTATATATGAAACACGAACGCTTCCTAGAGGAAGCTGTAGTTCCCGCGTTGTACTGCATTTCGTTAATTTTTTTAACCGTTTTTTTGCCCATAACAATCATGGGCTTCGTCCGATCGGATTGCGGAGATGGCGGGCACAACTAGATACCAAATTGGATTTTTGTGCAAAAGAAAGAATTTTTTGGACCACGTTAAAGGCACAAAACGGCCCGGACGGCGGACGGACATTGCAAATTTGGAATCTCCATGTCTTGAAACGTAAAGTATCAATATTTTGAGGGGGGGTTGTAAGAAATTTTTCGTGACCGAAAACATGAGGTTATTATTCAGAATGAATAATAAACCAAAAGACAGAGTGATGTTAGTTGTGAAACGGAGTAGAGAAATTGGAGTCCAAACCGTTCGGAAATTAAGTGAAAATGGTTCGCGAGTTGACAATAGTGAAAATCAATGGGAAATTGAACACAAATGGTTGGTAAATCGAACTTAAAATCATTGGAAAGTGGGTGTTAATCGTGAGGAAACTAATAACGTTTGTTTGAAAATTGAGTAAAAGTGTTGTTGGGTCAAAACATCAGAAACTCGATTCAGTCACTATGTGAGAAAACTGAGTGAAAATCCGTTCGTGAAGAATTGAGTTGTATTAAAATTCTCTAAAAAGTGTTGTGAAATTCAAGGAAATTAGTGGTAACGTGTATCATACATTTTGAAAAATTAACGTGTAAGAATCTTGAAAAGCTAGTTCCCCAGAAAATGTATGTGCTGTAAGTTTGCTCTATCTGCATTGAAACGAGTTTTATGACATTAAAACCTCTGCATTGATTAATTCAATTGAATTTTTGTTTCAGTGGTATCCCGAAATACGGGAGCACTGCGCAAATACAGCGGTCATTCTCTGCGGATGTCAAGTCGATCTGAGGAACGACAAAGAAACCATTAAAGAACTCTCCCTCGTTTTCAAATCACCTGTGACACCGGAGCAAGTAAGTAATGAGGAAGTAATTATACGAAAACTGCTTATTTTCTAGATCTAGTTGGAGCTGAAAGTAGATGGAACTCCACAATTATGTGAGCTGTTACATTTTGAATGAACTTCGTCTTATGGTGGGGGTTATTTGAAGGCCTTCTGATCGCATAGCGTTTTCAAAAATACGAAAACGACGACATTCGTTGACACAGAAAACACGGGACAAGAATATTGATGTTGAACAAACATGTCCTCGCAATACGTTGATGGTAAAATGCTCGTTTTCATAACATCGGCATCTTTTTGCGTGCCCTGTTCGAAAGGGACGTTCACGTGATGTTTGTTTCATTATTTTGTAGTCACTTCACGTATTTTTCGATCTGCCTATTGTTGTCGCAATGCTCTTTTTGTTAATTAATACCCGAGGAGTTAGTGTATTTTATAATCAAGTTTTATCGCTTGCCGTCACTTCCATTTAATAGCATTAGTTGCGCCCTTTGCAGATGTCAATACACTGACAACGAAGTCAGCTCATAAAACCATCTTGGTAGACAGGTGGAAGGAATCGAAACAAAGTGTGTTGGATTGGAGGATTGAGGAGGAGAATAAAAAACATACCACCAGTAGGAGTGTGGTCAAATCAACGTACCTGTTGGGTCTTTATTCCTTGGCGCCATCTTCCAACGTTCACAGCCCTGGAGGATCAGGAATCAGCTGCCTTGTCCACTGTCGGTTCTGGGCTCTGTCCCACTCGTCTTGCCACCTCTCTACGTACACAGCCCTCCCCCGTTTCTTTTAGTTACTTTCCGCTACCCGAAGGGAAGGAAAGTATAGTAATCGTGTAAAAAAAAAAATTGGGTTTTCTTCAGATCTTTACGTTTCAGACCCTCCTGAGTCTAAAAAACCTAATTTCGGCGCGTGGTCCGTGTGTGTGTGTCTGTAGTTCGATTTGCGGGAGAACGGCTGATCCGATTGAGCTGGTTCTTTTTTTGTTTTGTTCGTTATTTTTTGTAGACACCAAAATAAGGTTATGGACGATTTCGGCCGATAAGAAGGGGGGTGGCGGACGAAAATGTACCAAAAACTAGGGTTTTTCGCATTATTCTCGAAAACGGCTCTAACGATTTTGATTAAACTTTCAAATTATCTTCTCCTAATCAATACCTAACTTTTCTTCTCCGTACATATCTCCATGAAAATACGTTGAACGGAGATTGGGCCCCTGAAGCAAAAATAGGTTTTTTACGCTTTTTGGCAAAACGGCTTCAGTGATTTCCACCAAACTCACAGGATTTTTTCAAATAGTTAATACCTACATATTCTTTTCAATAAATGTTCCTGTAACGGTCCATTGAACAGAGATAAAAATCAAAACGTGTCGAAAATAACGTTTTTTCTAACATTTCCGTAAATTTCAGGGTAACTTTTTCACCAGATGTGATAAATTCTAATGGAGTGGCTTTAAGTCACCCATACCAACATTTTCTTCTGTATAATGTTTTCTGTATATATATGTTGAACGGCCAAGTTAACACAGAAAAGGAGATTTGTCGAATATTAATTTATCGGTATTCCACTTTTCTCAAAAACGGCTCTAACGAGTTCGATCAAACTTTCGGAGTACTCTCAGCTAACTAGTACGTACATTTTGTTCTCCATAAATGTTCCTGTAAAAATGCGTTGAACGAAGATATAGCGCCCGCATATGTAGGTGGTGTTCGAACTTAAAGGGGTTGCGGAAAGTTGTGTGTTGCTACGCACCAGATATTCTTAGGTTCGATTCCCACAAGGTGTATAACACCCCTTGGGATGGTGTTAATTTAATAAAATAACCAACTCAATCGCGGTAAACAAATCATTTTGTGATTGCCTATTATTCATTTCTGTTTTCGAAGGGAGTCAGCGTAAGTCGGCAAGTCGGAGCCACTACCTACGTTGAAACGTCTTCGAAACACTCGGCTAAAGCTGTCAGGGACGCTTTTGAGGTGGCAGCGTTGGCTGCTCTCGGAAGGCTGAACATGAACACTTGCCTCGTTCCTCGACTTCAAGGTTTGTGCTACATAAGAATTAAGCTGTTTGATTCTACCCAATATTTGGGACCAGTCTCCTCAAATTGAGCTGCTATTAGTATTAAGAGCACTTTGCGGACGATCAGAGTACTTGAGCTTCTCCTAGGGAATTTACTTTAGGTATTAAAGTGGTTGGGCTACGTCCGCCAATATGTTTGGGGCTAAAGCCAACGCAGTTGTTGGGTGAGTCCGTCTTTCCTGACTGATAGCGTCCTGTAAGCCTGCCCTACTTACGAAAGACGTCTTCATCAGACCCGAACCAAGCACTCAATTGGTTCGTGCATAGGGCAAAAGAACTAATGTGCTTCTGCCGGTATTAATGTACTTTTACCTTAATTCTTACGAAGATGTACTTTTCGACTGACTGGATAAAGGTATAAGGTTATCCATTCTCTATTTAAAACTCCAAATACCTAACTAGTTACTAACGGCAGTCGAAGGTTTCCAATAGGAGTTTCAATTGAGTTTATCAGATAACAGGACCGTTAGCTAAACCGAGTTTTCAAAGGGAGGAAAACGCCCAACCATCTCAGTCACACGAAAACCGCCTCCAGCAAATGGGCAAGTTTTTGTAACAATTTAAACCATTATATATTGTGTTGATGATACCATTGAACCAAAACCATTTACAGCCTGCCTGTCTTTTCATTTTACTTTATTTCAGTTTAATATTCACCAGTTTATTATTCCCGTATACCGTACAGATGACAAATTTATCGTTCCATTGCGATTTTCCCAGTGTTTTCAACCTTTTATTTCGTGTAATTATCAATTGATGGTCCAGGTGCTCGTGGTAATTTGTTTGTTTTTGTCAGTTATTTTCTCTCAAGTGACCCTTTACATATCATCATGGGTTAGTGGCACTTTTGTTGTGCTATGTTACGCAGCGAAAATGCCCGTAGCCCGAGATCGAAAATTAGTGTGGAAATCGACATCTTCCAGCGGATGAAAAACTCGTTCGTTTTGGTTTATTATTCATTCTGAATAATAACCCTATGTTTTCGGTCACGAAAAATTTTTTACAACCCCCCCTCAAAATTTGATACTTTACTTTGGATATTCCAAATTTGCAATGTACGTCCCCCGTCACCCATCCGCCGTCCGGGCCGTGTTGTGCCTTTAACGTGGTCTAAAAAATTCGTTCTTTCGCTCAAAAATCCGATTTGGTATCTAGTTGTGCCCGCCATCTCGGCAATCCGATCGGACGAAGCCCGTGGTTGTAATGGGCAAAAAACGGTTAAAAAAATTAACGAAACGCAGTACAACGCGGGAGCTACAGCGCTTCGTCGTTTAAACTCCCTCCCTCCCGCCCGTCTCATTAAAAAAGCAACCGCGCTCGCTTGCCTCCCAACGACGCCGCCACTCAACTCCCCTTTCGCCTTTCGCTTCGAGCGCCTCCGTTCCAATTTCCTGACGTTTTGGTTTTAATAGGATGCAATTTTTTTAGATTCCTTCGTTTCATTCTCATTTTGGTTTTTTCATAGATTTTTGGTTAAATTTTGATATTAGTAATTAGCGTGCATGTTTTCATATTAAAATTCAGTTTTTCTAGATACTTTCGTTTTTTTTGTTCATTTTAACATTACGATTCAGTTCTTTTCGACCTTTTTTTGGGTTTCATTGTGATATTTTTCGATGCTGAATCGAACAGGATGGGTCTCGGAGCATTAATGCTAGGTCAAGCTGATTATCCGAATAATAAACCGTTGTGTAATAATTCGCAGGGTTTTTCCTTTTACTTTATTTCAGTTTGATATTCACCAGTTCATTATTCCCGTATACTGTACAGTTGACAAATTTTTCGTCCCATTGCGATTTTTCCCAGTGTTTTCAACCTTTTATTTCGAGTAATTATCAATTGATGGTCCAGGTGATCGTGGTAATTTGTTTGTTTTTGTCAGTTATTTTCTCTCAAGTGACCCTTTACTCAATCATGGGTTAGTGGCACTTTTGTTATACTATGTTACGCAGCGAAAATGCCCGTAGCCCGAGATCGAAAATTAGTGTGGAAATCCACATCTTCCAGCGGATAAAAAACTCTTCAGATCTTTACGTTTCAGACCCCCCTGAGTCCAAAAAACACTATTTGGGAAAATGGTCTGTGTGTCTGTGAACGATTTTTAGAGAGAACCATCGTTCCAAATCCATTAAAACTTGATATCTCGCTTGCTGGTTACCAAGGGACGCCAAAATAAGGGTTTGAACAAAATCCACCGAATGTTAACTATAGTTATCATAGTGATCAAAACACCAAATATTTTTTTCTCAAAAATGGCTCTGACGATTTTGATTAAATTGTTTATATTGATAGCTCCCAACATGGCAACTATACCATGAAATTCTTATTTGTGGGAAAATGATGGGAGCAGCACAATAAATTACCAAAACTTTCGACGAAATCCATTTTAACGCGGTTTTTAGAGGAAACAACCGCACCAAATCAGCTGAAACTTGATGTCTAGCCCGCAGGTTACCATGGGACGCAAAATAAGGGTAAGGGCCAAATCCACCGAAAGTTAACTACAGTTATCATAGTGATCATAACACCAAATTTTTATTCTCAAAAACGGCTCTAACGATTTTGATTACCGTCCTTAAGAGTTCCAAACTGCGTTTAGCTTAGAAGCTATATCGTTTTCCCTTAATTCGTCTTCTTTATTTTCGTTTCATTTGCCTTTGAAATTAAACGCTATAAATTCTGCTACTAAACGATCACATCAGAAAGGGCGGGGTCAGTATTGAACCAAACTCTCAACTGAACACCCGAAAGTTGGGGCTGGTTCCACAGTAGCCATAGGAGTTTGCGCGAAACTTGCCTCATTCTCTCTTAATTGAGCGTGCGATCTGTGCATTACTAAACAAAAATAATTAATGACACATCTCCAGTTCCATAGAAAAGGGTTGTATGACGTGTATTGTGACAAGCACTGTTTTAAGTTGATACTGTATTAAGAAATACTTTTCTGTGTTTTACAGGCCCGCCCAGAAGCAAAAGCAAAGTCGACTTGAAGTCAGAGCTCAAAGACCGAGCCAAAAGCTGTACTGTGATGTGACCTGTTTGTAACGTTCAACCCCATGGGCCACTTTACGTCACGAAATCGTTAACTCGCCAAGTGAAGGTTGCCGGCCAACGAGTAGCGATGCGATGCGAACCGACCACTACGTTATGCGCCTGAAACGAAGGAGAATGTTTGAAAATGTTGGCAAATATGGAAATACTTTTGCTCCTGCCCGTTTGTTTAGTAAACCGTTTTTGACGAGCGTATCAAATGAGTTCTTGAAAATAGTTCAAATTAAAATCGTTCGTAGAGTCGGCAAACTCGTTATAACAGTCTAAAGAAGGAATGAAAGTTCACGTTATTTATTATGTGGAAATACTTTTTAATACTAACGCCAGAGGCTTCTTATTGCTCAAAACAAAAAAAAGAAGAAAGGGATTTCGTTGAACCCCACGTAATTTCTCACGAGCTGAATTCAAATATTTATTTCGAGATCATTCAAGTTGAATTACATGACCCAGGTCCATAATCAACTGCACATAACCCCCCTACGCTCCCACTGTAAACAAAATACACTATAACAGCTTTGAGTTTTGTTTTTATGTTCGATGGTGTAGAATTGAACTTTTTAAAAGATTTAACTTTTTAACACGCAAAAACAGAAGTAACAATGAGACAGGGCTGAAGAGAACTGAGGGGCCTAGGCTGCACCACTTCTATTTAACTACTCGCAAATGAATAGTTAGCACCTGAAAGGTGCTTCCACGGCATTTATATTATTAACTGTCAGCATGTTAGGGATCTATAACTTATATTTATGAACTGCTTAGCTCCCATTTGAGGCAGCACGAAGTGTTCTGAGTATAATAATGATTACACAGTAAGCGGCTGCCGTTATTTGTGTAAATTGACAGATTCAAATTTCTAATTATCATTACCTTGTAACATGATGATGTCTGGAAGTGCAGTTGGCTCATAATGGGAAAGTATGAGAGAGAAAATAATTTACATCCGAAGAAGGGGAGGGAAATAAATTATAAAAATATATCGGATAGCTCCCGTATTCGATTGTTAGACGAGAATCGGGGGCATTTCCCATAAAGACAAGAAGTGAGGAGCTGGCAACGTTTGAAAAATATCACCCATACATACTTGGTTGTCCTTGACAACCAGTTAAACGTATTGTGGTGTTCCTCTGACAAAGTTTGTTCCACCCACTTCAATAGTGGTAGAAAGCAATTAATTGAACCTCCACAAAAAAATAAAATACGCGACGGAGAAAAACAGGGGGTGGTCCTGTACAGGGCTTTCGAGGGAAATGGGCACTTAAGAAAATTTAAAGAGAAAAATAATTTAATCCTTCAACAGGAAAAAACGAGGATATCACTCACTGGGGTTTGTCGTGATTGGGAGGATGTGATGTTTCTTTCGTCTCACGGGTCGTCACTTCAGCCTCTTCGTTTGCTTCCCAGCGCTCTAGTGACGCGCCTCTTCGTTCCGCTCCGTCTTCGTGGCCCTTCCTCCACCTTCTTTGTTGCGAGTGCGATTTATCGCTATCTAGCCGAATGTTCTTAAAACGATCCTCCACAGTATAATGGGGATGTCTTCTGGGAAGCAGCCAAAGCTTTGTCCCGAATCCTAGGTTTCTGCTTGAGGTGTCTTCAAGGTGCCACCTACTCTCTACTGCCAATGTGTCATGAAATATTTTGCTGAGTGAGGGGCCTTTAGAAACACAGTAACTAAACAAACAGACAATATTTACACTTTTTTTGTCCACTGCTTAGTTTTTTGAATAAACACTTCGAAGTTTTTACGCGGAACCCCCAACACGACATTTGATGGCATTTCGTACTCATACTCACTTCCAAGCAATGAAGTCACTCAGATTTTGCCCTATCAGTACTTTTTGAAGCGTGATTCCTTTTTCCTATTTCTCATACATACCTCTCTGAGACTGAAAGAACCAAAGAAAATTACAACCTCGCAAGGGTTGTGTTACTCCAGGATGAATTATGTCGCGAAAGAATAAATCCCGAGTGCTGTGTCGAATGAACAACTTTGACAGTTTGGCGATAAAACAAGCTGCTACATCAAAGCGAATGCTGTCCCCAAAAGCAGGTGGCGTAAGTAATTGTTCACGTGATGTGTCGTACACCTGCCAGATCGACTTCCAACTCTTCAACAACATAATTAACGGAATTTTCCCGACCTGAACGTACCTCTCAAGTCATCTCTGTGTGGTGAATCTCCTTGGAACCTCGACTTTAACTTCGGTGCCAGAAAATTCGTGTTGAGCTGTGCTTGCTCTCAAGGGTTGAAACCTAGCGGCGCTGCAAAGCCATTTGTGGGGATGTCCAGAAGGTTTCTCCAGTAGAGCTTTCCAATCCAGTTGGACAGTAGTCTCTGCCTAGCTGATAGTTTACAGGTGGTTTCTCCACTACTTATCGAACACAAGTGATCTAGTGACAACGGTCTGAGAGACGACGGTGTGGATTCTGACTTTTTCGCAAATTCGCCATCCATCAAGGTTGGGAAACCAAAAGCCGAAACTGGGTCTTCAATCCCAGTTGATCCTCTGGAGACGTTGAAGCCAACGCAGAGCATGAATCCAGTACGAAAATAGAAATAACTCTGGGCTGCTTATCTTTTCTCTGTGTTGAAAAATGAGCCTGGTTATCCAATTATATTCTCCCCCCACGTACAACTTGAAGCCGCTTCAGGTTTGTCGTGCTGCGAATTAATTAGGTTCCCTTCTCACATTCCCCTCTGAAGTGGACGATCAATACTTACCAAAATTCCTTTCCAGCACCTTTTGGGTCGTTGCAAGGATACTGTCAATCCTGAAGTCTCCGGTCTCGAATTAAGCTCTCTAATACATACAAGTATTGTGACGCAAAACATCTTAGAGACAGAGCGGTTTCGTGAAGGAATTGGCTCTTTGAGAACGTGGAGGGCGCAAGAACAGAACTCTACTAGATGATTCAGCTCTGCAATCCTGCTCATCCCCCCAGCCCATTCGCTGTGATTGGGGCTCCTTGTTGATGGAAGTGGAGCTGCGGACTTCAATTGCCTGGACAGAAAACAAGCAGAGGTTATTTCTCGTCCGAAGTTGAGGAAAGCAGGAGAGTACTTCGTCGAGCTGTGAACCCCACTATTTAGTGCAAACTGTAGTTCGCCGATGTACTGGTTCCACTCAGCGTGTTTTTCTTTGTCTAGATAAGTGACAATTAGCTGTCTAATATTTCTGTTTGCTCGCTCTGTCGGATTAGCCTGGCAGTGGTACAGGGGACTCTGTGAGGAGAAAGGTACTCAGGTAACCCTGTAGAAGTATCACATTGGAGTCAATTGAATTGACAATATGAACTTACAGCCTCTTATGCTTCGTCCGTCTAGACCTGTTTTGTAGGCCCCTGTTCGCATTCCTCCTCTCCCACCAATCATAGTGGTCTCCTGGAAGGGAGTCACTAGGGAAAGAAGGACAAAATCCGAGTGTATGTACACGTGCTGAAGTTTTACTTCCTATCATTATGCTGCTTCCCCCGTTCTTATCTACCTCACTCACATCTCATTGGTTAATACGCCATCACCATTTCGTTCTTACCGCGTAATAGATCCGACTAGTAACTTATATCCATGCAGCTCGTGGCTAGGCAATTGATTTAAATTCCCAGCGTCGTATTTCATTTAGTTCAAAACAACTCGTCGTTTGATTCCGCTCGTGAAGAAAAACACCGTTAACTTCATTCAACTCAACGTAACTGATTTTGACAGCTGCACAGCCACTTTTAGTTTTGTTTTAGCCCTCCCAGGTCCCAATTTCGCATGAAAGTGACGTTAATTATTTGTATTCCGAGCGCTAAAACGACTAGTCTTAAGAATTTAAAAATTTTTGGTGTCGATGTTAGTTGTGGTAGAATTAAACTGATATTTCTTACTTGAGAAAACGTCAATGTCAACTAGCTGTTGTGATTTTTCCCCCATTAAGGCTTTTGGAGTCTCGACAAGAAAAAAAATAGGCTGATAGTCGTTACTTGTAATTTGTCCCTATTTTACCGTCGCTTTTTAAAGGCGGCTTTTGTATTGTACAGTTGACAAAAAAAAAGAAATAAATTGAATCGAGCTACAGTCCTGAGCTCTTCCTGCGTTTTATAGTTGTACGATATAAACCTATTCGCTAAATCTTTGATGTTGTGCTGAAAGAATTTTAATAGTAGCTGCATCACCTTGTCCCTTAGCACTCACTGTATCGCTTTTCCTTCCACCCAGTAGCGGCATTCTTACTAACGATCCTTGTTAATGTTTAAACGCATTTCAAATAATATCATTTCTCATTTGAACTTGTAATCAAACGTTAGGAATGTTCAGAATTGGTGCTCAAATGTTGTTTGAATAGCCTTTTTTACCGTGAAACCAATTTTCAATGTATTAAGAAATATGGATAGCACAAAGCCAACTCCAACTTAGAAGCTCTGCTCGCCATTCCATCAGCACCTTCCGTTTTTTCTCGAGAATGAACCGTTTGTTTTCTCCATCAACCGTCTTCCACGATAGACTTCCGCAGAATTAAGCCATTTGGTTTGTTTTAATACAGCTGGCGTGGGAACACTATTTCAACCAATTAGAGTTAAATTGAGGTTTAGGTTCAGACTTTGTACTGTTTTTTTAAAACTATTTATCAGACGATTACAGGGGGATTTCAGATTGGTGATGAAGAAGGAGGGGCCCAGGGAGTAACCAGATATGAATAGGTTAGCAGTGCGAGGGTGTAGTGGAGTTGATGATGGAACGTTTAATTCTTCAGAGAGACTAGAGCTGATCCTCTCGCTACCAGAACAGCCATTTACTTTCCTCCTTGAATATTCTTGGGTATAAGATAGAGATCGCATTGGGATGTTTCAACCAAATACTCAGGATAATTCTACCAATTGAGTGATCCCTGTGTTATAGGTTCGTTCGGGCGTCACACAATAATCAAGGCCTTCCTTCCAATAAACCAATATATTCCTTTGTTCCAAGTATCGAATCAAGCCCACAGGTATAGAATGAAAGAGGAGCGAAGTAGAGCCGTTGGAGTCCGGAAGAGAAATAGATCGAGTGCCTCGTTGCGCGCCGGGGTCCCGATTTTCTTAACCTCCCGATCGCGGCAACGCGGTCCCTCCCCTCTCCCTGTTCATCAGCAGCTATCTTCCTCTTCAGATTTAATTGGAGCTGCTTCAAGTGGCTCTGCCCGATAAAAAGAAGCTCCGGAGTTCCGAGTCACAGCTCATTCCGATCGTGCCCGTAACACCTGCATGAATGAAGCATGCAAATGGCCTCTATGGCCAGTGTCTACGTGATTTTCCTATTTGCCATTGCCGCCGCTCTTGTTATCCAATCGAATATTGAAGTTGAGTTTTATTAGTCCCATTCCTCGTCAAAACACATCATCTTGTAATCTAATCCTAGAAGGTTGTTTACTCAACATCTTTTATGCATAAGACATTCAATACGTAGAAAAAAAGAAAACGTATTGTTTACGGGAAAATAGGTTTGACCCTCGTTTCTAGATGTAGAACGTGAGAGTGAGTTGAGTTTGGAAGAGAAAACACCACATAGATTAAAATGAATTTCACTTGGTTGCTGTTGATAAAACCCATACCTGAAATGAGTAACTGACGATCGGCACTAAAATCCTGGGCTGCATTGTGAAACCTGAATTCTGTCGCTAAATGAGATCTTGAGTCCCGAGATACGGCTTCCACACACTAAAAATTACCATTCCAGAGCTAGGTTGTCGATATAGAGCTGGGTGTACAGTAAAGAGAAATGGCCTCCTCTTGCTCAAGGCTGACGTTGGGCGTAGACACATTCGAAGCTTTCAAAATAAAATGAAGGTTGGAGATATCTGAGAGACAAGTATTTGTAAGGCTAAGGAATCAAAAATATTCCTGAGCTCTAGGGCTTTAGGACTATTGGGACAGAGCCCTACAGAACGTATGAAGTAGTGCTTTTTTTGTAAGCTGCTCGAAAACGTTCCCAAGGGTTTGGACTGTCTGCGAACTTCACATACTTCGTTTTCGTGAATTTAACACAAGATGGAGTAAGATGAAAATTGAAGGAAGACAGGGTTTTAAAGTAAATTTCCTGAGTTTTTGGCATTTAAAAGCTGACAGCTTTATCCTATAGCCAGGTACTTTACGAGAATTCACTGCTCTTTTGAAGAAAAATTTATATTTATTGCAGAAAATAGTATTCTCCCTCGTTTTCTTTTTCATCCCTCAAACACATGGGATGGTCAAACTAAAACTAGTCACTAACACATCTATAGCGATTGTTCAGGCAAGGTGATAGCAGTTAGAGCTGTCCAAGTTCTACCCTGGCTCTGTAACCATGCTTATCAGTGTAACCCCTCTTATGTGCGACTAATTTCAAGTGATTTCAAAAACGTTAAACCCTGGTGGAATGGTTCAGTAAGCTTTTTAGTAGTTGGCCTTCGCAATTTTTTAAAGTGACCGTCGCCCTGCAACATGATGGTTAAATGGACTTGTTATTTCTCGATCATTTATTTATTGACACGCTATTAAAATTTGTTCTAGTAGAAATTTAAATATGTATTTTGTGTTAGTTGAAGACTGCTTATTTAAAAGTTGTAATGTGTTTGGTGCTTTTCAGCTTTTCTCCACTTTTTCGAAGTGTGTTTTTTCCTTGAAAAGCGGGTCGTTTTGAAAGTTTGATGTATTTCGTAGTGTTTAACAGTTTTGTTTGATTGGAGCCATCTTGGATTTTTCTTTTGTTTATGGAAGGGAGGAGGAGGGAATCCGAGGCATTGTTCGTTGGTCTCATATGCTTGTGAGTTGTTGGTGCGAATGGACTTGCTTATGACATCTGCATGTGCAAGTGCAAGAAAGTAGACTGCACGTTTGACCAGAACCGTACTGTTTGTTCTCCCACACTGAAGTGGTTCGGTCTCAATGCTTAAAATCCAGGGCTTTAGGAAAATCCTAAAGATGACTGCGTCTTGGAAATATCTGGTGCGTAGCAACACACAACTTTCCGCCACCCCCGTAATTTCGAACACCACCTACATTTGCGGGCGCTATATCTTCGTTTGACGCATTTTTACAGGAACATTTACGGAGAACAAAGTGTAGGGACTAGTTAGCTGAGAGTACTCCGAATGTTTGATCAAAATCGTTAGAGCCGTTTTTGAGAAAATTGGAATACCGATAAATTAATATTCGACAAATCTCCTTTTCTGAGTTAACTTGGCTTATATCTCCGTTCCACATATATATACAGAAATAATTATGAAGAACGAAATGTGGCTATGGGTGACTTAAAGACACTCCATTAAGATTTATCACATCTGGTGAAAAAGTTACCCTGAAATTTACGGAAATGTTAGAAAAAACGTTATTTTCGACACATTTTGATTTTTATCTCTGTTCAATGGGCCGTCAGAGGAACATTTATTGAATAGAATATGTAGGTATTAACTATTTGAAAACATCCTGTGAGTTTGGTGAAAATCGCTGACGCCGTTTTGCCAAAAAGCGTAAAAAACCTCTTTTTGCTTCAGGGGCCCATATCTCCGTTCACCGTATTTTCGTGGATATATGTATGGAGAAGAAAAGTTAGGTATTGATTAGGAGAAGATAATTTGGAAGTTTAAACAAAATCGTTAGAGCCGTTTTCGAGAAAAATGAGAAAAACCCTAGTTTTTGGTACATTTTCGTCCCCCCCCCCCTTCCCATCGGCCGAAATCGTCCATAACCTTATTTTGATGTCTACAAAAAATAACGAACAAAACAACAAAAGAACCAGCTCAATCGGATCAGCCGTTCTCCCGCAAATCGAACTACAGACACACATACACACACACACAGGTCTGTTTCTTTATTTGATGACTGCACCTAAACCCTCGACGAGGATTATATCAGTCATAGAAGTTGCGGTTTCGCTAATATGCAAGAGGCCGGCCCCTGCAGCATCCACCGAACTCAGACCTGTGGAGGTACGGCAGGTATTTGGTCGTTAGCCAGTCTCACCGTAGAGAGCTGTTGCCCGTGTGTTACCGCGCGGAGGTGACCACCTGAGGAATCCCGTACCATCTGGGAGTAGTTCATAATCTGGTTCCCTACCTGATCTTACTTTTTACTTGGGTGGCAAGTTTCAAAAGGACAGATCAACTATAACCACGTTTCTTAGCCATTACCTTCTTTGCGAACTTTGCAAAATGGTTATAGGCTTCCTTTGTAGCAGGTAATGCTGCTAAGTTCGTTTGCCCTCCCAACAACCGTCGCTCACTGTTGTAGAAACTACAGTGGAGCAGCACATGGTTTCTTGTTTCCTCCGCACTGGAGGCACAAGACGTGCATAATGGAGAGTCTTTCAGAGAAAAGGAGTGGAGCCGCGCATTGAAGTTACCATGTCCCGTGAGGAACTGGCTCGTCCAGTGGTCTGGCTCAACCCATTTTCTAGAAAGACGTTCACGGATGTTGGGGAAGAACTCATACGTATCACGTCCCTTTGACGAGGATTCCCATCTCGCTTGCCATTTCTCTAGAGCCCATTCATCAATGGCGGCAAGTTTCTGTTCTGTGGTGAGATCCGCACGGAGTTCAGCCCAAAGCGGGGGAAGCTCCCGTTTCACTCTCCACTTGTCAATCATGCACTCAACAGCCAAGTCAACTGGTAACTGACCAGTGATCACCTGGAGTGCTTCCGTTGATACAGTCTTGTAGGCCTTGGTGATCCACAGGAGCGCAGCTCTCTGGGATTGGGCCAATACTCTCTTTTGATTGACTGTTAGTTTGCTACCCCAGACAACGGGGCAGTAGCCAATCACACCTAAATAGATGGCCTTATACATGAGGATGGTGTCGTGGTCACACACACCCCAAGTGGCCTTAGTAATGGCACGCAGTGAGGCAAACCTTGCAATGGTAGTGCCTTTAAGGGACTGGAGGTGTTGGTTGAAACCCCACCTCTCACCTATATTCACTCCTAAATACTTGACGTGCTTTTCAAGAAGGAGCCTGTGGCCGCCAAAGCGTATTGTGGGTGGATTATTCACTTTCCCCTTCAAGAAGATTAGCTGGGTTTTTTCCTCAGCCACCTGCATCTTGACGTGCTCGCACCATTGGTTGACAGTGCGGAGCACGTGGTGGGTTTTTTTCTTCAATTTGGCGGACTGACTCTGCAAAGATCAGCACAGTCAAGTCATCCACATAGGCGTACGGCTCGCAGTCAGTCTCCATGAGTTTCCTGAGAAGACCTTCGAAGAAGGCATTCCAGAGTGCTGGTCCTAGGACCGAGCCCTGTGGGCACCCCTTCTCAATCTTTCTCCGGACGGAGACATGCCTACTTTCGATCGTAGCAGTTCTGTCTGTCAGGTAACTTCTGACGAGCGAGTACAGGTTACGGGGGATTCCCCTACCTTTGAGCTCATTAAGGAGCGCTGGCCACCAAAGGTTGTCAAACGCTCCTCTGATGTCAATCAGAACTGCTACGACGTACTTAGCCGGTGCCAGCAGGGAAACACGCCGGATCTCGACAATGACATCCTGTGTGGACCTTCCTTTGGTACACCCGTATTGCCTGCCTGTGAGGTTGCGGCCAAAGACTCCTTCGAGGGACTGCAACATCAAGATTTCTAGTGTTTTGCCTAATATGGAAAGAAGGCTGAGTGGTCTCCATGATCGCGGGTCTGACTGATTGCGGTCGCCTCCCTTTTGAAGAGTGACGACACGCGCAGACTTCCACTGAGTGGGGAACTGTCCGACCTGCAGACAGTCATTGAATAAATTAAGGAGACCGCTGGAGATTGTCCGCTCGGCCTTCCTTAGCATATTGCTTTCTATTTTATCTGACCCAGGGGATTTGTTGGGCTTTAAGGTCGCAAGGGCCCTGCTGAGGTCGCCTGTTGTCCACAGTGGGATGTCGGGCTCGTTCGGAGGGTCCATGATCAGCTCCCTTGCTGCCCTCTGGGCTTCAGTGTCTCGAGCTACTTGGTCATCTGGGAACGCCTTCTCAAGGAGGGTTTCCAGTGAACGTTTGATGCTGCAGGCCCAGCCTGTCTCATTTTGCATCGCAGCTAAGACCTGCTCTACATTTGCTTTTCCTATGGAGGACTTGTAGTGTCTGCCCCAGGGGTTCTCAGAGCTCTCCGCTTCCACAAAATTTCGCCAGCCTTGCCGTTTGGCTCGTTTGATGGCGCGGTGGAAGGCCTTCTTCTCTTGGATGAAGGCAGTTCGGAGTGTTGCTCTGGCATCAGGGTCACGAGTGTTTTGGTACATCCTTCTGGCTCTATTTGCACTTTGCTTGAGGGGATTAAGTTCCTCAGTCCACCATGGGACTTTGATCGCCCTGTGCTTCTGTTGGCCAAGTACAGAGAGCCCAGCAGAGTGCAGTGCTGTGGTAAATATGTCCACTTTGCTGTCCACCTCTTCAGGTGTGTATGCTTGCGCTATTAGGTCGGTGTCTGCGGCACGCAGTTCACCTTCCAGTACCCTACAGAATTGTGGCCAGTCAGCATTTTTTGTGCGGAATCGCTTTTCACGCGTGTCTTTGCAGAGGATGTTGTCATCCGTGATGGCAAAGTCAATAACCATGTGATCGCTCTGCTTTGCACCTGGTACGACTCACCAACCCTGCAATTTGAGTAGCAGGGTGTGAGACACGGCTGTGACGTCTATACACGACCTTCCTCCCGGACTATCATAGGTCGCCTCAGTCATGGGGTCGTTGGCAACAATCAAGTTGTACCTGGTGAGCAGCTCTATATACGCCTCGCCCGCCCCATCCAGGGTTGGGGATCCCCACAATGGTGATCTGGCATTTGCATCGGCACAGACTATGCAGGGTCGTCCTGATAGGCCTGCTAGAGCCCGCTCGAGTGGTTGAAGGCTGTTTGCAACTGGTGCGCCGAATTGCCTGTAGAATGATATTACAACCAGCTCAAAGCCACCGGCTCGGATGAGCACAGCGGCCAAGTGCTGGCTGTTCAGGTGAGTGAGTGCGAGCATGTCCATGGACGGGTCGATGCAGGCCACTGCTGCCTTGGCTCCCGTTCTTGCTCCAGCCACCACTCGTGCCTGCGATCCCAGACCAAGAGTTTTGGATCCTATGTATGGTTCCTGTATGGCGAGAACACTGCAGCGTTTCTTGAGTGCATTTTGCAGCAACTCAGCCATAACTGGGCAACTCTTATTTGTGTTGTGCTGAAGGATTCGAACTGTTTTTGACCTATTCATAATCCACTCGTGACTCCTGGAGGGCAATCGCTCGCTGACGAATGGTACAGCGTGCGTCTCGTGTAGAGTGTGCGACCTGTTGGATTTTGCGTTCGACGCAATTGGCACACTTGAGGGGAGCGTCGCGCTTGCATTCCTTACTCAGATGTGGCAAGGCGCACCAGGCGCACACAACAGGTCTTGTACAGGCCACTGCCAGGTGGCCATAGCGCTGGCATTTGTAGCACTGAGTGGGGGCTTGGTACTTTCGTATGACGCACCGCTGCCAGGCTATTTGGAGGTGCCTTGCCCCCTCTAGTTTTTTGTACAGGCAGGGTGATACCTCAATCACCCAATCCTTCTGTCTGCCACGCTTTTTGGTGAAGAGAGGCCTGACGTCCTGCGGCTGCAAGCCTAATGCAGGGTTGTGTTCAACAACTTGTTGGGCCAAGTCCTCTTTTTGTAGGTCAGTCCGCACGTCGCACGATAGCAGGCGTGGGAAACGACCCAGGGGGGCTGACGCTTGGAGCTTCAACTCCTTTTTTGTGGAAATGTGGCTCGTGAGCGCCTTGGCCATTTCTGGCGTTTCCGTCACAATGACGGCGCCACCTCCTACTGCGGTGCGGATGTCTAGCACTCGGACGCTTAGAGCTTGGAGGTCCGTAGCAGGGGCACCCCGCATCAGTGCTCCCATTGTATCAGGGTTGGAGGGACCAGCCTCTCCTTCCTCACATGTCCGCCTAACCACTACCACGTTTTGTCGTGGGTTTTTAGGGGGGAGTTTGGCAAGCGGTGGAGGCTTTTTATTTTTGTTTTTATTTTTACTTTTGCCCTTGTTTTTGGGCAGAGGCGTAGGCGGGGCGCTGCCCTCGGCCTGCACGTCCTGCTTAGTTGGGGCCTGTTTCTGCTTCCCCCTGCGCTTCCTGGCCCTCGCAGACTGCCATTCAGCCTCAGCTCCTTGAGGGAGGGAGGAAGGAGAGGCTACTGCCGCATATGAGGGGCCTGGGGTACTACCCTGGCTCGTTAAAGCTCCTTGAGTTTGGGGGGCTGCTGGCACTGGCTGCTGGGCAATTGCCCTACGCAGCTCTTCCCTCACAACAGCCACCACAGTTTCCCGCAGGGGGGGAGTGGCAGGGGGCGATGTCGTTGGGGGGGATTAGCTTTTATAGCCACCTTCGAAATTTCGAAGAGGCAACTAGTGACGAGGTCCCACATAGGTCCTGTCGCGTTGACCCTCATCCGTGCCAGCTGGCCGTGGATGATTTGGACATATGCACAAATCTGCTCCATGTCCGACAGATTAGGGTCCACGGTGTGTCGTGTGCTTGTAGTAGCCGGGTTGCCCGGGCTACTAGGGGGAGAAGGGGGAGATGAACGCGGTTTGCCCGGTTCTTTCCGCCCTTGTTTGTTTGGACGACGAGTAGATTGCTCATCGTCCGAAGAGGGAGGGGTCGAGCTTGGCGAGCCCGAGGAAGAGGTGCAGGTGGCGTTTTTATTACCTTTTTTAGACTCAGTTGGGTCTGAAACGAAAAGATCTGATGAAAAGGTATTAAAGAAATTGGGTTGGAGTACTGACTTAACGGCCAGACGATGATGTTTTTACAGCGAAAGCGCTTGCCCACAGTAACTCACAAGCCAGAGGAGACGGACTCACCTAACAGGTACGTTAACTTTAGTAATCTGATGAAAACCCAAATTTTTTTTTTGGGCCGATTACTATACTTTCCTTCCCTTCGGATAGCGGAAAGTAAAAAAGAGAGGTGCGTCTAAGTATAGATTATGATGATAACGGAAATCCTTGAACGTCTTGGGAGAAATTGGGTTTGCGTCACATCACTAGATGGGCCAGTTCCAGTAACCTTTCTGGTTCCACTTCTTCAGGCTGTGACAAAAATCTCTCCCTTTGAAACTTGCCACCCACTTGAATAGTTAGATCAGATGGGGGTGGGGAGGTGGAGATGTCCCAGATGGTGTGGAGTCCCTAGGGCTATACCTCTGCGTGGTAGCACGTGGCTAACAGTTCTCTACTTGATGACAACTTGCCGCACTTCCACAGGTTTGGGTTTGATGGATGCTGAGCTAGTTACCGTTCTTTTCAGAGGGTGGTAAAAGAGTTTTAGTGAGAGAGTGGCTGAAAGGGTGTGCTGAAAAGGAAGAGAGGGTGGAGAATTGGTCATTCAATGTCTGGAATAATCCGTAGGGAGCGGAGGGAGTAGTGGCGGTTAATTGGTATTAGTTGCTTGGTTTTAAGGAAATCCGTAAGTGAGCCGTTTCCTTTTATGCGATGTATTTATTGGTGTAAACACCACAAGTACACCACTAGGGAAGACACGCTGCATTTATTTGCCTGAAATTGCTGTTTGGTTGGAATTTCGAGAAATACGGGAATTCGGATTTTAGTGAGAATGACGTTCAAATTCGTTCATGACCCTCGAGTCCTGATCCATTATTTATATTCTCTGAAAATACGTGGGATAACAGCGAGGATAACAACTCTTTACAACGGTTTTATGAATGAGAGACAAACGTTTCGATATCACCGTCAAACTTTCAACGAAGTCCACTCTTCGAAAATGAGGAGTAGAACTAAAAGAACTTGGTGAGTTTATTTCAATAGCGTCCACATCTATTTTCGTATTTTCCACTCGCGCGTAGACTTAAATTCAGTTTTGTAAGCAGTTTTAGGAACATCTTGTAATGGACCAGTTCACGTGCTGGTGATGAAAACCCGGCGTTACGATGGCACGTTCAACAATAACACGTAAACCTGAGAGAAAAGCCTGGACTCGCTGTTCTGACTGATGAATCTCAATATATCCCGATACTCACGCATGTTTGGGGATATATTGCAATTCGCATCTATTAATGCATTACATTTGTATTTATTTATTTATCTCAGGATTGTCCTATTAAATTTCAATAATACAACAATCTAACTTGGAAGGGATAAGAACTTTCACAAGAGTGGGTATACAATTATGGCGGGAGTATAAGCAGAAGAGAAGAATGAACACATCAGTAGAAGGAAACTTAGGAGGATTAAATTTAAGTTTGAAGAATGTTAGGGGTGAAAAGCACCGTGGATTAACTGTCAAAAATAGATTTGGAGTACGGGGATGGCGGTGAAATGGTCGATTTCTTCTCTTGAAACTGAAGAGGTTGCTTTCGATTCATGAATGACCTCATTCGTTCTGAATGCAGAGCGTACTTCCTTATTTGGCAGTTTTGTCAATGCTCGAAATATTATTTATTTTCTCAATTTTCAAAACCAAATCACTGAACTATTATCTTTATCTGCTTTGTTAGCAGTTAACTTTGTGGACGTTGAAAATCAGGAGATCTACTTTTGCCCCAATTTTGAATGCCCCAGCTCCCCACATTCGAGTAACATCTAGAGCAACGACGGTTTTATATGTGGTCGATCAGATGAAGGATGAAAGCCGTCCTAGCTTTCTATTAGGCCGTGACGTTTGCTTCTTAACTTTAATATTTACTTCGATGTTCAAAAGTTCTGCTCGTCACACCTTATAAGTCACTCTCAAAATGTCGATTTATTTTTGGGAAAAGTGAGAACGAGGGGAGAAACAATTACGTACATATTACGGTTTACGGCAAAAATGTTTCGAAACTATATCGAACTTTATGATGAACTTATTTATACGGAACGTATAATGAAGTGGGAACGATAGCAAAATCTCGAAAACTTTTGAAATCTGACAATGTTTTTGCACTTTTGATTTGGTTTTATTATGCAATGTGTTTGCATGTTGATAATTTGATCAACCATTTTCCTTTCTTCGTCATTTTTATAACTAGTTTTTATGTTTACTCGATCGTATTTTGGACGTTCACTAACTAGCGGGAAATGCTCTAATAGACAACAAAAATACGTTCATCCGTAGTTAATAATGAAAGATATTTTAAGATCGTTAAACTGGTTTATCATGTAGGGTGTTTTTTTTTTTTTTTTTTTTTTAAATAGAAGAAAACTTTATTGTATATAATACATTTTGGTTGGGAATAATTTAACACGATTTATGAACTGCAACTTGGAACTTGGGTGAGGGTGCTACTTACTAGTAGTCCTCAATGTCTTCTAGGAAGTCGGTAGGCAGTTTCCTCTTCAGCCGGCGGTTGGGTCGACTTTGGGGAAGGTTCTAATATAATTTCATCCTCGTGGTGACATAAACGCTACGATAACCCGTTCAGCCGAATTTCGATCTCAAACGATTCTCATAAAATGTGGTTGGGTCAGTGTCAGCGAGTCAACAGGACGAAAAGGTTTACTATTTGAATGGTGCAGTTCCCAACGCGGCCGTCATAAAGATTGAAATTCGAAAGTATTTAAAAGTAGCACAAAAGAAAAAGAGTCCTTTAGAGTTTATTGTCTCCGTTCGCAGTCCTCGATTGGGAAAAAATACACACAAAAATGTGTTGATGTATTTTTGTAAGTGAAACATAATTTAAGCTAGAGTTCCATTTAATGTTGACAAAACCAATATTGAATCGAAAAGATACATACTGAATTATTTGGTGTTATTTGTTAAAATAATACTCATTCATTAAGACGGTGTAACATGTTGTTGTTAACTTAGGACGTAAAGTTATGTGTGTTATCATAATTAATAAAATATATTGTATGTTCGCTCTTTGTACATACCATAGTGGCCTTATTATTGTTATGATTTGTAACGAATATATGTTTAACTGGAGTTCGTTTTTATGTATCTCTTATCGCTCAGCGCCCTGTTATCATGACACGCCATTTTCAGATTTTACTGAGATGAGAAATTAACGGTCTATCTACCTTTCTAACTTCTCTGTGTTTGAGCGTTTTCAAGGGGCTCTGTCGATTGACTGTCAGCCTCAAGCCTCGGGGGTGGGGGAGGTCGCTACGATTTTCTAACGATATAAATAAAAAATCTGGCTCACGAAACGCAACCATATATACGACAACTGGTATGTCGTGCCGCGACATCTCGTGTACTGTTGTCAAGAATTTGCGAATGCTTTTATAAGCAATCAAATGCTTATTTGACACCATCGACGTTTTTTCTGCTTCAGGGCAATCAGTGATAAGGATAGGTAGCCTAAATCAGTATTTGAAACCATTCACCACCGAAACAAAAAATGTGTGACAGTCACACATGGTAGAAGTGAAACTTTAACGTGCAAAAACGAATCGCAACGGACAAGTGGAAAAACGAATCACAACGGACAAGTGGAAAAACGCATCGCAAAAAAATTTTTACTCGAAGTTTTACGGGCAGATTGTTAATGTACTTGTCGAATTTGAAAACCTGCCCGTAAAACTTCGAGTAAAAATTTTTTTGCGATGCGTTTTTCCACTTTTCCGTTGTTTTTGCACTTGTCCGTTGTGATACGTTTTTCCACTTGTCCGTTGTGATTCGGTTTTTCACGTTAAAGTTTCACTTCTACCATGTGTGACTGTCACACATTTCTTTATTCACAGGTTTACTGCAAATTATGATTTGGTTAGGGTAGGTAAATTGTAATGAATGCATTTTTTATATTATTTAAACATATTTTATTTTATTAAACAAGAAAACAGAATTCAATGGCGGAAAAAAATCTAGGTCCCTGATGTATGTTAGATTTTATTTCCGTTCAATGGACAGCTACAGAAATAGTTGCGGGTAACAAAATGACGGTATATGTTACTGGAATTCGGCCGGTTGATCAAATTCAGACTTACACTTGTTGTAATGTTCAAACAAAGAACAATTCAAGGAAAATAAGACACTAACGGCACGCGGTGTTCCCAGGCGGTCACCCATCCAAGTACTAACCACGTCCGACGTTGCTTATCTCTACGGTGATCGGACGAGGCCCGGTGTGTTCAACGTCGTCTTGCCAAAATACCAAAATACCAAATAGTTTATTGTCGTAATATTTACATTTAATGATAATAATAATTAAATTACATATTATAGGTAGTTAACAATGTCGGCATATGGCTGCCTCGCTTGCGTAAACATAAGGGGTATATGGGTCACAGTCCTTAATTATTATACATTTAACATAACACTACAATAACTAGGAAACTTTAATGGCGAAAACCTAGAATCTTAAGTTAAGTTTACTTACAACTAAATATTTACACACAAGCACAACTAACACAGCACACACACTTAGCACAGCTAACACAACACACACACACTAAGAACAACTAACACAGCACACACAGCACAGCACACACTTACAACTAAATATGTACACACAATCACACAGCATTCACTCATTACAAGAGCAGCTCAGATCCGCCGCCTTCGCCTTGCGCTCCTCCATTGAGGTCTCCTAAGGGTGTTCAGGTTTCTTACTAGTGGGTTTGGGTGTGAGGCAAGTTTGTCAGTGTATGATTGTGTGATGCGTGTGATGTGATCTGGTATGTGTTCCATGTTGTGGAGTTCGTGTAGTCGTGATGTGTTTGTGCGGAAAGGGCTGTTTGTGGCGATCCGGAGGCATTTGTTCTGTGTTACTTGTAGCTTGTGTATGTTAGTGAATGCCGCTGTGTGCCAGACAGGACACGCGTATGTTATTGTGGGTCTGATGATGGCTTTGTAAATGAGGAGTTTCAATGGTGTGCTCAGTGATCGTGATGTCAGAAGGTTGTAGTATCTGCCAAGTTTCCCAAGGGCTTTTTTGTTGACCTCTTTAATGTGGTCGCCAAAGGATAGCCGTTTATCCAAATAAACCGCCAGGTACTTGACAGATTTGGAAAAGGGAATTTTGTTGCCTCGGATCGTAATGAACTGTGGTGTCTTTTGTTTGGCTGTGAAAAGGATGGCTTCAGTTTTGGCAGTATTGATCTTGACCTTCCATCTCTCCAGTTTCTGTATGACCTGATGCGCGGCATTTTGCAGTCTGCCTGTCGCTTTATTTATGGACGTACTCGACGTATAAAGCGCCAGGTCGTCCGCAAAGCCCGCTATGTGAACGTGTGGTGGTAAGTTCTCAAAGGTCTCGGAAATGTACAGTGTGGCGGCTGGCCACTCTACAACAAAAGCCGCCTCATCCCAACAGAGGGCGCTAGCCACAGGCCACTCCTGGAGGGGTGGCGGGCGACCAATCAGAGAGGGCGACTCCCTCATAGAACAGGTATAAAAGGGCCTGCCTGCACACACTTCAGTCATTCGGGTTCTGACCTTCGTGGATTAAACCTCGACGCTCTCTACCTGCTCGGACTCGCCGGACTGCTCGACTGCCTTTCTAAGCTCGACTTTCCCGTCGCCCTCATCCCTCGCCCCGCGGATTCGCCGCTCGACCGAGGTCATCGACTCAACCGAGTCCCTCGCCCCCCCCCGACGCCCGCCGCTTCTCCTCTCGCCGATCTCCGCCACCTCCTCTACAACCAGGTACGTCGTTTCGTTTCCTTCCGTTAACAGCGCTCCCGCTATCCTACGTCTAACAGTTCTGCCCGATTTTCGTCCTCTCAAAAATCCCCCCTTGTCTGAACAGTAGAAGAAACCTGGCTTACTGCTACGCCGTAAGCCTCTGCGAACAATAACCAGAACCGAGCTCCCCCGTGTGCGATTCGTCGCCATGGAGGACTCTCCACGCCCCTCCACCTCATCCGCCCCTTGTGGCCCCACCACCCAGCTCGCTGTCACCAGACAACGACAGGCACCCTCCACCGCATCTCCTCCATCTCCCTCAATGACCCAAACCCGCTCGGACATTCAGTCGGCCCTCCAACAAGCCCTCGCCCAAATGGCCTGCCTGGAGGTCAAAATCGCCGAACTTACGGCAGCACTCTCCCTCCTACAAGACGAGCCCACTCCAACAGTTGTCCCAAACAAAATGGACACAGCCCCTGCCCCCTCGGACGACGCACCTCTCCCTAACAGGAAACGTGCCCCCCCGTCCCGCTCCACCACCCCAGTGCCCTCTGCACCAGAGGAATCCACGGCTACCACAGCCCCCACAAAGACCGAGAAACGGTCTCGCCCAAACCGCATCCTCCCCCCCGCGTCTGACTCTGACTCGGACTCTGACTCCGAGGAGGAAGACACAACCAACTCCTCCACTCACCCCCCGCCAATCGTAATAAAACAAACAGAGCGTTGGCCGGCTATTCATGCCTACCTCGGAGCAGAAGGCATCACCCACCGCCGCTGCATTAACTCAAACGCAGGGTTGAGGCTGTACCTCAACACTGTCGAAGATTTCCGTCGCCTCTCAGCACAACTCGAAGAGGAAAAAATCGAATACACGACCCACCAAGTCCGCCAAGATCGCGACTTGGAAGTGGTGATCCGCCATATCCCCACTACCTATCCCCTTGAAGACATCAAACTCGGACTGGAGAACCGCAAATTCCCCATCAAATCTGTATACCGGATGAAGACTGGAGAAAAACTCTGGCCCCTCGTCCTCGTCCACCTGGACGCAAAATCCCCCAGCGCCAGGTCTATCTTCAACCTCACCAGCTTCGACGGCCTGGTAGTCAAAGTCGAACCAAAGAAAAAATCAAAAGTGGTGCCCCAGTGCCTTCGCTGCCTCGGCTTCAGGCACACGGCAAATTACTGCCACGCAAAGTGGGTCTGCGCTTTCTGCGCAGAATCACATCCCACCCCAACCTGCCCACTCAAAGACTCTCGCAGGATGCCGGTCTGCGCCCACTGCAAGGGCCCCCACCGTGCCACCTATAGGGGCTGCCCAAAAGCCCCTAAGAAGAAGCCCTCCCAACAGAGGAAGGCAGCCCCCGCTCCCCCCCTGCCAACCAACAACCAGCCCCCCCGACCAGCCCCAACACCAGCTCCACTGGTCACCCCTGCCCTCTCATACGCCAGAGCTGCTGCTAGCAACTCCCAGCACAGTCCCCGTCCAACCCCGCCGCCAACAACAGCCATCACCGCCCCACCCCAGCCCCAATCACTGCCAGTACTCCACCCAAGCCCGCTGCAGCCACTCCCATCAACTATCCCCTCCGCGGATCGTGAACGTGCCTTGCGGGACATCGCCTCCTGCCTCTCCCAGGCCGTCCTCCTCCTCCAGACCCTGTTCACCACCAGCGCCTAAGGCAACATCCATCCTAAATTGGAACGCCAACGGCATCTTGGCCAAACACCGCAACAAAGTTGCCGAGCTCCACGACCTACTACAGGAGTTATCAGTCGATGTGGCCTGCATCACTCGAACCACACACGGTCTACCGACAAGCTCTTCATCCCGAACTACTCGGTTTACAGATGCGACCGCCCAGGATCCCAAACCGGGGGAGGAGTTGCCATCTTGGTCCGCAACTCCCTCAGACATCAAGCCTTCAGCACCCCCACACTATCCCTGGAAGCCTGCGGAGTAACAGTCCAGCTGAAGTCTGGCCCACTACGGATTGTCTCTTGCTACTCCCCGCCCAATACCCACAACTTGGACGAGATTGTCCCCCTGCTAGACTCACCCCACCCAACAGTGCTTGCTGGCGACTTCAATGCCAAGCATCAGTCTTGGGGTTGCCGAACCAAGAACAGGAAAGGATCCTCCCTCCTCCGCTTGCTGCGTCGACACAACTTCTCCATAGATGCGCCGGCAGACCACACCTTCCACTCAGCCGACCCGAACAAACAATCGGACATCCTTGACCTCTTCATCTCGAAGAACACCACAATCGAGAAAGAGCCTCGGACCCTACCTGCTCTCGACTCCGACCACTACCCTGTGATTCTGGAGATCCCTGGCACACCAGACGCCACTCAGATCACCCACCAGCGAATCGACTGGCTCTCCCTTCGTTACTACCTGGAGACCTCCACCTTTAAATGTCGCACTCCCCGGTCAAGGGAAGACATCGACTCCGCTGTGTCCAACCTCACTCTGGACATCCAGGACAAGGTACGGCTTGCCACAACCTCCTCTCCAGCTACCCCAGGCCGCCAACGCCTCTCGCCGGACATCAGAGCCCTGATCCGGAAGAAAAACCACTTACGCAGGCTGCTCCAGCGGACCCGCCTCCAGTCCCTACGACCCAGGCTCAATGCCGCCAAAAGGGAGCTCAACGCTGCCCTTCAAGCTACCAGAGACGCCAGCTTTGAAAAATACATAGCTGAAGCTGAACTCAACCCCAAGCGCTGTTGGAAGATCGTCAAATCCCTACGGAACAGGCAACCCCACTCTCCACCCCTCTACCACAACAACACCTCACACTCCGCTGAAATCGACAAAGCAGCCATCTTCGCCGAATCTCTCGAAGAACAATGCTCCCCTTTTCCCTCGCACGACGACCACACCACCTTCCACGCCGAGGTCAGCTCCCTAGTACGCAGCTTCCCTCAAGGGCACCCTGCAACCTTCAGTCCAACCTCCCCGAAGGAAATCAGCGAAACCATCAAAGGCCTCACCAAAAACAAGGCTCCAGGCAGCGATGGCATTTCAAACGGAGTCCTGAAGACACTCCCCAGGATCCACACAGTGGCCATCTGCAACATCATCAATGCCTGCATGCGCCTCCAATACTTCCCTGCAGCGTGGAAAGAGGCCACAATCATCTGCATCCCCAAGGCTGGAAAGCCTCTGAACAAAGCTTCTAGCTACAGGCCCATCAGCCTTCTCTGCACCCTGAGCAAGATAGCCGAGGCCATCATTTTAACCCGCCTCATCGAGTTCATGGCCACCAACAAGGTTCTCCCAGACTTCCAACATGGCTTCAGACACCATCACGGAACCTGCCACCAGCTCCTCAGGGTGACTGAATACTTAGCTGAGAGCCGGAACAAGCATCGGCACACATCCATGCTTCTACTGGACGCCCGCCAAGCCTTTGACAGGGTCTGGCACGAAGGGCTGATATACAAGCTCATCCTGCTTCGCTGTCCACCCTCTCTCATTGGTCTGATTCGCTCCTTCCTCACCGACAGGACCTTCAGGGTGAGAGTTGGCAAAACTCTATCCACCACCCACCGCATCACGGCTGGCGTACCCCAAGGCTCAAAACTCTCCCCAGCCCTCTTTAACATCTTCTGCCATGACATACCAGTCCACGAGAAGATCATCACTGCACAATATGCGGATGACGTAGCTCTCTCTACACCTCCAAAACCAAGCTGCACTGTGCCACAGTCATGAATAAGTTCCTGCCGTCCCTGCTCAGCTGGTACCACAAATGGGGACTACGCCTCAACGAATCCAAATCAGAAGCCGTCTTCTTTTCCGCCGAAACATCCCCCAAACATCCAAGTGGGAAACCATCCAATCCTGGAAACACCAGGCCAAGTACCTCGGTGTCATCTTCGACAGGAAACTCAACTGGTACAGGCAGACCCTCGCAGTTCGCGCCAAAATCAACGGAGCCTTCATTGCTCTCCGGCCATTCTTCAACAACAGAAAGGTCTCACATCCAACGAAAATCCGTGTCTTCAACGCCATCATCAGGAGCATCAGCACCTACGCTATCCCCGTCTGGGGCACGGCCTCCTCCCTTCGCCAACTCGAGGGCACCTACATGAAGTCCCTCCGAGGTGTCCTCCGCTCACCCCGCTACATCAGAAACCAGCAGCTCCTAAAGGAAACAGGCCTCCCCTCGCTCAGTGCGGCCGCCACAACATATGCCCTCAACCTCCGCAACTCGGTGGCGGGTCACCCCCACCCGTCCCTCAGCTGCCTCACACAATATGCCCCATCCCCTCGGACATCGTCCGTAGGCCCTGCTCCCTCATTCCACGCTAACCCCGTCCCGTTCCTCCCCGCATCGCACATGCGCATGAGTCCCCCTGCATCCGCAGGCCGGCCTCCCATCCTTCTGGTTTAGAACCTCCGGGTTGGCAACCGCGGGGAGGGGTTTTAGTCGGTAAAAATCCGACACTACCCATTTGGGTGTCTTTTGAAGATTTCCCCTCCCCGGAAGCGCCCAAAAAAAAAAAAAAAAAAAAAAAACACACTTCAGTCATGATTCGGGTTCTGACCTTCGTGGATTAAACCTCGAAGAGCTCTATACCTGCCCTGGACTCGCCGGACTGCTCGACTGCCTTTCTAAGCTCGACTTTCTCGTCGCCCTCGTCCCTCACCTTGAGGATCTGCCGCTCGCCCGAGTTCTTTGACCTACGCCCAAGGAACTCGTCCCTCGACCCGCGGATTTGCCGCTCGACCGAGGTCATCGACCTGCGCCAGACAGGGCCATCGACTCAATCCGAGTCCCTCGCCCCCCCTGACGCCCGCCGCTTCACCTCTCGCCGATCTCCGCCACCTCCTCTACAACCAGGTACGTCGTTTCGTTTCGTTTCGTCTCCTTTCCGTTAACATCGCCCTCAGCGCTCGCTATCCTACGATCTAACAGTTCTGCCCGATTTTCGTCCTCTCAAAAAATCCCCCCTTATCTGAACAGTAGAAGAAACCTGGCTTACTGCTACGCCGTAAGCCTCTGCGAACAATAACCAGAACCGAGCTCCCCCGTGTGCGATTCGTCGCCATGGAGGACTCTCCACGCCCCTCCACCTCATCCGCACCTTGTGGCCCCACCACCCAGCTCGCTGTCACCAGACAACGACAGGCACCCTCCACCGCATCTCCTCCATCTCCCTCAATGACCCAAACCCGCTCTGACATTCAGTCGGCCCTCCAACAAGCCCTCGCCCAAATGGCCTGCCTGGAGGTCAAAATCGCCGAACTTACGGCAGCACTCTCCCTCCTACAAGACGAGCCCACTCCAACAGTTGTCCCAAACAAAATGGACACAGCCCCTGCCCCCTCGGACGACGCACCTCTCCCTAACAGGAAACGTGCCCCCCCGTCCCGCTCCACCACCCCAGTGCCCTCTGCACTAGAGGAATCCACGGCTACTACAGCCCCTACAAAGACCGAGAAACGGTCTCGCCCAAACCGCATCCTCCCCCCCGCGTCTGATTCTGACTCGGACTCTGACTCCGAGGAGGAAGATACGACCAACTCCTCCACTCACCCCCCGCCAATCGTAATAAAACAAACAGAGCGTTGGCCGGCTATTCATGCCTACCTCGGAGCAGAAGGCATCACCCACCGCCGCTGCATTAACTCAAACGCAGGGTTGAGGCTGTACCTCAACACTGTCGACGATTTCCGTCGCCTCACAGCACAACTCGAGGAGGAAAAAATTGAATATACGACCCACCAAGTCCGCCAAGATCGCGACTTGGAAGTGGTGATCCGCCATATCCCCACTACCTATCCCCTTGAAGACATCAAACTCGGACTGGAGAACCGCAAATTCCCCATCAAATCCGTTTACCGGATGAAGACTGGAGAAAAACTCTGGCCCCTCGTCCTCGTCCACCTGGACGCAAAATCCCCCAGCGCCAGGTCTATCTTCAACCTCACCAGCTTCGACGGCCTGGTAGTCAAAGTCGAACCTAAGAAAAAATCAAAAGTGGTGCCCCAGTGCCTTCGCTGCCTCGGCTTCAGGCACACGGCAAATTACTGCCACGCAAAGTGGGTCTGCGCTTTCTGCGCAGAATCACATCCCACCCCAACCTGCCCCCTCAAAGACTCTCGCAGGATGCCGGTCTGCGCCCACTGCAAGGGCCCCCACCGTGCCACCTATAGGGGCTGCCCAAAAGCCCCTAAGAAGAAGCCCTCCCAACAGAGGAAGGCAGCCCCCGCTCCCCCCCTGCCAACCACCAACCAGCCCCCCCGACCAGCCCCAACACCAGCTCCACTGGTCACCCCTGCCCTCTCATACGCCAGAGCTGCTGCTAGCAACTCCCAGCACAGTCCCCGTCCAACCCCCCCGGCCAACAACAGCCATCACCGCCCCACCCCAGCCCCAATCACTGCCAGTACTCCACCCAAGCCCGCTGCAGCCACCCCTTCAACTATCCCCTCCGCAGATCGTGAACGTGCCTTGCGGGACATCGCCTCTTGCCTCTCCCAGGCCGTCCTCCTCCTCCAGACCCTGTTCACCACCAGCGCCTAAGGCGACATCCATCCTAAATTGGAACGCCAATGGCATCTTGGCCAAACACCGCAACAAAGTTGCCGAGCTCCACGACCTTCTACAGGAGTTATCAGTCGATGTGGCCTGCATCACTGAAACCCACACACGGTCTACAGACAAGCTCTTCATCCCGAACTTCTCGGTATACAGAAGCGACCGCCCTGGATCCCAAACTGGGGGAGGAGTTGCCATCTTGGTCCGCAACTCCCTCAGACATCAAGCCTTCAGCACCCCCACACTATCCCTGGAAGCCTGCGGAGTAACAGTCCAGCTGAAGTCTGGCCCACTACGGATTGTCTCTTGCTACTCCCCGCCCAATACCCACAACTTGGACGAAATTGCCCCCCTGCTAGACTCACCCCACCCAACAGTGCTTGCTGGCGACTTCAATGCCAAGCATCAGTCTTGGGGTTGCCGAACCAAGAACAGGAAAGGATCCTCCCTCCTTCGCTTGCTGCATCGACACAACTTCTCCATAGATGCGCCGGCAGACCACACCTTCCACTCAGCCGACCCGAACAAACAATCGGACATCCTTGACCTCTTCATCTCGAAGAACACCACAATCGAGAAAGAGCCTCGGACCCTACCTGCTCTCGACTCCGACCACTACCCTGTGATTCTGGAGATCCCTGGCACACCAGACGCCACTCAGATCACCCACCAGCGAATCGACTGGCTCTCCCTTCGTTACTACCTGGAGACCTCCACCTTTAAATGTCGCACTCCCCGGTCAAGGGAAGACATCGACTCCGCTGTGTCCAACCTCACTCTGGACATCCAGGACAAGGTACGGCTTGCCACAACCTCCTCTCCAGCTACCCCAGACCGCCAACGCCTCTCGCCGGACATCAGAGCCCTGATCCGGAAGAAAAACCACTTACGAAGGCTGCTCCAGCGGACCCGCCTCCAGTCCCTACGTCCCAGGCTCAATGCCGCCAAAAGGGAGCTTAACGCTGCCCTCCAAGCTACCAGAGACGCCAGCTTCGAAAAATACATAGCTGAAGCTGAACTCAACCCCAAGCGCTGTTGGAAGATCGTCAAATCCCTACGGAACAGGCAACCCCACTCTCCACCCCTCTACCACAACAACACCTCACACTCCGCTGAAATCGACAAAGCAGCCATCTTCGCCGAATCTCTCGAAGAACAGTGCTCCCCTTTTCCCTCGCACGACGACCACACCACCTTCCACGCCGAGGTCAGCTCCCTAGTACGCAGCTTCCCTCAAGGGCACCCTGCAACCTTCAGTCCAACCTCCCCGAAGGAAATCAGCGAAACCATCAAAGGCCTCACCAAAAACAAGGCTCCAGGCAGCGATGGCATTTCAAACGGAGTCCTGAAGACACTCCCCAGGATCCACACAGTGGCCATCTGCAACATCATCAATGCCTGCATGCGCCTCAATACTTCCCTGCAGCGTGGAAAGAGGCCACAATCATCTGCATCCCCAAGGCTGGAAAGCCTCTGAACAAAGCTTCTAGCTACAGGCCCATTAGCCTTCTCTGCACCCTGAGCAAGATAGCCGAGGCCATCATTTTAACCCGCCTCATCAAGTTCATGGCCACCAACAAGGTTCTCCCAGACTTCCAACATGGCTTCAGACACCATCACGGAACCTGCCACCAGCTCCTCAGGGTGACTGAATATTTAGCTGAGAGCCGGAACAAGCATCGGCACACATCCATGCTTCTACTGGACGCCCGCCAAGCCTTTGACAGGGTCTGGCACGAAGGGCTGATATACAAGCTCATCCTGCTTCGCTGTCCACCCTCCCTCATTGGACTGATTCACTCCTTCCTCACCGACAGGACCTTCAGGGTGAGAGTTGGTAATACCCTATCCACCACCCACCGCATCACGGCTGGCGTACCCCAAGGCTCAAAACTCTCCCCAGCCCTCTTCAACATCTTCTGCCATGACATACCAGTCCACGAGAAGATCGTCACTGCACAATATGCGGACGACGTAGCTCTCCTTTACACCTCCAAAACCAAGCTGCACTGTGCCACAGTCATAAATAAGTTCCTGCCGTCCCTGCTCAGCTGGTACCACAAATGGGGACTACGCCTCAACGAATCCAAATCAGAAGCCGTCTTCTTTTCCCGCCGTAACATCCCCCCCCCAAACATCCAAGTGGGAAACCATCCTATCCCCTGGAAACACCAGGCCAAGTACCTCGGTGTCATCTTCGACAGGAAACTCAACTGGTACAGGAAGACCCTCGCAGTTCGCGCCAAAATCAACGGAGCCTTCATTGCTCTCCGGCCATTCTTCAACAAAAAGGTCTCACATCCAACGAAAATTCGTGTCTTCAACGCCATCATCAGGAGCATCAGCACCTACGCTATCCCCGTCTGGGGCACGGCCTCCTCCCTTCGCCAACTCGAGGGCACCTACATGAAGTCCCTCCGAGGTGTCCTCCGCTCTCCCGCTACATCAGAAACCAGCAGCTCCTAAAGGAAACAGGCCTCCTCGCTCAGTGCGGCCGCCTCAACATATGCTCCTCAACCTCCGCCTTCGGTGGCGGGTCACTAACCCGTCCATCAGCTGCCTCACACAATATGCCCCCATCCCTTCGGACATCGTCCGTAGGCCCTGCTCCCTCATTCCACGCTAACCCCGTCCCGTCCCTCCCCGCATCGCACATGCGCATGAGTCCCCCTGCATCCGCTGGCTGGCCTCCCATCCTTCTGGTTTAGAACCTCCGGGTTGGCAACCGCGGGGGAGGGGTTTTAGTCGGTAAAAATCCGACACTACCCATTTGGGTGTCTTTTGAAGATTTCCCCTCCCCGGAAGCGTCCGAAAAAAAAAAAAAAAAAAAAAAACACACTTCAGTCAGTCCGTCTTCCGACTTCAAGGAGCCAACATCAACTGACCAGAGACTACACTTGAAGACTGCGCCAGCGGAGACGACGAGTCCCTCACCTCGAGGAGCCACTGCTCGACTGGGCCTTCGACTCATCCGAGTCCCTCAGCCGACTCAGCAGGAGAAGGAGCACCGGCTCAACCGAGTCACTCGCCGAGAGGAGCTACCGCTCAACCGAGCCCTTCGACCTACGCTCCGACGCCTGAGGAACTCGTCCCTCGTCTTGAGGATCTGCCGCTCGACCGAGCTCTTCGATCTACGCCCGAGGAACTCGCCCCGCGGATTTGCCGCTCGACCGACGCCTGGGGAACTCGTCCCTCGCCTTGAGGACCTGCCGCCCGACCGAGCTCTTCGGCCGACGCCCGAGAAACTCGTCCCTCGCCTGGAGGCTCTGCCGTTCGACCGAGCTCTTCGACCTCCGCTCGACTGGGCCTTCGACTCAACCGAGTCCCTCGCCTCACACTTTGCCAACCGGCAGAGGCAAAAACCAACGAGACTTTCGTCGGCCCTTTTTTAAGGCCACACGCGCCCTTGAAAAGGGGACCCGACAACTGGTGACCCCGACGCGAATTGAAGAACCAAGAAAACATGACGGACAACCAATCGATTCCATCGCCGCCTGCTCCCGATGCAGCACCTATCCTCGCTATCGGCCCGCCCCCACGGATCCCGCAATTCTGGAAAACGAACCCGACTCTTTGGTTCTACCAAATCGAGGCCGTCTTCGCCACATCGCGCGTCAACTCGAGCGCACAGAAATTCCAACTGGTCGTCGCAAACCTCGAGCTGTCACAGTTGCAGCAGGTAGAAGACATCCTGCGAAACCCTGGGCAGACACCTTACGAAGCCCTGAAGACCCGTCTCTTGCATAGCTTCGAGGAGTCGGAAGCCACCAAGATTCGACGGCTGTTCGAGCAGACGACGCTCGGAGGCGAACGTCCATCACACCTCCTGCGCAGCATGCGACAGCAGGCTGGAGCCCTAATGTCCGATGATCTCCTTCGGAATCTATGGCTCCGAGCTCTCCCCAAACGGATGCAGGAGATCTTGGCCACGATGAACCCCGCCGATCTCGACGAACTGGCCAGCAGATTCGACCAACTGAGTCACCGCACCCGCCCGCCCTCCGACTCACCAGCCAGACGCCGCGACCGCACTCCATCGAGGGTCGGAACAACGACGACCTCTCCTACTACCACGAGCGCTTTGGCGCCAGGGCTAGGAAGTGCAGACCTCCTTGTCTACGTTCAAAAAACTAGCCTCGCCGGCAGCCGCTCGGGCCGAGACTGCCGAAGCGCCACTAGATTCGATCTCCGCCCGCCTCTTCATCACGGACGCCGCAAACCCGCATGACCTTCCTCATCGACACCGGTGCCGCCGTCTCAGTCATGCCTCCTCCGAAAAACAGACACCCAAGACTCACACCACAGGACGACCACGCTCTCTACGCTGCAAATGGGACACAGATCTCGACCTACGGAACACAGACGGTTGCACTCGACCTCGGCCTCCGACGGAAATTCCAATGGAACTTCATACTCGCCGACGTAAAAAAGCCTATTATTGGAGCCGATTTTTTAAGCCACCATGGCCTAGTAGTCGACATCCGAGGCAAACGCATAACCGACAAAGAGACGAATTTGTCTGCACGAGGAACACCGGACTGGCTAGCATTGAGACACTCTCAACCATCCCGATCGACACGAAATACTCCGCTATATTACGTCGCTTTGAAGACGTGACCCGACCCGCCTTCGCCACCGGAGCCATTAAGCACGATGTCCAGCACTTTATCGAGACCACAGGCCGACCAGTCACTGCGAAAGCTCGCCGACTTCCTCCCGCCAAATACGCGGCCGCCAAACTGGAATTTCAGCGAATGATGACAGATGGTATCTGCCGGCCGTCAAAAAGCCAATGGTCCAGCCCTCTACACGTCGTCGAAAAACCCGACGGATCGATACGCCCCTGCGGAGACTACAGGTTTCTCAACTCCAGGACGACGCCAGACAACTACGGCGTCCCGAACATCGGCGACATGAACATCGCTCTCCACGGGAAGACAATATTCACTACTCTCGATCTCGAACGAGCCTACTTTCAAATTCCGATCGCAGAAGACGATATTCCGAAGACAGCGATAATAACTCCTTTCGGGCTCTTCGAATTCACGAGGATGTGTTTCGGGCTCCGCAACGCCGCTCAGACGTTCCAGCGATTCATCGACTCGATCTTCAGAGATCTACCGTTCGTCTTCACGTACATCGACGACATTCTCATCGCCTCCGCTTCCGAAGAGGAACACCAAGAGCACCTACGAAGTCTTCAGCCGACTCCAATCGCATGGATTGACTCTAAAAATCAAAAATGCGTTTTTGGACACACTTCGGTCACATTTCTTGGCTACGACGTCAACGCCGACGGGATAGCTCCGGTCAAGTCCAAAATCGACACCCTGACTGACTATCCAAAACCCAAGGTGATTAAAGAACTCCGGCGATTCCTAGCGATGGCTAACTTCTACCGACGCTGCCTTCCTCACGCTGCCGAAATCCAGCGTCCACTGAACGCTCACCTAAAGGAGCACAAAGAACGACAAGCTGCCTTTGACCGTATTCACGCGCCTAGCCATCCAGGGATCCGAAGCACCCGCAGAATGCTTGCCCGCCGCTACTGGCCAGGAATGAATACCGACGCTGGAAAATGGGCTAGATCCTGCACTGCCTGCCAAAAAGCCAAGGTCTCTCGACACACTGTCTCACCCTCGGCACGTTCCCGATTTCGGCCCGCTTCGAACATGTACACCTGGACCTAGTGGGACCTCTGCCGTCATCTGATCACAAGGCCTACTGTCTCACTATGATCGACCGGTTCACTCGTTGGCCTGAAGCAGTACCTCTGCCAGACATCCACGCTGAAACAGTCGCTCGAGCTTTCGTCGATACGTGGATTGCAAGATACGGCACGCCTCTGCGAATTACAACGGATCAGGGTCGTCAGTTCGAGTCACACCTCTTCAGACAACTTTCAGAGCTACTTGGCATCCAACGCTTTCGGACGACGCCATACCATCCTCAAGCAAACGGACGAATCGAGAGGTTCCATAGGACCCTGAAGGCTGCCCTAACAGCAAGAGACGCCCATGGAGACTGGACAAAGCACCTTCCACTCGTTTTGCTGGGGCTACGCTCAGCAATAGACGACGAGAACCACAGCCCGGCACTAATGACCTTCGGAGCTACGCTGCGTCTCCCAGGTGACCTACTCGTACCATCAGAGCCAACTAAACGAGAGGATTTCGTCCAACAACTCCAGGACTTCATGTCTTCACTTCGACCGACTTCTCCGAAGAACACCACACCGAAAATCTTCCTACCAAGAGACCTCAAGACATGCAGCCACGTTTTTCTCCGAGTCGAAGGGATGAAGAAGTCCCTAACGCCTCCCTACGCAGGTCCCTTCCAGGTCATACAGCGTACAGACAAGACCTTCACGCTACAGCTCGGCGACCGGGAAACCACAGTCTCCATCGACCGTGTGAAGCCAGCGTACGGCGACGCTTCAGACAAGGACACACCCGGAACGACGGTCGACACCCCCACTACAACATCCGAGGACAACCAGACGACCCCAGCACCAACCACGACAACACGATCAGGACGCCCCATCAAGAAAACAGTTCGTTTCGACCTATAACTTCCACCAAGGCGCCTTTTGGGGGGAGCTGTGTGGCGGCTGGCCACTCTACAACAAAAGCCGCCTCATCCCAACAGAGGGCGCTAGCCACAGGCCACTCCTGGAGGGGTGGCGGGCGACCAATCAGAGAGGGCGACTCCCTCATAGAACAGGTATAAAAGGGCCTGCCTGCACACACTTCAGTCAGTCCGTCTTCCGACTTCAAGGAGCCAACATCAACTGACCAGAGACTACACTTGAAGACTGCGCCAGCGGAGACGACGAGTCCCTCACCTCGAGGAGCCACTGCTCGACTGGGCCTTCGACTCATCCGAGTCCCTCAGCCGACTCAGCAGGAGAAGGAGCACCGGCTCAACCGAGTCACTCGCCGAGAGGAGCTACCGCTCAACCGAGCCCTTCGACCTACGCTCCGACGCCTGAGGAACTCGTCCCTCGTCTTGAGGATCTGCCGCTCGACCGAGCTCTTCGATCTACGCCCGAGGAACTCGCCCCGCGGATTTGCCGCTCGACCGACGCCTGGGGAACTCGTCCCTCGCCTTGAGGACCTGCCGCCCGACCGAGCTCTTCGGCCGACGCCCGAGAAACTCGTCCCTCGCCTGGAGGCTCTGCCGTTCGACCGAGCTCTTCGACCTCCGCTCGACTGGGCCTTCGACTCAACCGAGTCCCTCGCCTCACACTTTGCCAACCGGCAGAGGCAAAAACCAACGAGACTTTCGTCGGCCCTTTTTTAAGGCCACACGCGCCCTTGAAAAGGGGACCCGACAACTGGTGACCCCGACGTGATTTGAAGAACCAAGAAAACATGACGGACAACCAATCGATTCCATCGCCGCCTGCTCCCGATGCAGCACCTATCCTCGCTATCGGCCCGCCCCCACGGATCCCGCAATTCTGGAAAACGAACCCGACTCTTTGGTTCTACCAAATCGAGGCCGTCTTCGCCACATCGCGCGTCAACTCGAGCGCACAGAAATTCCAACTGGTCGTCGCAAACCTCGAGCTGTCACAGTTGCAGCAGGTAGAAGACATCCTGCGAAACCCTGGGCAGACACCTTACGAAGCCCTGAAGACCCGTCTCTTGCATAGCTTCGAGGAGTCGGAAGCCACCAAGATTCGACGGCTGTTCGAGCAGACGACGCTCGGAGGCGAACGTCCATCACACCTCCTGCGCAGCATGCGACAGCAGGCTGGAGCCCTAATGTCCGATGATCTCCTTCGGAATCTATGGCTCCGAGCTCTCCCCAAACGGATGCAGGAGATCTTGGCCACGATGAACCCCGCCGATCTCGACGAACTGGCCAGCAGATTCGACCAACTGAGTCACCGCACCCGCCCGCCCTCCGACTCACCAGCCAGACGCCGCGACCGCACTCCATCGAGGGGTCGGAACAACGACGACCTCTGCTACTACCACGAGCGCTTTGGCGACAGGGCTAGGAAGTGCAGACCTCCTTGTCTACGTTCAAAAAACTAGCCTCGCCGGCAGCCGCACGGGCCGAGACTGCCGAAGCGCCACTAGATTCGATCTCCGCCCGCCTCTTCATCACGGACGCGCAAAACCGCATGACCTTCCTCATCGACACCGGTGCCGCCGTCTCAGTCATGCCTCCTCCGAAAAACAGACACCCAAGACTCACACCACAGGACGACCACGCTCTCTACGCTGCAAATGGGACACAGATCTCGACCTACGGAACACAGACGGTTGCACTCGACCTCGGCCTCCGACGGAAATTCCAATGGAACTTCATACTCGCCGACGTAAAAAAGCCTATTATTGGAGCCGATTTTTTAAGCCACCATGGCCTAGTAGTCGACATCCGAGGCAAACGCATAACCGACAAAGAGACGAATTTGTCTGCACGAGGGAACACCGGACTGGCTAGCATTGAGACACTCTCAACCATCCCGATCGACACGAAATACTCCGCTATATTACGTCGCTTTGAAGACGTGACCCGACCCGCCTTCGCCACCGGAGCCATTAAGCACGATGTCCAGCACTTTATCGAGACCACAGGCCGACCAGTCACTGCGAAAGCTCGCCGACTTCCTCCCGCCAAATACGCGGCCGCCAAACTGGAATTTCAGCGAATGATGACAGATGGTATCTGCCGGCCGTCAAAAAGCCAATGGTCCAGCCCTCTACACGTCGTCGAAAAACCCGACGGATCGATACGCCCCTGCGGAGACTACAGGTTTCTCAACTCCAGGACGACGCCAGACAACTACGGCGTCCCGAACATCGGCGACATGAACATCGCTCTCCACGGGAAGACAATATTCACTACTCTCGATCTCGAACGAGCCTACTTTCAAATTCCGATCGCAGAAGACGATATTCCGAAGACAGCGATAATAACTCCTTTCGGGCTCTTCGAATTCACGAGGATGTGTTTCGGGCTCCGCAACGCCGCTCAGACGTTCCAGCGATTCATCGACTCGATCTTCAGAGATCTACCGTTCGTCTTCACGTACATCGACGACATTCTCATCGCCTCCGCTTCCGAAGAGGAACACCAAGAGCACCTACGAGAAGTCTTCAGCCGACTCCAATCGCATGGATTGACTCTAAAAATCAAAAAATGCGTTTTTGGACACACTTCGGTCACATTTCTTGGCTACGACGTCAACGCCGACGGGATAGCTCCGGTCAAGTCCAAAATCGACACCCTGACTGACTATCCAAAACCCAAGGTGATTAAAGAACTCCGGCGATTCCTAGCGATGGCTAACTTCTACCGACGCTGCCTTCCTCACGCTGCCGAAATCCAGCGTCCACTGAACGCCTACCTAAAAGGGAGCACAAAGAACGACAAGCTGCCTTTGACCGTATTCACGCGCCTAGCCATCCAGGGATCCGAAGCACCCGCAGAATGCTTGCCCGCCGCTACTTTTGGCCAGGAATGAATACCGACGCTGGAAAATGGGCTAGATCCTGCACTGCCTGCCAAAAAGCCAAGGTTTCTCGACACACTGTCTCACCCCTCGGCACGTTCCCGATTTCGGCCCGCTTCGAACATGTACACCTGGACCTAGTGGGACCTCTGCCGTCATCTGATCACAAGGCCTACTGTCTCACTATGATCGACCGGTTCACTCGTTGGCCTGAAGCAGTACCCCTGCCAGACATCCACGCTGAAACAGTCGCTCGAGCTTTCGTCGATACGTGGATTGCAAGATACGGCACGCCTCTGCGAATTACAACGGATCAGGGTCGTCAGTTCGAGTCACACCTCTTCAGACAACTTTCAGAGCTACTTGGCATCCAACGCTTTCGGACGACGCCATACCATCCTCAAGCAAACGGACGAATCGAGAGGTTCCATAGGACCCTGAAGGCTGCCCTAACAGCAAGAGACGCCCATGGAGACTGGACAAAGCACCTTCCACTCGTTTTGCTGGGGCTACGCTCAGCAATAGACGACGAGAACCACAGCCCGGCACTAATGACCTTCGAGCTACGCTGCGTCTCCCAGGTGACCTACTCGTACCATCAGAGCCAACTAAACGAGAGGATTTCGTCCAACAACTCCAGGACTTCATGTCTTCACTTCGACCGACTTCTCCGAAGAACACCACACCGAAAATCTTCCTACCAAGAGACCTCAAGACATGCAGCCACGTTTTTCTCCGAGTCGAAGGGATGAAGAAGTCCCTAACGCCTCCCTACGCAGGTCCCTTCCAGGTCATACAGCGTACAGACAAGACCTTCACGCTACAGCTCGGCGACCGAAACCACAGTCTCCATCGACCGTGTGAAGCCAGCGTACGGCGACGCTTCAGACAAGGACACACCGGAACGACGGTCGACACCCCACTACAACATCCGAGGACAACCAGACGACCCCAGCACCAACCACGACAACACGATCAGGACGCCCCATCAAGAAAACAGTTCGTTTCGACCTATAACTTCCACCAAGGCGCCTTTTGGGGGGAGCTGTGTGGCGGCTGGCCACTCTACAACAAAAGCCGCCTCATCCCAACAGAGGGCGCTAGCCACAGGCCACTCCTGGAGGGGTGGCGGGCGACCAATCAGAGAGGGCGACTCCTCATAGAACAGGTATAAAAGGGCCTGCCTGCACACACTTCAGACAGTCCGTCTTCCGACTTCAAGGAGCCAACATCAACTGACCAGAGACTACACTTGAAGACTGCGCCAGCGGAGACGACGAGTCCCTCACCTCGAGGAGCCACTGCTCGACTGGGCCTTCGACTCATCCGAGTCCCTCAGCCGACTCAGCAGGAGAAGGAGCACCCGGCTCAACCGAAGTCACTCGCCGAGAGGAGCTACCGCTCAACCGAGCCCTTCGACCTACGCTCCGACGCCTGAGGAACTCGTCCCTCGTCTTGAGGATCTGCCGCTCGACCGAGCTCTTGATCTACGCCCGAGGAACTCGCCCGCCGGATTTGCCGCTCGACCGACGCCTGGGAACTCGTCCCTCGCCTTGAGGACCTGCCGCCCGACCGAGCTCTTCGGCCGACGCCCGAGAAACTCGTCCCTCGCCTGGAGGCTCTGCCGTTCGACCGAGCTCTTCGACCTCCGCTCGACTGGGCCTTCGACTCAACCGAGTCCCTCGCCTCACACTTTGCCAACCGGCAGAGGCAAAAACCAACGAGACTTTCGTCGGCCCTTTTTTAAGGCCACACGCGCCCTTGAAAAGGGGACCCGACATACAGGTTGAAGAGGATGGGAGACAAGACTGATCCCTGAGGGACGCCTGCAGGAATCAACCGCCTCGATGAGACTGAGCCATTTACCTTAACTTGAATGTGGCGATCTGTTAGGTATGAGTGGATGATTTTCGTGATGCCTAGTGAGAATTTGTATGTGTGTAGTCTATGTATGAGTCCCTCTACCCATACCGAATCAAAAGCCTTCTCAGAGTCCAGCAAAAGGAGTGCAGTTGTGTGTGCTTGGGACATCTGATGTATAATGTGTTGTGTGACTCGACTAAGTTGGTGTGTCGTTGCGTGTTTGTGTTTGAATCCCATCTGGGAGTGTGGAATGATCTGTAGTTTGGTGATTTCCTTGTGAAGCCTGCTAAGTATCACTTTTTCGAATAACTTCGACAGTGTAGGTAGCAGGCTGATGGGGCGGTAGTTTGAAGGGTCTGAAGGCTGTTTGTTCGGCTTCGGTAGAGGGGTGATGGTGGCTGTTTTCCAAGCTGACGGGAAATAAGCCAGACGCAGACAAGCATTATAGATCGCTGCCAGAAGGACCACACCCCGGCGGGGGAGGTTCCTCAGTGCATTGTTCTGAATGCTGTCATGTCCCGGAGCCTTATTCCCCTTCAGCTTCGATATGAGTTGGCTGATTTCTGAGGGGGACGTGAATTTGAGTTTGTCAGTGGTGGCATGTAATGGTTTGTTCGTGATTGTTTTGGCGAGTTTGTGAATGTGTTGTTTAAGTGAGTCGTTCCCTCTCGCCTCTGCATCCTCGTGCACCTTGACGAACTGGTTCGCTAAGGCCTCTGATTTCTCCGCATCCGTCTAGGCGGTGGTGTTACCTACTCTGAGGGCAGGAATTCGGGATTGGGACGGGTTGTTGAAATTTTTGGCGAGTTTGAAAATAGACTCCCTGGTGGTTGAGGCCAGTTTGTCGTTCCAGGTGGACTGGCGCCAAGTGAGAATTTTCTCACGGACCAGCCTCTGTAAGAAATTGAATTGACGTTTGTGGCTGGCGTGTCTAGTGTGTTGCCACATCCGTCTGACTTGGTTTTTGGTCCTAATAAGCACCAGTATGTCATCAGGGAGTTGAATGGAAGGGGGGCGGTGCTTGAATTTGGGAACGGAGGTGTTGAGCCCATCTTGGATCAGGCGGGTGAGAGTTTCCACCTGACCATCAATGAGCTCGTGGGAGGTTAGTACGGGATTGGTGGAGGGGATGTTAGAATTTAAAAACTCTCTAAACTGATTCCAATTTGCCCTACTATAGTTGAATTTGGTAGGGACGGGAGTGGTGAGCGGAGGAGAAGAGATTTTAAATGACACAGGAACGTGGTCACTGTGCCCTTGTGTCAGGGTGGTCATGGAGTTGACTAGGTGGGAGTGTGAAGTGAGGACAAAATCGATTGTGCTCGGATTTTGTCTGTCACTCACAGGGAAAAATGTAGGGGAAGAAGGGGCGGAGAAGCCAATGAGGTCCTGCGTGACCAGCTCATGTACAACCTGTCCACTGTCATTTTTGCGTAGACAACCCCACATAGGGTGTCTAGCATTCCAATCAGCCGCAAGAACGGTTGGATTGGACGGACTGAGGAGCGAGAGAACGAGGTCTCGACTCAACTTAGTTTTGGGGTAATTGTAGAGGCCTATTATATGAATGTGGTGGTGTTTGTACGGGACTCGGATACCCACTATATCCATCCCATCGCATGTTGGTGTATCAATTTGTGAGTGTTGAAGAGACTGTTTAATTGCGATGAGAACCCCCCTGTGTGGTTTGTCGCTACGGTAAAGTGTGTAGTTAGGAATCTTGGGTTTTGCGCGTTTGGTGAGTTGTCTTGCCATACCACGTGATCGGTAACACAATTTTTCGTGACTCGAAAATCCTAAGACACCGTCTATGTAGAAGTTTCACTTGAAAAATTAAGCAGCTAACTGCACTGCTCCACTTCCACGGCTTCCACTGATGAGGGTCAAGGTAAGTAAAGATTGAAGGGTTCCATTAAAGTACGCTTGAACCTCCCATCAGTCAGAGGGTCAAGCAGTTTGATCAAGCCGCTTGATAGTGCAGAGGATTCTTTAAACAATTCAATAGCGACAGCGGGAAATAGTATAAGAACCATTATTAGAATTGTTGAAAAATTTCGTTGTTTGTTGAAAATATTTTTTGGAAAGACAGAAAAAGGTTGAGGAATTATGTGCAAACTGTCAGGAAAAAAGTATATGTAATAGAAAATTGAGTAACAACTATTTTGAAATGAATTAAAATCGTGAAGAAATGTAGTATAAATAATGCGATATTGAGATATAGTTGCAACAGAACGAAGTAAATAACGCTAAATCATTCAATAAATTCACTTACTCGTGAAATTAAGTAAGATTTGTTTGCGAATGGTATAAATGGTTGGGATTAGAGTTCACCAAAGAATGCCTTCGTATGCAGTACAATCCACTGACATCACCACCTCCCACACAACAGTGGATATTTGTTACCAAACTGCAGAACTACTTGGGTGTCAAATAGTGGAGAGGAGGTGACACGGCTACATATAGCTCGTGATACCAAAGCAGTACATTCAGCCTAAAGACGTTTTGTAATGTAAACAGCTCATATTTTGGTGCATAAAAAAACCGTAATTTGTATAAAACAGGTTCATTTAGTGATTTTTGACACCTTGTATGTGAAATACACAAAGTTATTAAGGAAAAATGATTTTATTTTGGAGTCAGTGGTCAATACTCTCCTTCTTCGGGTTACTCATCTAACATATTAGAAAAATATCTGGTGCGTAGCAACACACAACTTTCCGCCACCCCCGTAATTTCGAACACCACCTACATAGGCGGGCGCTATATCTTCGTTCAACGCATTTTTACAGGAAGATTTATGGAGAACAAAATGTAGGGACTAGTTAGCTGAGAGTACTCCATAAGTTTGATCGAAATCGTTAGAGCCGTTTTTGAGAAAATTGGAATACCGATAAATTAATATTCGACAAATCTCCTTTTCTGAGTTAACTTGGCTTATATCTCCGTTCAACATATATATACAGAAATAATTATGGAGAACAAAATGTGGGTATGGGTGACTAAAAGACACTCCATTAGAATTTGTCACATCTGGTGAAGAAGTTACCCTGTAATTTACGGAAATGTTCGTAAAAACGTTATTTTCGACAAATTTTGATTTTTATCTCTGTTCAATGGACTGTCAGAGGATCATTTATCGAGAACAATATGTAGGTGTCAACTATTCGGATACATCTTGAAAGTTTGGTGAAAATCGTTGAAGCCGTTTTGCCAAAAAGCGTAAAAAACCTATTTTTGCTTCATGGGCCTATATCTCCGTTCACCGTATTTTCATGGAGATATGTATAGAGAAGAAAAGTTGGGTATTGATTAGTAGAACATAATTCGAACGTTTAATCAAAATCGTTATAGCCGTTTTCGAGAAAAAAGCGAAAAACCCTAGTTTTTGGTACATTTTCGTCCCCTCCCCCTTCCCCATCGGCCGAAATCGTCCATAACCTTATTTGGCGTTAAAAAAAACAAACAAACAAAACAAAAAAAGAACCAGCTCAATCGGATCAGCCGTTCTGCAAATCGAACTACAGACACACACACACATACACACGGACCAATCGCCGAAATTAGGTTTTTTAGATTCAGTAGGCCTCAAAACGTAAAGATCTGAAGAAAACCCAAATTTTTTTTTAGGGCCGATTACCATACTTTCCTTCCCTTCGGGTCGCGGAAAGTAAAAAGACGCTGGAAATTATTACACAACGGTTTATTATTCTCTTGCACAGCATGACGTGATATCACACCTCCGTAACCCATCCCATTCGATTCAACATCGAAAAATACCAGTAGATACAAAACGGGACCTGCCTACAACAGAGCAACAAAAACGACTAATATCAGGCACTTGTAGGCAATTGGCGTGCCACCATGACGAGTCGAGCACGATGGAGTTGGAGCGAGACGGAGGGAGTGCAAATGAAACGATTATACTTTCGCAGTATTGTCGAACAAGTTCCTTCAATTAGCCCAATATTATTACTGTGATTACACTTTTTTTCAGTCTACTCGCAGTGGTAAACCTGTAAGACTGATTCCATTCGACCCAGCATTGAAAAATACTTGGAAAGCGATACCAAACGCGATATACTTGCGATAAAATTGTTTATATTAATTTTTTGGCCATGTTTTACACATAACAACCATGGGGCTTTGTCCAATCGGATTGCCGAGCAGGCAAGCCCAAGTAGATACCAAATGGTTTTTTTTTTTTTTTTTCAAAAGAAGGGGTTTTTTAGACCACATTAAAGGCATAAAACGGCGGGCGGACATTACAGATTTGGAATCTCCATGCCTTGAACAGAATGCGTCAATTGATGGTATGATGGGGGAGGGGGGGGTTAAAAAATTTTCTGACTGAAAACATAGGTGTATTATTCATAATGAATAATAAACCAAAATCAAAAAGTAGGTGCTTAACGCAAGTCTACGTTAGTGGATTGTTATTGTCGTGTAATTGTGAATAGTAAGGAGTTTGAAGTATTTCTGTTAAGTGTAAAAACTAGGAAGGAGATTAATACTCTTTTCACTATTAGGGTAGCAGACAGAATGTATAGGTTATGTGGGTGTTAGGGGGGGAAGGAGATTTGGAGATGCTTTCGAAGAGCTGCTGACTCAGGCAAAAATTACGGCAATCGCGCCGGAGATTCGATCCACAATCCTCAATTTACGTCGAGAATTATGAATCGACCGTCCTACCACTAGACCACGATCAACCGGTTGCCTTCAATGGGAGTCAGTCAGCACATGGATATGAATGATCAAAGATTAGTAATTAATGCTGTTTATTATTATACTTGAATTTTGATAGAAATATAAAATGATTGTATTTATTATACCCAGGGGGCTGCTTACAAATAGGGGCCAAGAGTCACAACAAATCTAATCCGATGCTGCCTATATCATCACCCTGATTCATATGAGTCATAATAGCTGTAACCAGAAGCTGGCAAGTGAGTGGCCTCAGCCCTTGAGTTCTGGTATTTTATCCATCCTCATTGGGGGAAAGATTGGTATTGAGAGCCTACATACTTTTTATTGGCTTCTGTGCATTAACTACTTTTGGATTTAACATTATGATACACTAAACCGTAACAGTTTCGGAAATTTTAATTTTATTGGCATCATCAATGCTTCTGTGTCAGTCTTCAGTGAGGTAACAGTTATTCATCATCCTCGTCGTCTCCTTCCTCTTCCTTATCCTCCAATTCGTCTTCGTAGCCTTCAGGCAGTGGATTTACGTGAGGGTTGTGAAATAGAGTGTGATTGCCATCGCCCCACGGGAATTTCTGAAATGCAATAAAAGTAAAACAACATTTTCCATATTTGAACTTATTTTTCTTTTAGTCTAACACATGATGTACTGCAGAAAGACGAAACAATGCCCACATTCTGTTGTCACCAACTCGATCAAATAAGAAATAGAAATAAAACCTCAGAGTGAGCTCCAAGTAAATAATACCGGGGACGCCACTGTGAAAACCATTATGTAACAGTGTCAGTCATCACTACACTTGAGGGTCTGTCATTATCAATTGCTCTAATACCAATTAACTTACGATACAAGGTGGTACACAGACAGCTACAAACATTCAACTGGTAACACAGGAATGGGAGTATATATTCCTGAACTTGAATGGGAGGAATCACTTTCATTAGGTACAAACACCTCAGTGTACAAAAGTGAACTCATCACGATCAACTCATGTATTAGCATGCTTGTAACGAGGAACATTTGGAATACAAACATAGCTATGTATACTGACAACCAATCTGTTGTAAAACACTGGGCAACCCAATAGTTAGGAGCTTCCTCATTGAAGAAACAAAGTACAAAGTTAGGAAACTCCATCAACTAGGGAACACAGTTACGCTTAAATGGATACCCGGGCATAGGGGATACGTGGGGAAAGAGAGAGCGGATGAACTAGCCAAGGCAGGAGCCAGGGGACACATGGACCAGAACCATTCTCGCCTATCACAATGCATCAACTGAAAGCGAAAATAAACGAGAAAATGTTGAATCACGTCAGGGACGAAATAACCAATCATGAAGGGTACCAACATTCCAAAATTATGGGCGTAACTAGTTATAACCTGCAACAAATCAATTGGGTACTGAGTCTAAGCAAAGTAAGACTACGAAGAATCATTGGGATGTTATCTGGGCACTATGCGGGGGGTAAGACTCTCAACATCAACACTAGGTGCCTGTGTGGAGAAATAAAAAGGGTAAATTACTTTCTTAGGGAATGCCCGTTTTGGTTTGATACTAGACTCAATATACTACGGGAGAGAATACTAATAACACTAGTTTGAGAGAAACCGAGAGGAAAAAGATTCTCGAATTTGTGGAGGGGACTGGTAGATTCCGAAACCCCTTCTAAAGAAGCCAAACCGACTCCCAATAACTCTGGGGAGATGGGAAATGGGCCTAAATGGCCACGACTTCGGTCATTGTTCCCTCGGCCTTGGCTGGTGCCCTGATATCTTCTCTTCTACCAATTAACTTATAAATTAATGGTCAAGAAGTTAATCAAGAAGTGTTCACTAAAACTCCAGAAAAATAAGACCAACATCTTTTTGGAGGACTAGTCTGTTGGGGCGTGAAGTGTCAGACCAAACATATCAACAAAAATCTACAGACTCGTTGTCACTACCTCCCCCACCCCCACCATACTTCACTGCTATGAACTATACCACCCTCTCACACTGTATGGTGATATTTTGGCTATGTCTTCTGCAGTAAGAACTTTCTTCAGTAGCCATAAGCCATCAACCCAGCATCACAATTGTTTATGGTGGTGATCTAATTTGAACTCAAGGCAGAGATAAACCCACATCAAGCACGCAACATCTACCCTGTACCCTGTGTTGAATTCTATCAGGTTGAGGATAATCCTCATTAGCATCTCATTACTGTTCCTAGAATCTAATCAGACCTTGGGTCCTTCCTCCCCTTTTGGGTTCTTCTTGTTATTCGGTCGATCATAGCCATATGTAGTTTTTTCTCTCTCGTTAGCTGTGCTTTTCTATTAATAAATCCTAATTTCAGTCACGCTGTGTCTTTACTTTTACCATAGCCCAATACCCTGCAACCAGGTGTCTCATAAACAGGGTCAAGACGACAACACGAAATATTAGTGCGTCGCTTCACATTCCTCGGCTCCACGTATATTCAGCAATTTTTATCACATTCCTGCTGCAACATTCACGTGGATACAAATGTAGGTAACTGAAACCACTCCACAACTTAATAAACATCGTCAGAGCCATTTTTGAAAGAATTAGATAAACGATACACAACAAAACAATTTATAGCTAGTGACAGCTTGACTGAAGAAAGTCGTTGGATCCGTATTTCCCAAAAGTAAAAAAACCTTTGCCAAAGACTTTTTTTTACTTTACAGGCCTATATTTCAGTGTTCACTCGTGGTCATGCAGTGATGATCAAAATATGTTTAGGACGTATAATCACATTTGCTGAAAAACTCTCGCACTTTGACCCCAAGATCTAAAGGAAACAACTTTTGTGCACAATAACAAGACTTTCTTTACCCTCTTAGTGTCTGACAGAAAGTCATATTAAGTTACGTCCTGGGAACGGATTACAAAATTCCTTGTTATCCTGTAAGGTGCGGAAATATCTTATATTTTTAGCAACTCACGAATTCATATTCTGGATGCTAATAAATAAATTGACTTACCTTAGTTCGTATTCTGAGATAGGAGTATTTGACAAAAGGCGGCCGAACTGCCTTGTGGTGGTGTTGCCTCCTTGTCAGAATGTATGTTGCCAAAATCATAAGAGGGATCCCAGCTATAATACCAATTGCTCTGTGCATCTTCGAACTTCTATCTGGATCGTAAAAATTGTTGCAATTACATCGCCCGAATATTTAGTCAAATGTTCCAACGAGAGAGAATCGTAAGAGGCATTTTGAGAATATTTAAGAAATGTGCCGTAAGTTTTCAGAGAATCTTTTTGCTTAACCCATTCAATACGGCGGCCATATTGAGATCCCTATGCAGTATACTGCTTAGTTTTTCATAAACGGCCGTCACTGACGGCACAACTTTTTCTACGTATATGGCTTAGTTAATTTTTGTATGGGCTTGAAAAAATAGTTTCAAAATTCTAATGTGTATAATTAGTGTATAAATTGACGAGCGCCTCGGGGCGCTCGCAGTCATAGCTAATGTGTAGGTAGGCAATCACGCAAAACACAAACAGCTATGACTGCAAGCGCCCCGAGGCGCTCGTCATTTTATACACGAATTGGGCCATTGGAACTTCGAAACAATTATTTCAAGCTTAAAATAATACACTAATCCATAAGGTACTTTCAGAAGGTAAGTTGTTTTGAATAAGGTGTAATTATAAAGAGAGGAAAACAATTTTTTTTCAATAAAATTACAAGTATTTATTACAAAAAAGTATTTATTCAGTAAATAACATACAAATCGTTCGTAAATTTTTACATAGGTAGTAAACATTAAGCAATTAATTTCCATCAATGGTCATATTTTTGTGGAAATTTACAAAACAATTTTCGATACATAAAGCAGGTGTATCAGGACAAACTGGACAGGATATGAAGAAGTTCCTCATCAGTCATCACTTTTCTTTGCATTGGCTCACCAACTTTAGGTTGTTTGGTGCTGAAAAAATCATTATTACAATGATTATCATCATCGTAATTTTAATGTTAGTGAAACGTAAAAAATACGCAAACCTTAAAGTTGAGGAGTTGTGGCTCCTCACTCGCCCTCTTTTTTCCTCCTCGAGTACGAAGCATCTGCTTAAAAATAGGTATATATTAGCTTATTATTAAGTAATAAGTTTAAATTATACGTCCAAATGTAAAGATAATGGAGTTTTACTTACCCTAATTTGGGAACTATGCAGTTTCTAAAGGAAACGTCAGATTCAGAAACGGCAAACTGCAGAATGTTCAGAATGTTGTTAGGAGTGACTGCCAGTAAATAACGGGCTTCCACAAGTGACTGGAACGGTCTGAAGCACATTTGAAACTAAAGAAAACCGAGCGTCTCGAGGCGCTTGCCGTCACCAGGTATAACATTGGAGAGCGCCCCAGGGCGCTCTCCGTATTGAATGGGTTAATGTATTTTGACTTATAATTACAATGGATTGTGAGGAGCAAAATGTTCTAGAAGGCACTCACTCCGCCAGCCTTAATCAAACTCAGTTTGGTCTCTGGACAAAAAACGTTCAAAAAACACTATGCTTGGCCCGTTTCGGTTGTGTTCATTTACTGAGCTGATAGGGAAACATTATTCTGGCGACGCTTGAATATGAAAGTAAAGATTCAAGGGGCATCTTAGTCCAGGAGCCGAGGGCTAAAAACGTTGACCGTTGAGTTGAAAGTTGTTACTATTTTTTCTGATAGTTCCCTCAATGTTTGGTAACACCCCGCAAGTCTGCTCTCTCAGAAGTATGGACTAAAAAAATGGCGGCTTATCAAAAAAGTCAAAATTTGACTTATTAGTTGATGGTTACAATATTTACCACAGTTGAGGAATTTGGCTTGTACTTTCTCAATTCACACCTCTGCTACCTCCTATGCTTGGCCATTAAGTTGCAGAGCCAATCAAAATTCGTCGAATTTTGAACCAAATTTATAGGTTACATCTCCGTTCAACAGATAGGTACTGACATTCCGGAGAACAAAATATGTGTATAGGTTGCTAAAAAAAAAATTCATAAGATTGATTAAATCCAGTGACTCAATTACTGGGGAAGTAAACAACAGTTCAAAAAACCATTATTTTCGACATATTTTCATTTTCATTTCTGTTCAATGAACTGTCAGATGAACATTTACCCTTAACAATGTATACGTATTAACTATTTAAAAACATTCTGTGAGTTTGATGAAAGTCGTTGGAACCATTTTACCAAAAAGCGTGGCTTGTATCTCCATTCATCGTATTTTCATAGTGGAGAAAAGTTTTGTCCTAACCAGTAGGGTAAAAGCACCAAATGTTGACACTTATCCTAATGTTGACACTCCAATTTCAAAACGTAAACTTAAGGTATTGGGACACTGTAGGTACTCGGAATTGGCGTCATTCTGTTGATAAGGATGTGAGATTTGAGGTAGGCCGGCTCCACTAGTTATAATTACCCATATCGAACGTCTGGCTAATATTGAAGCCAGTGACAGCTGGATCAGTCAACCCAGCGACGCCATCGCTATCCCGCAGGTTAGTGAGGTAAGTCAACAAAATTAGAATTTTCAAGTCAAATATTATGAGTAACCAGTTATATATCTATTGCCTGCTCTCATAATAGTGTAAGGAAGAATTTGTAAGCATTAAACCCCTGAATTTCGTTGAAATAGATGGTCAAGATGGGGTGTCATCATTTGGGTTTCATGAAAGGGCGTGTGTCCTAATGTTGACACCTGTGTCAACATTAGGGGAAAATGTTGATCAGGTTGCCAAGGTGATATTTGGGTTTGAATAATTTCGTAGAATATTGAGACTATTGAATTTTTCAAATCAGCGTACTGGAACCTTAAGTTGACATGGAGATCCTAATGTTGACATATTTTGGTTCCTTAAGTTGACATATTATAATTTTTTTTTACATTTTTACGTAAGGTAACTTGATCTTTTTGTGGTTAGACCCTACCTATGACCTTTGCAACACTATCAGGTACCTACCTACCTATCAGAATTTTAAAATAACAGTATGATTCTGATACAGGGTGTTATCATTTTAACAGATCGACTACTACCATGCCTCCCGACAAGAACGGAATGTGGAAGTACACTGTCCTGCAAAATGGAAGACGCTATAAAGGATGTGAAGCTCGGCACAACGGTTTATGCAGCTGCAAAGCGCCATGGAGTTCCTCGTATCACTCTGTTGTACAAGGTGAGAGGGAAAACTCCTCTCGAAAGAAGAATAGGGCGTCAGTCGGTGCTGTCAAAAGATGAAGAGGAGATTTTGGTCCACTGGATAAAAACAACAGCAAAGGCTGGCTTTCCAGTCACACAGGCCCAGGTTTTTCTGAGAATTACAGTGACATGGATGAAGACTGGGATGTTGTCCAGCAGCATACCTTAGCTAAAGATACAGATGAAGAATTGTTAAATGATACGGAGCCAGTGGAGTTATCACTGAAAGAAGATGCGCCGATATCAGGTCAGGGATTGTCAAATGAAGTGGAGCCAGTGGAGAAGTCGCTGAAAGAAGATGAGGCAGTATCAGGACGGGAAAAGGAATTGTCAAATGAAGATGGCCCAATATCACTACCTGGAGGGACCGTGGGAGAAACAAGTTGTGCTCAGGAAGAAGTAGGACGAAT